>CM076581.1:904451471-905000298 GCA_034641835.2 Pinus albicaulis
GAAACTATTGTGCACAAACAGAGACAAATGAAACTATCATCTTAACCCCTAACCCATTTAACCCCCTAAACCCCTAAACCCCTAACCTATTTAACCCCCTAAACCCTAAACCTCTAAATCCTTAACCCCTAACTCCTTAAACCCTAATTCCAGAACCCATTTAACCCCCTAAACCCTTAAAACCCTAACCCATTTAACCCCTAACTAACCCATTAACCCTAATCCATAAAATCCTTAATACAGTAGAAATCCCTAACTCCCCAAAACTCTAAATCCTAGCATTACCCACAAAGCCACAAAAACCTCCCCAACCCCTTAACCCCTAACCTCTTCAAACCTAATTCCCACCCTAACTCCTTTAACCTTGTATACCCTTAAACCCTTAACCCATTTAACCCCACAGTAGTAAACCTCTAAACCTCTAACCCATTTAAACCCTATCCCCTAAACCTCTAAACCTTTAACCCCTAACCCCAAACCCTTAACCCCCAAACCCCAAACCCTAACCCATTTTAACCCCCTAAACCCTAAACCTCTAAACCCTAACCCTTAACCCCTAACCCCTTAAACCTTAATTCCTGACCTCTAACCCATTTAACCCCCTAAAAACCTAACCCATTTAACCCCCTACCCTAACCCCATTAACCCCTAACTCCTAACCCATAAAATCCTTAACCTCTAAATCCCTCAAGCCCCTAAACCTCTAAATCCCTAACCATTTTAACCCCCTAAACCCTAAACCTCTAACCCCTAACCCCTAAAATCCTTAAATGCTAAATCCCCTAACCCCCTAAACCTCTAAACCCCTAACCCACTTAACACCCTAAACCCTAAACCTCTAACCCTTAACCCCTAACCCCTTAAACCCTACTTCCCAACCCCTAACCCATTTAACCCCCTAAACCCCTAAAACCCTAACCCATTTAACCCCCTAAACCCTAACCCCATTAACCTCTAACAACCCCTAACCCCTAAAATCCTTAATTTCTAAATCCCCTAACCCACTAAGCCTCTAAACCCTAACCCATTTAACCCTAAACGTCTAACCCCTTAACCCCTAACGCCTTAACCCCTAACCTATTTAACCCCCTATACCCTTATACCCCTAACCCATTTAACCCCCTAAACCCTAAACCTATAAACCCTTAACCCTTAAACCCCAATTCCCAACCCCTAACCCATTTAACCCCTAAAACCCTAACCCATTTAACCCCCTAAACCCTAAACCTCTAAACCCGCAAACCCCTAAAACACTAACACCTAAACCCCTAACCCCTTAACCCTTAAACCCCTAAACCGTTAACGCTTATCCCATAACCCATTAACCCCTCACCCCTAACCCTTAAAATCCTTAACTGTTAAATCCCCTAACTCCTAAACCTTAAACCTCTAACCCGTAAGCCCCTATTTTTCTAACCCCTAAGCCCCTAACCCTTAATCCTTAACCACTAACTCATTATTCCCCTAACCCTTATAACAATCCTTAAAACTCGTTGGGATTAGCCATTCCAAACAAGAGCAGGTCTAGTTGGGACCTACGATCGAGTTAATTCCCCCTTGTTAGCAAGGTGTAATACCATGGGCAAAACCATGGGCTGCAAAAACCTCTCCTAAATTTCTATTTGATCTCAATTTTATTTTAATAATTAATTAATTAATTTCTTTAAAAACTCTTCTAGATAAATCACATAATTTTTTTAAGATCGACGCCTTTCAAACCACTCTTTGTGTGGTTCATCATCAATGTTTTTAAAATAAATTTATTAGAATGAAATTATATTGATTTTTGAAGCTTTCTTTTAAACAATTGTTGACATTACAAGGAATTACAAAAAATCACGGAGTGTGCTCAACATCTATCAAAACAACAATGGGTATAATATTAAAATTTATATTTGGAGAGCATAATATCAAAATGATGTTTGGAAAAATAGAGGGCGGGAGTATTCATTTTTCGTTTAAATTTTAGACCTCAAATTAAAATAACATTTCTCCTGCCCAATATGGAGCTGGAGCATGGAAGAAGTCATCCGCAAGGATTTTTGAGGGTTTGCAGGTGTGGGCAATAGAAAACTATGGAGAAAACACACAAAGGAGGATAGGGGCGTTGGCAGCCAGGAGGAAGGTGATGGAGTAGCGGATGGATCAGGAAAGCACATGATGAGGGAGAGAGATACAGGCAAGTTTTGCAAGTCAAAAAAGAAAGGGATATCTTCCATTGCATAGATCGGCCTCGACATTATAAGCGTATGTTCTTCCCATTCCTCAGTAAAATTTCTGAAGTGAATCATAAGCAATTGTATTGTAGACATTCACATTCCTGATTCCCACAAAAATGTTATTACAGCCCCACGAGAGCGACCCAATGGTTGTTGTGAATGCTAATGTGGATTGAATCATATGCGTACATGATTAATTACGAAGAGTTCAATAGGTAATACTTTTTTGGTTCCTTTTTGAAAGTTATGTAGGTGTTGAATCTTGTATATTTATACACTGTTTTTTAACGTGTAGATTTGTGATATGGTTTCCATTGCAAGGATTATGAATGTTGTGCTTGTAATACCAACCTTAGATCACAGTTCTTTCTGGGATGATCCAAGGTATTTATATATTTCTTTGATCTGTCATGACTTCACATGCAGAAAAATATATTGTCGTTAATTTCTAATTTGGAACTCTAAAAATCTTGGTTTATATTGAAATGCTTAAATCATGCAGTGAGTTTAAAGATATATTTGATGTTCACCACTTTGTTGACACACTGAAGGAAGATGTGCACATTATTGATTCCTTACTAGCATCCTTAAAAAATGTTGAGTCTTTAAAGAAGGCTCCTGTTTCGTGGTCAAAGGTGAAATAATCTTCTATTTTTTTTAGGACTTTTCTTGGATATAATCTTCTTGTTGATTTTGAGGCGATAGCTTTCATACATTACCCTAAATCCATTCTAGGATTGCAGCTAACAATTTTGTAATCTGTCCAATCTAGAGGCATCCTTCTACACCCTAAAATTGGATTAACAACTATAAATACCCACTAATTTCCTAAATCAAAATCCCAAGGACAGTTTGTTTTCTCTAATTCATTATGCCTTCGTAAAGCTGAGATTCATCCAATACGTGTGATTCTAAAAACGGTTATCTGAAATTTATCTGGAGAGAATAATCGTTTTACTTTTGGGCCACAGTTCTCTATTTTTCTGGATTGCAATTTTGGGCTGCATTTTGGCAATCTACGTTGAGTCTTTGGCTTTGTTTCCCAGGTGCATTTCTGAGCCGTGATCCCAAACCTAGGTAGAGTATTTGGGCACTGGGGTGTCCTTTTGGGCTGTGTTTCATCCACAATGCACTAAAGGAAGAAAGTTACCTTTGTGGAGTAATGGGTCGAAGGTTCAAAGTTTCTATAGAGCCACTGCACTATACAAATTACTACTCACCAAATTAGCTTAAGCAACCAGAGTTCACAAACAAGCCCCTAGAGTTTGCCTAATATTGTACAAACAAGCCCCTTCCACTCTGGGTACTCTCCATGGGACATCATCAAGTTCGGCATGCCTTCATATTTATTGATTCATGAAGAGGTTATTCCCCTCAGCCTTATATATTAGGAGAGAATTCATTTCACTCCAGAGTTCACCTAGGATTGTACAGACAAGCCCCTTATGCTCTGGGTACTCTCTAGAGGGCATCATCAAGTTCTACATCAACATCTTAACAATAATAGACAAAGTCCATGATACTTCCTCCTCTTCCTCTACTATTATTTCCAACAATGATGTTAATGTTGCTAGTGTTTTATCATTTAGGAGTGCCCTTATCACTTTATCATTTAGCATTTAGGAAACACTCCCATAGTCAATTTATGACTTCTTGCACCCTCTAATATTATTGATTTTTTCTTAATCATAATATTTTCTTGTCATTCATTTCCAGCTTTTCCAAAAAATATTAGCATTTCTCAATTTTCTTACAATTAATGTGAGTTTGTTCAGAAGTATAATACAAAGTTTTGTAAAATTTTGGAGATTACTAGAAATTACCACATTCAATCATGCCCTGCTATGTTTAAATTCTCACTTGGTTAACACCAATATCTTAGAAAAACCATCAAACAATTAGTTCTTGGAATGGAAACAAAATCCACTCGCACTAAAATACTTGCAGTACTATCAATGATAAAGGGTTGTACCATCACCAGTAAATTTTAATAATAGTTTTGTGAATAATCAAGCTTCTAGTAATTATATTGTTCGCACAATTAAAAATAATATGTCTCAAAATTATCAGCATGCACAAATTGTAATAACAGTTTTGTGAACAATCCAACTTCTAGTATTTATATTTTTCACTCAATTCAAAATAATACGTCTCAAAATTATTAGCGTGCACATAGAGACAGAGTTGATGTTTGCAGATTTGAAAACAACCGACACAATGTGGCATCATCTCAAAACAAATGATATTAATCAGACCACAACATTATATGTCTCTAATAAAAAAAAAACATCATAATACCACTTAATAGTACAGATTGAAAGAACGACCTGTAGTTCCTCCTTGGCTGCAGATACCAGGAGGAGCTGGTATTGGAAAATATACAGGAATTTGCTCTCTCATATAGCAGTTGTAGTCATATGAGAAGAAACCTGCAGTATATACTATATTATACATCCAAGATAAACCTGAACAAACAAACTAAGAATTCGATTCAATGCGATTGGATAAAAAATACTCAAATGGTGGTAGCATACCATAACTACATCTTTTAAATTGATTTTCAGATTTTCAGTGTACTTCAGTGTACCATGAAATTACAGTATTGTAATAGTACATGAATGGAAACAACTTATTTAACGAGAGCCACAGCAAGAGCAGAGACCCACAAATAGTTTTTTCCACTTGCTTCTAGTTATGCTCATAGAAGATTGTAGCAGCAGTAGCAGTCTTTAGGTCGAAAATAATCACAAAAAATAGAAAGCACAAAGGGCTCACTTCCTCTTGAACATCTTAAAAGTATTCCTCAATGGGTTCTGATAGTTTGATAATGAACATCAGAATTCATGTTATTCAGCTTAGGCACTTCAGTTCTTCAATTACCAATCCAAAACTATATTATGACACCATCTCCGTTATTTCTGACATTTGAACCCCCAAAAAAAATCTCTATCACTTTTCGGATAATATTATTGGATTGTTTACATATATAATCACAAAATATAGCAACAAGTGAGACAAAAAAACAAGATATAGAAGGCAACAGCCTCCACAAAATTATTATTCATATACTCTTGGTATTCTAGCACTCGTGGAATAAGTTGGAGAGCTTCAAGTTTTGAATCCAAAAAAAATATTTAGTTTTTTGACATCTTTTTGGTTGACCACATTGACAAGATCCTAGAGAGTTGAAAATTCAACTCTCATGTTTGTGCCCATACTTGGAGCATATTTGATATGCAAAAAATGAGCAAGTTTTGCATATTTATTTCCACAATGATTTTATTTCATTGCTTTGATCTTTGATGTCATATCATCAATTAAAGATTCCATTCCTCCATTAACAAGACTGCCTATATACAAACCTCCACTTTTAGGTTCTCACACCCAATGAATATCTACTCATCGATGCTAGCTGGTTCATATGGTAACATTTCATCTACTTTTAATCGACCTTTAAAGACAAAAATTGACATATCAAATGATTCACGCCCATTAACAAGACAAAATAAATTAGCTACAATCCATTCTGGTGAGATGCTGGATATATTGAAACCATTCCCACAGGCTTCAAAAACCACTTTGGCTCCAGTTCAAGTTCTGGATGGAAAGACAAACTCCTTGCCAAAATATCTTGGAAATTAATCAAGTTCTCTTGTAGTTGCATTTTTCAACAACAAAGATAATTGTAGCTTACATTTTTCCATCAGTCCTCCATCTGAAGTATTGAATATAGATAAAGCAGATGGAGTTAAACTGTCACTAGTGAAGAAGCCTATTGTCACAACATGTGATCTCTCTGATGGTACAGTTTCAAATTGTTCTGTAGTTTCTACACTTGAGTCTGGATTCTCATCATACTAGTGAAAAGCATAAAAATGTATCTAAAAAGAAAGCAGGTCTTTCAACAAATTAATTTTCAAATAAGATGACAAAATCTTAGCACAAGCCTAAAAAGCAACAAATGCAACAACACATGGCATTTGTAAGAAGCTCTTCAAATATGGAAAGGGATTCAAAAGGAGAGGTGGTTGTAGAGGATTCTAAACTTAGCGGCTCTCACAGGCAGGTGGAGGAGTTAATTTTGAGTCACACTTCATCATCTACTTCAGCAACTCCTTTAATGACAACCCTACAGAAGACAGTTAAATTTGTTGATGGAGGGGCTAATTCTGACCTAGCTATAGAAACAGTTTTGCATTTTTCACTGCCAAAGCCTGATTCTACAGCCCATCCTTGTGGGTCATTTAACAATCCCACAAAATGTGAAAAGATACTATTGCCAAAGAAGTCATTAGGAAACATGGTTAATGTTGTGGACACTCCCTCATTAAGGATATCAGGAGTTTCATCATCTATAGATGAGATCACTGAAAGGGATATTTCTAGGGGAACCTTGGAAACTTTACAAGATTCAAAATATGTAAGTGAATTGATCATTGCTATATGTCTTCATCTTTGGGAAGATCTAGTGAGGGATATGAAGGAAAAACAGAAACTTTTGGGACAGTTATAGAGTTTTCTACAAAGGATGCTGGAGTAGTAAAGAAAACATTAGAAGATATGAAGTTTGATAACAATAATGTTCTTCTACGAACATTGAAAATATCACCATGCTATGAGGATTGCATTAAATCAGATTCAAAACTTAGAAATGTGAAGAATAAACAATCTAAATCAACAAGCGATAATGATAGACAAAGCTACAACAATAATTTTGTTAATTCTGTAATTGGAGAGAAGCAAGACCTTGGAAATGTTCTCCATCCTAAGCATGGGACTGTTGTGGTTTTTTATTCCCCATCTGAGTTGTCAAGTTCACCTGATGTTGACATAAACAAAGAGTTGACTTATTTTTCCAATTCTGTCATTGGAAAAGAAAAATCTAGTTTTCATGCTGGGGAGAGCAAAATCAATGGAATGCATGAGAGTAGGTTGTCATCTCAACTAGTTATACATGACAATGGCACAGTGGCTATTGATCAAAATCTGCTCAAAGAGAAAAAGGGTGAAGTGTTAGTTGTATCTGAGCAGTCAACAACAAATACAGGCAAGGTGTCTGAATGGGAATTACAATAAGAAGCTACAAAAGTCCTCCCTAAATTTGATATCGCTATTTTGGAGGAAAAACAAGGTTTTTTGTCTGGTAACAAAGTTTTTGATTGCAAACAATATTTTAGATATAGAAACAAAGGCAGGGTTAACCATGATAGTGCTAAATTACTTGGGGAAGGTTCAACTACCAATGTGAAGGAAATTTCCACACAAGATACAGGTCAAGAATCCACCACTAATAGTGATATTTGTGAAATCTCTACTCAACTTCAGGTGTCATATTTTCCTGCTAAAAGTGAAGGCAAGCAGGATTTAGTAGCTAGATTGATAGAAAAGGAGAATAAAATTTCTTTCAATGTTTCTGCAAAGAATAATGTTGCAAATATTTGTGATGCTGCCAAGGTAGTAGTTGTCAACAAGAAGAAGAAAAATAGGGATTTTTCCAATAAGGAAAATGTTGCAATTCCCATTGGGATTTATATAATGCTTATAAGGTTCAAGAGGAGAAGCAGGAAGATGTGAACCTTCCAGAACCATCCAAAATAGTAATCAATGACGTCAAGAGTACGACTTCTTCAAAGGAGCCTGAGAAGAAAGTCCTGGAAGAAGTGGATGACTGGGAAGATGCAGCCGAGCTTTCAACTCCTATGAATCAAGTAGCTATTTTAGTTACTGAATGCTCAGGAGATAGAAAGTACTCCAGATATTTTTTGTTGACAATCAAGGATCTGTGCAAAGATCTACCAAATCATTTTAAAAATTTTCCAGACATTATTGAATTACTTGGAAATTACCAAGCACTTGCAAGTCATGTAGGAGAGGTTGATGCATTAGCAAGCATTGCAATAGGACTTGACAGGAAATTGAGTGGGAATTATCTACTTGAACGCCGTGGGAGAAATATGGCCAGTTTGAATGATGATAGATGGGCCAAGCCAGTGGATGCTTTTGCTAATGGCTCTGATATGTGGATGGATGTGGATCTTAGTGGTTCCTCTGATGTGTTTTTACCTAGCCAAGGTTATAATATTGGCTTTTCAAGAAAGTATGAATGCCATCCTTTCTAGAGGGCCTTATCTGCAAGAACCACTTCCACAAGTTGGACTAGTGAGAGATAATTATGATGATGATAGGTGGCAATGTTTTTTTTGGTTCGTAGAAGGGTTTGATTCCTCCTCCATAGCCTTCTCTGGCCACATTTCATATATCAGAGAACCGATATGAAGTGGGCAAGGTTTCTGATGAGGATTGGTTGAAACACAAACAAATTAAATCCATCCTTAATAAATTAACCCCCCAAAACTTTGAGAAACTTTTTGAACATGTCAAAGAAATGAAAATTTGAATCTGCATCATGTCTTCATGGTATAATATTCAAATATTTGACAAAGCCTTGATGGATATGGCTTTTTTTGAAATGTATGCAAAATTCAGTTTTTAACTTGCTGCAAGAATACCTGAATTTTATGAAGATAATGGGAAGGTTGTTTTCAAGCAAGTTCTTTTGAGCAAATTCCAGGAATAATTTGAAAAAGATGAAAGAGAAGAGGTAGAGGCTGAGAAAGCAGAAGAGCATGGTGAAAAAATCCTTTCAGCAGAAGAAAGACTGGAGAATAAGGTTGCATCACGACGACGAATGCTAGGAAATATCAGGTTTATTGGTGAGCTTTATAAATAAATTATGTTGAACGAAAGAATTATGCAAGCACACATCAAGAAATTAATTGGTGAATTTCAGCATCCAGAGGAGGAAACTTTTGAGGCTTTATGCAAATTTATGAGCACTATTCATCATATGATTGACCATTCAAAGGTCAAGGAACATATTGATGCTTACTTCGATAGGATGACAAAAATGTCCAATAACCAAGGGCTTCCCTCTAGGTTGAGGTTCATGTTGAAGGATCTGATTGATTTGAGGAGGAATGGATGGCAAAAAATGAAGAAAGTTCAGGGCCCCAAGAAAATAAAGGAAGTGCATCGAGATGTTGTGCAACAACTACATGGACAAGGAGGTCACTCTTGAGGTACAAATATGGGACATTCAAGTTAGAGACTTGTGACACCACTTGATCATGGTGGGAGAGGACTTGGTATGCCACCTTATATGGCAGGTGCACATATGGGTTCACTTCCACATAAGGGTGGGATTAAGGGGCCATAACCCCATATGGGACCACGTGACCGTGGATTTTCCAGTCAAGATGATCAGATTGTGGATAGGGCTCAATTTGAAAATCAGTCTATGCCAAGCCCTTCAACACACAGGGATTCTGATGATGGCCACTTGACTCTTGGTCCTAAGGGAGGTCTTGGCAAGGGAATAAGAGGGAGGGTTCAGCCTCTGCCACATGCTAAGAGTTCTCTAGCAGATATTCCACCATTCACATCTTGAGTAATAGACGAACAGGTGCAGGTCCGATTTCAGGTTGCAGTTCTGACCGGATGCCAGTTGGTATGAGAGATGGAATTTTGACAAGGACTTATGCTGCATAAAAGCCTTTACTTGAAAAATCATGTGTCTAGGAAAGAAATTTTTTGGATAATGACATAAGAGAGTTTAAGAATTTATACTCATCACATGACATAGGTGGGAAGACTGGAAATGCTGAACTTCAACTGTAAGAACATTCTTCTCAAAGAAATTTGAGTTCACAACTCATTGAGGTTCAACTTAGGAAAAAGGCTGAAATGGAAATCAAAGAATATTACAGGTGCCTTACTTTACAAATATTCCTTGCATTTTAATTATTTCTTTTAGAGAAGTCGACAATTTTCCCTGAATTTTTCTTAATTTTGCGTGACATACCATCCAATGTGAGAGATTTGAAGGAGGCAACTTTTTGTGTAGATGACCTTAAAGCACCATTGTTCCATTCAACTATGGTTTCTCTTTGGACATTAGATTCTTATTTCAGGAAAGATGTTGAAATTGACCTTATGGTGAATCTACTTACACGTTTATGAAAATCTGAGCCTTTCTTTCTAAAACAAGGACAACTCACTGAAGGGTAATGTGAAATTTTGTGTTTTTTCTTATTCAAGTTTGAATTTATTTAAGGACTGCTACAATCTATGGTCATTTGTGATTATGAATTATAACTATATATAATTTTGATGTTTCTAGGTTGGAGACTGTACTATTTTCATTGGAGGATGCTACTGATGATGCGCCCAAGGCTCTTGAGTTCCTTGGTCATGTAGGGCAAAATCCACTAAGATGATTCCATGTCGTTAGAACAATTTTGCATCCTTCCTCAGAAACAAATCCATTACGGAATAGGAGTTTCCCAAGAAGGAATTTATAACATTAAACCAAAAAAATTATAATCAATGTTAGTTTGTATTTCCAGGGCATATGATAGAGAAAACTGGCTTTATTTAGGGCTACTCATCCATATAAGGTTCAATGTGCAATTGGTTAACTAGATAATGAATTGTCTTTCCTCAAAATATGTGCAATTCTAATCATGGCTCAACCTATTCTTCTATCATGCCTATAAGATACCATGGTAGCTATGACTAATGGCTCCTCTACCATTTTTTATTATAGAGTAGGTGGTTTCAACAGAGTTATAACAGAGTAAAAAAGAACTATAAGTTTGACAACTATACAATAGGATTTGCCCTAAACTTGACATATTTACTCTTTTTTTATTATGTTTTGCTTTTGGGTGATATGACCAAGGTAGACGCAATTATGCTGAAGGACCCCACCCTTGAAGAACTGAAATTCCTACCTTAAAAACTACCAACAATTGAGGAGCTACAAGAATGAACACCATCTTTAATTTGAACCTAAATAGTCTTATTATCTCCGAGTATTTCCCTAATCACAATGACTAGTAGATTCTCCTCATGGATTATTTCTCTCATTCTATTTATTAGTAAAATCCACAAAGTGTATCCCTACATTTGAACCTTGGGAAAAAAACATATAATTGTTATCATTTAAATTATCCATATCTCATGGAGCCCAAAAATCCATTTGATTTGGATAAGCTTTATTTATAACCTCAAAATAAACCCTATTATAAGCTGAAGGACCATTATGTCCTCTTGAGTCTTGACAAAGTATGATGGAATGAAATTGGGTGAAGCCCAGATCCAGGTTTACCATGTCAGAACCTAGGTTCATTGAGATGACGACCTTTGCTTGAAGATATCCACCATACAATCTAGGACCACACATTCGTATTGTTGCCATCTCTCTTTCATCATCAAGATTAACATACTGAGGACTTATAACTCATGGAGGCCCATGGTAGTCATTGCAATGTAATTTATTAGAAGACATGCCATTTCTTATTATGAGATTTACCACATCCGAAAATGGCATCATTCACATCATTTTGAAGAAGTCTATAAATTAGGTCAACATAATTTTTTTCACATTTATGACTTCCCTCACATTTGTTGGTTCTTGAAGCTCGAGCACTTTCATGACAAAAATAGGCAAAGTGTAACAACAAAAATAGTCTACCCTCTTTTCATTTTCTAATATTATAATGAAGTTTTATTAGAGACAATGTTTGCTTGTTTGTTTTGGTTAAAAAATGGTTTGTTATTTGTTTTATGCGACTTTCAATTTATCATATGTAGCATGTTGAGAAATGGGAAAGGATAATGTTTGAAATTTATCTTGCAGAAATTGATGCTAAATGAAAGGATACATAGTTTAACCAAGCTACAATTCACTTTGGTAAAGGTAGAGGAACATCTTAAAAACCTACTTAAGAATACACCACATACAAAGTTTGACCATAAAAATTATATGCATTTTTCTTTCGTAGATATGTTCTTTTTTCTACCCAAGATATCACAACAAGAAAATTTTGATATTGTATAAATTGTTTGAGGATGTCATTGAGGTCGATTTTTCTGATGTCCTATTTGATTGATACTTTCTCATGTCATGAAGGCTTTAAATATTAATTAATATGTTTATGAAACAAATCAGATTCAAATTTTATAGATATAAAATATAAAAACAAATGTCAATGTATTTTTTTTATTGTTACTTGACTCCGCTGTGGGAAAGTTACGGGAAATGTGATTGGAAAAATGTTGGGGAGATGATGCATATCACGTCTTGGATATGGTTCATTCGTTGTTAGAGATCACTTAGACACCTAAGCCATCGACTTTGGAAATGTTTCTAGTAGGAATTCTTATGGTTTTTAATGTTCTGATTATTTCACCTCATGGTTATTATTTTTGGCAAGAAAATGCTTTAGGAATACCATACATGACATCGGTGGACAAGTAAACAAATTTTTTATAATTGCAATTTTCATTACATGATATCCTCTCTTTATTGTTTGATTGTATTTTGGACGTTTCTTTTGATTTTGTTGTCTTTTAACTATGAAATTGAAAATACTTAGTGCCATGTCTATTTAAACAACAACCAAAGCTTGAAGATGAAATTAGTATTACATTGTATTGATTGGAATCGTTATAGCTATTTTGTGTTCAAATATTTTCATGGCTATCATAAAAAATTACTTCATGTTGTTTATATACTTAACTAAGTTCATGCATTAGAAAATGAAATGTTGTTGTGAATAAAACGACAAGGATTAAACATCACACCTCAGGTTATTTGTTTTCACAAGTTATCTACAGCTTGAGCTTTTTAGCATATAATTTAGTTGACATGATTTTTCCTGAGCTTTCCTTGAAAGTTGAATACTAAGTCACTAAGGTGTTTTTTTCTATATATGGTGATATTTTATTTGCTTTGTTTATACAGGTTATCTTGCCACATTATAGTGGAAATTATCACCCCAATGAAGAAAATGTGTTCGAGTTTCTTACTTGTATGGGGAAAAATGGCTTTGACATTGCCGATGTTGAGGTATATGTCGTATAAATTATTTATAGTCTAATTTATTTTATATTCCAGTGTTCATTATCTTTCATGTTTTACACTTTGCATTTTATCTTCTTTTGTTTTCAGAAAATGAACTTAGTATTGATGGTAAGAATCATGAATTGAAAAGAAGGGAGCAATAACATTGGAGCAATAAATGCAAAAAGAGAGAGAGGAGAACTTGTCTCGTGATACACTTAGAGCCAATATCTCACATAAGACACACATATAAATATTGATGGTCAAGTCTTCAAAGTTGGTGAATTCATCTGAAATGCCTTGAAAACACAACGATAATGTTTTGAAGTGATGAAACACCATTTCATCTGTAAATTGTAGTCCAACCAATATTAAGTTGGAAAATCATATTGTAATACTTTAACATTTCATATAATATAATTTATGTGGTTGAAATTATTTATAGTTGCACTTGATATTGCTTAGTATTATCATTAAAATATGCGACTTTGTGTTTTCATATTAGATAAACAAGCACATTGTACGACATTTTTTAAATCATACAAAACAATTTATGTTGATTAATAATGAACACAAAATCAATTTAAAACTACTAAATTAGTAGTTTATACTAATTAATGATGAACATAAATAAAATGAATATACGACTAAATTAGTCATTTATAATGACTATTAATGAAAGTAAATGAAATGAATATAAACTACTAAATTAGTCATTTATATAATGAATAAATGACTAATGCAAATGATAAATATGTGACTATAAATGATGACTAAATTTTGCATATATACGACTATTAGTAGCTAATTTACAGTATCTTATAACGTGACTAAAATTTAGTCATATTTCTTTAGTCATTAATTGGTTTCAAACGATGACTAAAATTTGCATATATATGACTACTAATAGCTAATTTACAGTATCTTATAACACGACCAAAATTTTGGTCATATTTCTTTAGTCATTAATTGGTTTTCTCGGGTGATCATATAGTAATATATTTTGTTGTATATTTGGTCATTAATTGTAACAATTAATGACCAAATAAATGATTAAATCAATGACCAAATTAATGATCAAGTCAATGAATAAGTTAATGACTAAATCAATGACGAAATTAATGATCAAATTAATGACCAAATATACAACTAGAAAACAAAATCGATATAACCAATTAATAACTAAGCTAAAAATGACCAAAAGTTGGCCGCGTTATAAGATACTGTAAATTAGCTACTATTGGTCACCGACCAAAAAATAGTTGTTTATATGCAAATTTTAGTCATTTTTTTAGTAACTAATTAGCCATTTTGTACTAGTGGAAAATGGAATTCATCAACCCTTGAAATGTAGAAGGTGCATTGGTAATGCCAAAAGGCATGACCAAAAATTCATAATGACCCTCATGAGTTTGAAATGTTGTTTTTGGAATATCTTCAGTCTTCATTCTAATTTGATGATATCCTGAACGAAGATCCAACTTGGTAAAATAAATTGCTCCATGTAATTCATCCAATAATTCATCAATCACGGGAATGATAAATTTATCTTTAATGGTGAGCTTATTGAGCTCCCTATAATCCGGACACATGCACCATGATCCATCCTTCTTGTGTACCAATACTACAGGAGTAGAGAAAGAACTTTAACTAGGTTGAATTATACCCGCCTCTAACATTTCTGCAATCATACGTTCAATTTCGCTCTTTTGGAAGTAAGGATATCTATAAGGCCTGATGTTTGGAGGAACACTTCCGGGAATCAAATGAATAGCATGATCATGATCACGAATAGGTGGGAGTCCTTTGGGAGTTTCAAACACCTTGGAATGATTGTCCAAGACTTGTTGGAGATCTGCAGAAATAGATGATTTTGATGTTGGAACTTCTAGTGAGCATAATTGTGAAATTATGCCTCGTTATTATTTCTTTAGAAGCTTTGTCATGACATTAGAGCTTATTATATTTCTTGGATTCCTTGCAATACCCCGTAATTCGACTAAAAATTTCAAGAAAAGTTCTTGAAAATTAAAAGCTACCGTCCCCAAAGATTGTAACCATTGTACTCCTAGTACAACATCAACACCTCCCATAGGAATGGAAAGCATTGGACTATTCAATACATATCCCCCCATGGTTAGCTTGATATTATGGCATTTTCCAGAGCAATTTATAGTTCCTCCATTTGCAACCATCACTTGACATTCTGGTGCTGGGTATAGGAAACAATTTAATTCCTTGGCTACCTTATAATGAATAAAATTATGGGTGCTACCTGAATCAATCAACACTATTACCCTTTTCTTCTTTTTATGTCCTTCTATCTTGAGAGTTTGAGGAGTGGTAATTCCTGCCAGTGCATTACACGATATGGTCGGATTCATTTCTTCCTCTTCTAGGGTTGGTTCCTGGTGTATATCCTCTTCTTATTCATTTTCTTCTTCCTCTTCACAATCTATGTAAAATAATTTCTTCTCAGCACACTTATGACCTTTAGTGTATTTTCTATCACAACTGTAGCAAAGCCCTTTTGCTCTTTTTTCTTCCAATTTTTGTGGTGTCAACCTTGTAGGTTGTGGAAATCTAGGCGTAGCAACACTTCCTTCTTTATAGAATTGAGTGGTAAGCTTCTTTGTTGCCATAATTTTACATTAAACTTTTCTTTCCAACCTGAATGCCTTCTCCAATGAATCAGGTTCCAAAACATGAACTTCATGTTAGATGTTATCCTTTAAAGTGCCTATGAAGAGATCAATCCTGTGTTCCTCTGGAATATCAGTTACCCTTATATTCAATTTTTGGAAGTCCTCAATGTGCTTCCCCACTAAGCCCTTTTGTTTGAGATTTATCAATTGGCTAAAGAAGGTGTTGCTCTTTGTATCCTCATAATGTGCTATCATTTCCTCTGTAAAAATTGACCAAGTGATAATTTTTTTACGGGAGAAAAGCCATCGATACCATACAAATGTATTTTTTTCTAAATGTAAAGTTGCAATGCGTACCTTTTGTGTGTTTTGCACATTATGGAGATCAAAATATTGCTCCATCTGTAGTGTCCATGCTACATGATCCTTTCCATCAAACTTCCTCATATCCATTTTTGGAATATGGTGGTTCTTCCTGCCAACATTAGAGTTTATGAATTCATGATTAACATTTATTTTATTCTCATCATGAGTTTCCTCTACTATATTTTCACCATTAGGAAACATTTCTTGTATCAACTTTGTCAAACCTTCCATGTCTGCTTTTAGATAATTCTTCATGTTTTCCATGTTGTCTTTCATTTTTTCATCGATCTTAGCTTCCATTTCATCCATCTTAGATTCCATTCCATCTATCTTAGATTCCACGCCTTTCTTCAAAACATCCATTTCATTTTTTGTTGCTTTTTGCAAGAACGAAATTTGGTGCACTTGCTCTTGTAATTTTGATAGATCATGTTGCAATTATTCATCTTCATGAGTCATAGTAGAGCCTTCTGAAGGCTTAATGGGTGTTGAATTATTTTTACAGGGATTTTTTTTTTAACCCAATACTGATATATATTCTATAATATTCCCTTGGAATCAATTCAAATTGATTCTTCAAACAAGACTTATGCAATTCATAAAAAAAATACACACCTTTTTCTTGCTTTTGCGGAGCTCGATATTGAAATTGGATTATCTTTGTGATTGCGGCTCTTAAATATCTTAAATTGGGCACTTAGGTAGCCTTCTGAATTATATTTCGAATGCCATAGGTCTGACTTGATTTGGATTTTCCAAGGAAAAGTTATGTCCAATCTCCCACAATGACCTAAATAATGGACTGGTTCAGTAGAGCAAACTTGTAATACTTGCCACGTGTCACTGTTTCATCTTTTAGCTCTGAAATTGATATCAAATAAACTATATTCCATGAAATTGTGACTACTTTTTATGGCACTCTAATCCGATGCTTAGAGAGAGAGTTATGAATATTTTCCCACGATCACTTCTCTGAGATGAAATTCAGGAGTCTGAAAAAGCACTACCTTCCACAGATCATATCTCCGAAAATATTGCAAACCAAGCTCTAAAATTTTTTGATGAGTTTCCTCAAGATTTCAGCTTCGCGCCCCAAAAATTTCAGATTCTAAACCTTCGTAGAAAAAACATTATAGCACAAATGCCACGATGACCTGTTTAGATTAAATTGAGGAGCCTACAAAAGGACCTAACTTCCACAGATCATATCTCCAAACATATTGAGAACCAAGCTCTAAAATTTTTTGACAATGTTCCTCAAGATTTCGGCTTTGCACCCTAAAAATTTCAGCTTCTGAAACTTCGTAGAAAAAAATTTATAGCGAAAATTCCACAATAACCTATTTGGAGCAACGAAACCCTAGAATCCAAAGCTCTGATACCAAATGTTGTGAAACTGGCTCCAAAAATAGAAGAAAAGAGATATCAACACCTTAGAAATAAGCCACTTCGAGGGGGCAACCTCCAATACATTACATTAATGAAAAATTCTTGGACTATACAAATTACAAAACCTCCTTTCTATATATAGGAGTCCATGGGGCCATAATGTAATCCTAGTGGGGCCACAATGTAATCCTAGCCGACCTAACAATAATAATTTAAGGGCACAATAATAACAATAAGGGGTTACAGGGGTACAATAATAACAATAAGGGGTTTACACTAACAAAAATAAGGGACTATACTAGTAATATAAGGACCTAACACACCATTAACTTCTCTTGTCAAACTTCACCAAGTAAACTCTAAAACAACAATCTACTAAACCCTAGAGAGTAGGGAAACCCTAAATTCTCTAGTTATTTATCTTCAGAGAAAGAAAACATGTAAGATAACAAGCAAGTGATAATCAAAGAGCAGGGAACTCCAAAATTCTTTAATCAGAATTCAAATATCCTTGAAATGACTTTTCAAGATAGACCAAAAGACAGGAAAAACCATAAAATTCTTTAGCCTAAACCCTAATAAGAAACACTTCAAAGAAAAACCTCAAAAACAATGTTTTAAGCTACACCAAAGGACAGGGTATACCATAAACCTCTTTGGCTTGACTCCATTGAACCATTCTTGAGATAACAAGCTAAGTGGAACTAGAGAGAAATTAAGAATTCTCTAATCTAACCTAGCAGAGGAAAACATTAGAGCAATAGAAGCAGACAGACTTAAGATGCCTCTAACAACATATCTTAAGCTAAATTTTCTATTCTATTGCAAGAGAAAGATTCACAATATGGGAAACATAAGAAGACAAGTAATATATTATAACAACATCACCATTAACCATGTTCATGAATCCTGCAAAAGTGCTTGCTCCATTTCCATTCAAATCAAAACATTCACACAACTCCAAAGCCAATTTCTTCACAACTCCAAATCTATGATATTGAGATCAAAAATAAACCAAAAATAAACATGAAGCCTCCATGCAGTGTTTAACTTGAAAAGGAGGATAAAACCCTATCTAGGGTTCCAAAATTTCATTAATTACACATTTAAGTCATTTTGTCCTATGAGACCATGCAAGGCCCAAGGCACAAATATCCCAAAATCATAAATGCAAAATAACTCCTAACAATAACTCCTCAACTAATTTTGAATATATTTTCCTATTAAGCCCTCAAAATATACTTTTCATTTACTCCTTGTGTCTTTTGTTGACTTTCTGGCAAGGGTGTAGTGCAAAGGTTCAAGGGTGCAGTGCCAAATCTGGAAAAGCACATGTTTTGCAGCTAAGATGTGGAGGCCTTCGCGGCGTACAAATGAGCTCCATGATAGCTCATTGGAAAGCCTGTCTTGTCTAGTTTCCAAATATTCCTTTGGTTTCCAAAATTTTGTCTATTTTCCTGCTCAAAAATCCATTCTCCCAATACTTCTCAGAGGGTAGTGCCAGTGCTGAAAAGAAGGCAGAAAGGTGATCTTTTGCTTGTTTTTGGCACTTTTGGAGGACCATTTTTGCTCCAAATGACTTGAAACGTTTTGAGGGTGATTTCCTTGGCATAAGGATCATGAAAATTGTAAATTTTTCCTCAATTGAGTGCCCCAAAAAAGAGCACAGCGCTAATGGCGCTGCGCATTTGGCTCTTTTTCTGCTGGCTAACTGTCAAAATTTCAAAAAGTACAAAAATTTGTCAAAATTGGATTTTAACTTGATGATCATGTTTGGTAAGCTTGAAGGGATACAACAGCAAGGATATCCAGCTTATCTTTCTCCTTTTTCTCTTCTAGGACTTGAATCTTTGTAAGGGCTCTTTTGAGCTTGGCCCTTTCAATTTTGCTCCTCATGGCATAATGCTTTGTCATTTTGTTATGTCCATTAATGTTCCTTTGTGACTTCTCAAGCTGGTCCTCTAGGTGTACATTGGCTCTCTCTAGCCAATATTTCCTATCATAGCTAATATCCATGGCAAGCAGCTCACTTGGAGTCAGATGCTCTGCCAGTGTTGTTTCTTTCTTTGTTTCCTTGGCTAAAGCCTTATTCAAACCAATTGTCCTTGGCCTCTTCCTAGGAATTTGTTATTCCTCATCCTCAATGTCATCAAGAGTTACCAAGGCCTCATCTAGCTTAGCTTTGGCCTTTCTAGCCTCTTTCTCAGCTCTGATAGCTCTAACCTCACATATTGGCTTATAGATTCCTAATCTGGGCATCCTTGCTTCTTGAGCAGCATGTTAGTGATCCTCTCCTCATTCTCATCATCACTGTCAAGGTGAATTAGCTGAAACTCTTGTTCAGTCTCATGTCCTCCTCTTTTTCATCAATGTCTTGCTCTACAACCTTTTCCTTACCTTTTTCAATTTGTTTTGTTGATGATGAAGGCAGGGCCCCTTCCATAATATGTGGAGAAAACACTTTCCTATGACCTCTTTGATAGGTCAAAGGAAAAGGGTCTATGTCAACCATCTCAGTGTCATCAGTCTCACTGCCCACATCACTTTCATCTTCCTCACTTATCTCTTCAGTGTTTGATGTTGTGGTGTCATGAGATGAGGGTGAAGGGTTGTGGGAAGGTGATGAAGGAGGATCATCATTGGGTGAAGGAATGTGAGTGGATGGAGATGTATGATCAGTAGGGGTGATGGAGGAGTGGATACTAGAGGATTGGATGATGAGGGGACATCTTGTTGATGATGGTCTTGTGAAGAAGTGAACACCTCATTGGAAATGAACGTCTCCTATGGAATGCCTTTCTGCAATAGTTGGTGCATAACAACCATCTTGATAAGTGAGTGATGGAAGAGACTTTGCATCTATTGTGGATAGTCTCTCTTTTTCACTATGTAGGACATTTTATCAATGCTTCTGAAGAGGTAATAGGGTATGTGCAGTATCCTCACTCTAGTAAAGTGCATAAGAAGCCTGATGTGGTATGAGTAAAGACGGGAGAACCTTCCCTCACATGTGAAATACTTCATGGTTATACTCATTATGGGTGCATATCTATCAAGAAAATGTGGGAAAGGGAAGATGGATTTGTTGTGGTCTTTATACCTGGGCTTAAGATATGGCTCAAAGTAACTCATGTCAAGATTGGCCTACTTGAACCATATTTCCCCTACACTAGGTATGCATGTGGCATTATAAATAGCATCTATAGATAACTCAAAGGTGACCCCTCAAAGGTTAAATTATTTTTCATGCAAGTTAATTCTAAAGAGTCTAGTTAGCTCAGGGTGGTTTTTCACCTGCTGCACCTTTTCACAAAAATAAAAGCATCCTACATGCTTGAAACATGAAACAATAAGGGAAGATGACATGAGCTCTCTTGTAATGAGGGGTTCAAATCTATTGATATTTCCTCCTTTGTAATCATTCCTCCTTGGCATTTGGGCCTCTCCACCATTGCCACTGTCCTCTGACATTGTAAACTCCACCTTTATAAAACCCTGGAGTGTAAATGGAAAGGAGATGAAGGGATAGTGATTAAAGGGAAGCTTTGCAAGTGAATGGGATAAGTGAGTGAGGGTTTAGGTGTATGAGAATGAGTGAGAGGCTAAAAAAACTCAATGAAAACCCTCCAGTACTATAATAACCCTTTCTTTTGACTGATATTATTTATAGGAAGATGAAATGAGGTTCAAAAAATGATTTCAAGCTTGAATTTTAGGGTTTATCTTAGGGTTTGATTTCATTCATTAAGAAAACACCAAAATTGTTTGAAGATGAGTGTATATCATGTACTTATCCCTCAATATGCTTGGAGGACCTTTGGCAGAGATTTATAGGTGTTTTGGAGTGATTTGAGTGGTTAAATCACTTAGAGGACCCTCCTGGCTAAGGGAACAGCGCCAATGCTGAGGACACAACGCCAATGCTAAGCGCGCAATGCCAAGGTTGAGGGAGCAATGCCAATGCTGAGCGTGCAGTGCTAGGGCTGAGCATGCAATGCCTATTTTAAGGGTGCAACACCAAAATAAAATTGAACTATGTGTGTCGAGAAATAGCGCAGTGCCTTCCCTAGCGCACAGTGCCTCCTTCCAGGCACATAACGCCTTCAAAAATTCAACGGAGGAAGAAATCCATGGGCACAGTGCCACTTCCTAGGCACGCAATGCCAAGCTGAGGGTGTAGCACCACAAAACATTTACCTGAATTTTCTTGGAAACTCGAAATTTCTTCTCTCTTTGAAAACTCTAATGCTTTGTAAGGGCACAATGATTCATATGAAATAAAAAATGACCTTTTATAGTCTTGGAAATTAAATTTAACTTTGATAACCCACTTTCTAATGTCAAAAGTCCTTTTTCTTTTCTCACTAACTCTTTTACACTTTTTCGTCTTGCAGGTGACTGAAATGATGAATTTGACCTTTCTTTTTCTCCTTGAGGCATGACATGCTCAGTTTGGAAACTTTGGGTGATTACACATACTAGAATCTTCAAATTCTTGTGTAGGCTCAACCTTTAAGTTCAAATTAACCTTTTCACCTTCTTGCTTGTAGTTTTCTAGAGTTATGAAATTTGATTTTATTTTGATCCTTGAGATTTGACATGTTTATTTTGACATAGAAATAGCTTCAAAATCCTCTTTTGCTTCCACCATGGAGTTCAACTTATATTTTTACCTTCTTTGGCCACTTTCATCAAAACCCTAGGTGTCTAGAGTGATTTACAACAATCATCAGTGTTGATTTCTAAGTTCTCTATAGCCCTTTCAAGTTCATTCATTTGTGTTAAGTTCACCTCACCTTTTCCATTTTTCTTCAATCCACTCTGCTAGACTTTATTCATGTTTGGCTTTTGTGTCTCCTCTAGGTTATTTCTGCAAGTGGTCTCTGTTTTGGCACTCAACTGGACCATAAAGTTCATAACCCTAGTTTCCTACAAGACCAAGTGTTTCTTCTCTCCCTTAATGTAAGTTGTTTTCATTCAGGAGAAAACCACCTACCTTATCAGTACTTTCTTCTAATAGACCTTTCAACACTCCTGCAAAAGTGCCAAATTTTGTCCATTTTCCTCATGTGAAAACTTTGAACTGAAGGGATAGTCTTCTTTGGAAATATTTTAGGTCTTTCTTGAATAACCATGTCTTGACATTCTATTACATCTGAGACAGATTCTAGCAAAGGAAAAACAGTGCCTGAAACATCCAATGATGACCTTACAACATGTGAAACCCTAATGACCTAGTGGGAGGGTCCTTTGACCTAATCTTGAATGAAAATTGGCTTGGAGGCTTCAAGTGAAAAATAGAGTATTGTCAAAATTGTTGTATTGAAGATCCAAAATCCAATGTACTTGATTTATCTAAAGAGCCTACAAATATAGTTTTGAGACCATTAATGCTTGAGGAACCTAGGGAACATGGGGATGAGTAGGCTATAGGAAACCCTAGAGGGAAATTTGAGTTTATGGATAGTGGAAAAATATGCCAATGAGGTTATATGTAGTAAAAGAGGATAAAAATGTGAGGTCTAAGATTATGAGGAGTTTGTAGGGGCAACAAGGTGGCTTTGAGATGGAAAACTTGGTAAATAGTGAAAAAATTTCTTTAAGGATAATGACGGTAGTGAGATTTCTGAAACTCACAATATTCAAGGAATGTTGCTTTTAGAAATCTAGAACCAATCTATAGTCATCCAAAGATAGTGAAAAATATTGATGACTAACAAACCCAAACTCAAGTTCGAAAGCTCGTGCAAAAACCACCTTAACAGCTACTTGAGGGGCCTTTATCTCAGTAGGGAGATTGTTGTAGAGCTTATTGAATCTCTTTATAAATTGTGTTACATCCTTGTTGTGTCTCCTTTTAAGAGCATTGAACTCTGTGAGGACATAGTCATGGTCCCTCTTCTCTCCCCATTTTAGTGTGAATAAATTCTCCATTTCTTCCCAAGTGGTGACTGCATTATTGTCAAGAGATTTGAACCACTTTCGAGCCTCTCCATCCAAATATTGGATGAAAAGTCTCAACACCACATCTAGGTGTTCCACATTCACATTATCAGTGAAGGTGCATAAGTCTTCAATATTTTTCTACGCAGAAGTGTTATCTTCCCCACTAAACTGAGGCAAAATCTTTAGATAATCTTGAGGCATGTCATTCAATACTTGAGGTAAAGCCAATGAAGTATATTTGTTGAGGACGAAATGAGTTACAGCCATGAGGGGGGGTGGTGGTAATTTCTGAGGATGATTTCACTATGGTATGATAGGTGTATGATTAGTAGAGGATTCGATATTTATCAGTAATGAGCTCTGAAGTGTTGTAACTTCTTTGAATTCTTCAGCCTCTGGAGTAGGATGCAAAGGAGGTAAAGAAACATCAACAGATTAGGCTTCGTCTTTTATGTATGAACTGGCTAAAGCAGAGGTTACTGGAGGGTACTCAATTACACGAGTTGTGGATCCAGGACCATAGATATCAGCTTTCTGGGAAGAGGATGGAGAATCTTCTAGATAAAATGAGGGTAGGTTAGTCTGGATCGGCTGCTTCTCCCTCTAGATTCTCCTAAATATAATATTATCAGGATCAGATACAGAAGGGGTTCACTACTAATAAGTGTCTGAGAAGGTATGAGGTCTAGTGTAAGCTAGGATTACAGTTTATTTGAACTTTATAACAGTGGAGTCACCAAGGTGAGGGCTATGCAACTCTCAACCCTTCGTGTTCACTTGATTGAAGGGTGAAGATAATGTTGTATCCCAGGGAAACGTTTTCTAATTATTCCCCGGCAACAATGCCAAAAAGATGTTGTAGCTCCTAGAGACAGCCCTAATTTGCAAAATACCAGTGCCTAGGACATCTTAAAATCATAGGTTAAGTGTGAACCATTTTATAAAATGCCTCTAACAAAATATGAAACAAGAGAACTGTAATTTTAGTGGTTCATGGACAGTGAAGACCTTGGAGTCGATTCATGTGAATTCCCTATACTGTAAGATGGCTAAAGAGGCTGCGAGGCCAGATGGATTTTAAATGGGCCAAGTATAAAACAATGAGAAAAACCTTAAAAATATGCAGGGGTGTTGAGAGATAATTGAGAAGGAACCCACGCGAGATAAGCTTAAGAGATTTAAGAATCTATCTCCTATGAACTCTGAAGAAACGTATATGAATAAAATATGAACAATAGGAGAGGCTTACGGAGCATGAATTAAGGGAGCACAACAAACTTAATACATGAGCATCAACACTAGAGTGTTATACAGACACAAATTCATGCATAAGATTGGAGACTATTGGCAGCTACATTACACAAACCATCAAAGTAGAATAGCGTGAAAGTTCATTACACAAAAGAAAGAGATTACTGATAACAGAATAAAACAAATACATACTACTCATTACTACATCTGGAATCCAAATATCATATTTTTATTATATGAGTTCAAACATCTCTCCCAAATATGTATCTCAAATCACAGGGAGCACAATTCTACAAAACTACGAAAAAATTCTTTAAAATTTTCAAGACCTTTGTTTCATCTTAGAACTCACTATTTATAGAGTTCTCCCTGAGGTTTTCTAACTGAATATTCTTTCATGATTGACCCACACAGGTGAAACAAAAATATCCTAACAAACTATTAGAACGTGCTTTAGGCAATCGCTCCTGCAACATAAAATCAAAACAGAATTGGGTAAAATCAAGATTTTACTAGTAAAACATCACTATATAATAGTAACAAGAAAAAAAACAGTTGGCCTGCAAGGCCAAAACCCAGAAACTTCAAAGGAGTGGCGAGAAGTGGCTGAAAACTGGTGAGCGGTATGATTTCTACCACTTGATTTCAGCTACTACCGAAAGGCCTTCACTCGATGTTCTCATGATTCGCATTAACTGAAATGAAAAGGCCATCTGTGCCGCGTGTGCTCCACTCTTTAGCAGAGGTTCATGGACAAACTGAACAATCATAACTGCGTTGTTCAATCAAAAACTCATGTTTTTTTTTAATCTTGTGAGAACCAGAGACCGTGCTTTAGAAGGAGATGTGCGGCACATAACACAGGGCAAGATGGTTTTAATCATTGCAAAAGTGTGAGACAAAGGCTGTGGGGAAGGCTTTGATGATATGGCGAGGGAGTAAGGCCCAAAGCACATTGTAAAATCGCAATCGAAGCAGGATATGCTTTGGGAATATGATTTTATTTTTAAATTTTGTGAAGCATTATGAATCATAAAGTTATAATATGCATGATGTGATATCGCACATCGGCAATCGCAAAAGATAAAGGTTGGCGGAGATGGAAAATATTTAAATTGTGGGTGCTATAAAAGGTAAGCTGTGAAATCCGCGAATTGTGACGCGTTGAAAGCAAGCGAGTGCGAAAAGGCAGAAGGTAAGGAAAATGTATAATATGAAGGTTTGCATGCAGATGTTGTTGGACATTGGATAAACCAACACTCCCCATGTGTTTCGCGACATGGACTAACCACCTTTCGTGGATCCTTATCTCTAGCGATGTGATCGTTGACTAACACCTACGGATTTTGGTCTAACGGAAATCGTGATTCACAACAAGTGGCTCAGAAGATAGTAAAGCTGGAATATGTACCAACGAAAGAACAAACAGCTGATATATTTACCAAACCTCTTGCTAGAGAACCATTTCAATATTTGAGAGACAAACTAGGGGTAGTATCTGCAGAGAACAAAAACGAAAATATCGTTCTAGGGGGAGAACAGCCAACAAGGAAAGCATGAATCAAGTCCTCAGGATCAAAGGATTAAGGCAAAAGAACACCAAGTTATTATCCTAGAGTTATCTGCATTATTCAATCATCCAAAGGTCAATTACAGAGCAAAAGGATCAGTATTGTGTTCTGAAACATTATATTAAGAATCTAAAACATAAAAGATGAGTAGTGATTATCTTTTGAAGCCTCTCAGCATTTTAGTTGCTAAATCCAATCATACATCTCTGACTAGATAAAGCTGATACAATGTATTCTATGAAGTATCATTATTCTCACTTTTAGCTCTATATAAGTGAAAGAACTGTATCAATTTACAGTGTATATTCAAATTCGATTATCCTCAAAGTGTTCTCTC
The DNA here is from genome assembly GCA_034641835.2 of Pinus albicaulis. Classification (NCBI taxonomy): domain Eukaryota; kingdom Viridiplantae; phylum Streptophyta; class Pinopsida; order Pinales; family Pinaceae; genus Pinus; species Pinus albicaulis. Next base: position 904,478,102 of record CM076581.1, read on the forward strand.
AACAACTCTTATACATCACTATGGAGCAGCATGGTACAAAGTCAGCAGAAGAGGGCCTAAACATAACTCAGAGAGAGGAAATCCAGAAAGAAAACTAGGAAATGAGAAACCCTTTGCCATTGATGTCAAAGGGGGAGGAAAAGCAAAAAGGGACTTCTAAAAGGAAAGCAGAAGAAGCATAGGATTATTGGTGGGGGTGTTGCCATCAATGCCAAAGGGGGAGACTATTGGAAATGTTGTCATTGATGGCAAAAGTAAAGACAGGAGCAGCACCTAAACTATTCACAAGGCATGGGACATGAAGAAGAGGCAGTTTTAGAGGAGCTTCAGGAGCAAGGAGCAGCATCAGACAAATAAAAGAGGATTATTGTGCATCTATCGAGTTAAACCCTGTGTGAACATATGAGTTCTGGATGAATGGTAGCATATTTCTATACAACCAAGTTAATAGTGATTCTACATGGGATTGAAATAAATTGATGTCAGTGAAATTATTTAGTATGCCTAGCCATACCTGTAGAAGCAATTAGAGGGATAATACTGTGAAAATATATTTACCTTAGCGCCACAGCACACGTTTTTTTATATCTAGTGAATATTTAATGGTCATGCGAGGAAAGACCGACCATATCAGAATTTTGTTCGAATGTTGGTATGAATCCTCGTGAGGGATTATGGAGGTCAATTGAAAATTGGAGGAGTTCCCTGCTCAGACGTAGTGAGAAGTTGAGTTCACGTCCAGGGTTAACGTGTTTATGGTGATTATCGAAGCGCAGAAAGGCCGGAAAGGAATCCCATTCCTAGATCAACCACAGTGATGAGAGCCGAACTAGAGGCTGATGATTCGGGGTGACAGAACCTTGGGAGCACAGAGAAATAGAACTGTGCATTATACATTTGATAGAACCCTGGTACATAATATAGGTGAACCGGAACCTGGAGCATAGGGAGAAGCGAAACCACGACCAGATGAACAATGAACGCGGATTGCCGAAAACCATCCTGCCATTTCGCACCGCCTATCGACCATAAGTGGTATTTCCCGGAGGAGGAGCGATTCCATACAGGAATCGACACGTGGCCTGTGGACCCATTCCAAAACCGCTTGTTAAAGTGCGCCTTCGCGTGTTATACATCGACTAAAGACATCGAGTGAAATCGATACACACTGTTGATCTGGAGGCTCGATATCCGACGGCGATCATTCGCAGAATGTGCTCGAAGTTTAACGAAGGTGTGCGAAGGTTAAGCCAGGTACGGTGCGCGCAGTTTATTGGCTATAGGTTATATAGATGGGGCCCGGAGCCAAATGTTTATAATAAATTCATTCATTTAAAAGGCATAGAATGTTAATATAAGGTCACGAAGGTATGAACGTTGGTTGGCGGCATAATTAAAGATCGAAAATAATTTATAGAAGCTGGAAGCCAAAATTAAGTTCGAAAGTTGCGAATATATTTATTTGTCAAGTGATAAATAAATGAAAAAGAAGATTAAGAGCCACGTAAGCTAAACTAGGAATATGGTTGATTTATTAACACTCCAGATTTAAGCATTGAAACTGCCAGCGTAGAACAAAGCAGAGATTGTGAGATTGCCCGGACTTGGGAAATGATTGGGCATGAAACTTGAATGCAATTATGAAAAAGAAAAAGAAGAGGAGAGCATGCAGAGATAAATAGAGTGGCGCAGCGGAAGCGTGGTGGGCCCATAACCCCTTTTTGTGAATCACGATTGTTGTTAGACCAAAACCCGCAGGTGTTAGTCAACAATCGCATCGCCAGAGATAAGGATCCACGAAAGGTGGTTAGTCCATGTTGGGAAACACACGGGGAGTGTTGGTTTATCCAATGTCCAACAATCTCCCCCCCAACGCGAGTCGAGTTTGTATCGAACTCGTGACCTATGCTCTGATACCACTTGTTCTCAGAGGAAATGATACTTGATTGGAATATGTTTAGTTTTTGAGTGAAGTACAGGATTTTTAGATATACTTATAGCACTTGTATTATCACATTTGATTGAGATAGGTTCATCAATGCTTACCTTCATGTCTTGAAGAGTTTTCTTCATCCACATGACTTGTGTACAACATGTTGCTGCTGCTATATATTCTGCTTCTGCTGTAGACAGAGAGATAGATGTTTGTTTCTTATGCTGCACCTGCAAGACTTTCTCTAGATGGCTTTCCACTATAGCATATGCTTATCCAACACAATGGTGCAATGCTGCATACGTATTATCTTTATTAAATTGAGGCTTGCCTTTTGGATACCAAAGTCCATATAGGATCGTGCTTTCCCTTGTAGATATTCCGTCATTCTTTGCCACTAGAAGATGGGTTTGTTTAGGTGCTGTGATATCTGCACACTCAGTCCTACTTTGCTGCAGTCATGGGTCTTGATCACTGAGTGGAATTAAATAGACTTCCCGATCATGGATGCGTAGAGTTTTTGATCTATACTCCAATGACCCATCATCAACCTGACTTACCTTTGTGGTCATGGGAGTTGACACAGGTTTGCAGTCCTCCATTTTGAACTTTTTCAGCATTTCCTTTAAGTACTTTTCTTGTGAGATGAATGTACTTTTGTTATTTTGCTGAATTTGCAATCCCAAGTAGAAACTGAGCTCTCCAATCATGGACATTTCAAACTCTATTTTCATCTCAACAACAAACCCTCTTGCTAGTTCTTCTCTGTTGCTTCCAAACATGATGTCATCAACATATACTACAACAATCAGGAGTTCATCTTCATGGGATTTTATGTATAGATTTTTGTCTACTCCACCTCTTTTAAAGCCTTGTTTTTGCAAATATTTATCTAGTATTGAGTACCAAGCACGAGGAGCCTATTTCAGTCCATATAGGGCTTTCTTCAGTCTGCACACATAGTCTTCTTTGTCTGTCAATGAGAAGCTTTCTGGTTGTTCCATGTAGACTTCTTCTTCTAAGTCTCCATTCAGAAATGCAGATTTTACATCCATTTGATATACTTTGAAGTTTTGGTAGCATGAAAATGCCAGGAACATTCTGATAGCTTCCATTCTGGCTACAGGGGCAAATGTTTCTTCATAATCAAGTCCTTCAATTTGTGAGTATCCTTTGCAGACCAGCCTAGCTTTATTCCTGATTACTTGTCCTTGCTCATTCATTTTGTTTTTGAATACCCATTTTGAACCAATGATATTCTTCTCAATTGGTCTAGGAACTAGTTCCCTGGTATTGTTCTTCTCAATTTGGTCCAATTCTTCATTCATTTCTTTTACCCAATACTTGTCCTTGCTGGCTTCTTCAAACTTCTTTGGCTCTATTTGTGATAACATTGCTATGTATACTTCTTATGTCTGTTCAGTTAGTTGTCTTCTTGTTTGCACTCCTACACTCTTGTCTCCTATGATTTGTTCTTCTGGATGGTTCTTTTGAGTGTATCTTGAGGGGTTTTTTGAGTTCAGTCCAGCATCTTCTGATGTTTTTCTTGTTTCATCATCATCCTGGTCCTCTTCTTCATGATTTTCTGATGGACTGTAATGGTCTGTATCTCTTGTATTGTTTGGAAGTTCTTCATCAAATCTGACATCAATACTTTCAACTATTTTCCGAAGAGTCTTGTTATAGCACCTGTACCCTTTAATTTTGGAAGCATATCCTAGAAAAATCCCTTCATCTACTCTTGCATCAAATTTCCCAAGGTTTTCATCATTATTCTTTATGTAACATTTGCTTCCAAAGATTCTGAAATGTTTGATTGAAGCAGGCTTTCCATGCCATAGTTCATAGGGAGTCTTGTCACTACTTGGCCTTAAGTGAGCTTTATTAAGGATATGTACTGCTGTGTGCACTGCTTATGCCCAGAATGTTTGAGCGATATTATTCTCTTGCATCATGGCTCTGGAAATTTGTTGAATAGATCTATTTTGTCTTTCTACTACTCCATTATGCTGAGGTGTTCCTGCAATAGTGAATTGTTGTTTTATGCCATGCTTATTGCATAGGTTAGCAAAGTCATAATCTGTAAACTCTCCTCCTCTATCTGATCTGATAAATTTTAGTTTGCATCCTGTTTGATTTTCTGCTAATGCTTTGAATATCTTAAATTTTTCCAGTGCTTCTGATTTGTTCTTGAGAAAAGCAACCCATGTCATTCTGGATAAATCATCTATTATCAGCATGAAGTAGGATTCTCCACTAGGTGTCTTAGTTCTAGCAAGTCTGCACAGATCCATGTGCACAAGCTGAAGTGGTCTTCTTGTTGATAGCTCATCTTTAGATTTAAAGGATGTGCGAGTCTGTTTCCCCAATTGACAAGATTTGCATATGGTATTTGAAGGCCTTCTTATTTCTGGCATATTTCTGACAGCTTTCTTCTTGCTCAGTCTGATGATATGGTCGAAGTTGAGATGTCCCAATCTCCTATGCCATAACCATGACTCCTCAAGTTTGTTAAGATGGCAGGCTTCATCCTCCTCTTTCACTATGTACACATTACTCTCTGTTCGAACACCTTTGAGCAGAGTCTTTCCTGTTGTGCTTGATCTGACTTCACAATCTTGAGCTCTAAAAATAACTTCACAACATTTGTCACACATTTGACTGACACTCAGTAAATTTTCTTTCAGCCCATCTACAAATAGTACATCTTGGGCCTTTCCTCTGTCATTTTCTATGCTGACTGAGCCTTTTCCCTTGATCTTACCTGATTTATCATTTCCAAAAGTAACATTGCCATATTTCTTTTGATTAAGAGTTATAAACTTGCTTTTGTCTCCAATCATGTGTTTTGAGCAGCCACTGTCTAGGTACCATTGGCTTTTCAGGTCTTGAGCAGTTAGAGCCAAGTCACATTTATTCTCCTTCTTTATCCACATGAAGCACCCTTTTGTTTGGTATCTTTTGTGAGATGATGGGCTACATCTTCTAAGAGGACACTTGGAAGAAGTATGTTCAACTTGATTGCATACACAGCATTTGGTCATAATTTTTGCTGGGTTGTGAGTATGAACAGAATTTCTTTGATTCATAAACCTCCTTGAAGTGTTTAAAATCAATCTTTGTCCATACTTTCTACACTCAATGATTTTATGGCCAAATTCTTTACAATAAAAACAGTAACCATAGAAACAACTTGCATACCTGATGTGAGTTTGTCTTCTCCGGTTGTTTATTTGAGACAGTCTCTTTACTATTTGCATCTTTAGCTGGTTTTAATTTCTCCTCCTTGCATGACAATATGCAGCAATGTGTCCCAGCTTGTGGCAGACATAATAGGTGGCATTCTTCATAGTAGGCAAGAATCTCCTTTGATGGTTTCCAAATTTGATATAATCAGGAGTATATGATCCTTTCTCTGTTGTCTTAGTATTTGTTGCAATATTTGTTATTAGAGGTTTCTTCTGGTCTCTATCTTTCTCATTACATGTTTCTTCCTTTGTAGGAATTATTTGAGCTGCTTCATCAGCCTTCTTTGCTTTCACAAAAATTATATTTTTGTTTTCCTTTTCTTTGCCTTTACTTGATTCTCCTTCATAGCCTATCCCAGTTTTTATTAGAGGAGATCTTTGAGCATACAAGATTTCATTCAACTTACCAAAGCTTGTCATTTGAGAAGGGTATATAGACACTTTCTATTGAGCACTTTCCAATTTCTTCCTCAGACATACAATTTCTTCTTCCAGCTTCTCTTGTTCTTGAGTTTTATCCTTGATTTGTTGTAGTAACATATCTTCAATCTTCTTGGCTTCTTCAAGCTTTACCTTCAGTTGCATGAGGACTTCTGAATTTTGTTCTTATTTCACACATTTGAGGAGAATCTCCTTTTGTTTTCTGCATTTTAGTTTGAGTCTGTCAATCTCCTCCAGAGCACTTCTTAGCTCCCCCTCAAGGTCGACTTCCCCTTCTTCTTCTTCTTCTAGCAAGAGTCCTTCAAGATCTTCTATGGCCATCAGTAAAAATTCAAAGGTTCCCTCTTCTCCTGAGGATTCATCTGAATCTTCAAATGTACTGCTGTCTTGTTGAGCATAGAAGGATTTTCTGCTGAATTTCTTTCCTTTCTGCCAGTTCTTTGATGTGTTTTTCTCTGATTCATGAGATTGATTGCTTACATTCTAGTGAGGACACTTAGCCGCATAATGTCCAACTCTTCCACAGTTAAAGCATTTGAAGGGAAGTTTACCTTTGTATCTACCTGAGCCTCTATCCAGTTTCTTGACAAATTTAGCCTCTTCTTCATCAGAGCAAGAGCATATGTCTTCCTTTTCTTCTTTCTTCTTTTTTGTTTTAAAAGCTGCCTCCCTCGTACTTGGTTTCTTCTATGGAAGCCTCATCTCATATGCTGTTAGATTTCCAAGTAGTTCGTTCATGGTCAAGGTCTCCCAATTGGTTGTTTCTTCTATAGCAGACACCTTGGGATTAAATTTGGATCGAAGAGATCTTAGAATATTTTGAACAATTATACTTTCTGGCATGGTTTCTCCAAGAGCTTTCATATTATTAACAATTTCTGCAACTTTTAAGAAGAAGCTGCCAACATCTTCATCATCATTCATTTTTAAATTTTCAAACTGGGCTCTATATATTTGAAGTTTTGCAGTCTTTACCTTTTTGTTTCCCTCATGGATATTCTCTAGAGTATCCCACATATCTTTGGCAGTCTTACTATGCATTACTTTGATAAAATCAGCTTCACATAGTCCATTTAAGATTTCATTCATTACTTTTGCATTAGCTACAAAGTTTTGTTTAGATTCTTTCTCTGAATCAGTTGACTTTGTGGAGTATCCAAATTCCACAGCATCCCAAACTTCTAATCCTAAAGACATTATGTATGCTCTCATCCTGATTTTCCAGAAGGCATAATTAGCACCAGTGAAGAAAGGTGCTTTATTGGTTGAGCTTCCTTCTTGACTAGCCATCTAGAGGACTTAGGATCTCCTTTCAGTTGTTAGAATGATACATAAGGAACTGGCTCTGATACCAATTGTTGAACCTTTAGTTAAACTGAGAGGGGGGGGTGAATCAGTTTAACACATTCCTTAACTTTTTAAAACTTTTCATTAAACTTATTTACACTTTCATTTCATATCTAGTTTAATATGTGAGTAATCTTCGAATGTAAGCAGCAAGTATAATATAACAGTAGACTTAATATGAGAGCAGCAGGTACTAAGCAGATGATATAAATCATATCAACACATAAATATCATGCACAGAGACATCAGATGTAAGTGAAAACCCATAAAGGGAGAAAAACACATCTTATTATTGCTGTGATGCAAAGGCAAGCTCCAACTCCCTCTCACCACTGTTTTTCTGCAGGCACCAACCTACAGGAGGCTTCAACCTCAGTCAGCTACAACTGACAGCTATCAAGCTAAAACTTGATAGGGAAGCTCCAACTTCCTGAATTTATCAAACTGAATGTTTGATGATTTCCTTCAGATATCATCTCTGTTCTGTAGCTTCTCTTTCCGCTCTTCTTCTCTAAATCTTCTCTGCTTTATTCTTCTATATTCTACATTCTCTATATTTTCTCTCTCTCCCGTTTTTTTTTTTTTTTTTGAGCTTATCAAATTGATATTATATATAGAAATTCTCACATGACTGTTTGTATTTCTCAAGGAATTTGGAGTGAACAATCATGACTCTTTGGCTTATGTCTTCTTATTCCTTTTTCCAACTTATTTCTAGAATTACTACAATATGTACAAATTCATGCTACAGTGGGATTTTGTCTTTTCCTTAGGACACTTGCCTTTGCATCACAAACAATAAAAAAATTAATTACAACATTTACATTCACATTTTTAATTACATATTTCAATTTCACTCAGCCCCTTTTTTGGATTTTGGCTTTACTGGATTTGTCTTTTCCTGCTGCTGTTAAGAACTTGTTCTGCATACCTTGGTTCACTGTAATTATGTGCACTTGTGAATGTATACATGTCAAACCTATAATATCTGTTTATCTCTGCATGCTCTCCTCTTCTTTTTCTTTTTCATAATTGCATTCAAGTTTCATGCCCAATCATTTCCCAAGTCTGGGCAATCTCACAATCTTTGCTTTGTTCTACGCTGGCAGTTTCAATGCTTAAATCTGGAGTGTTAATAAATCAACCATATTCCCAGTTTAGCTTACGTGGCTCTTAATCTTCTTTTTCATTTATTTATCACTTGAAAAATAAATATATTCGCAACTTTCGAACTTAATTCTGGCTCCCAGCTTATATAAATTATTTTTGATCTTTAATTATGCCGCCAACCAACGTTCATACTGTTAGAGTCAGCCTTTGCAGCCTTCCTCCAGTGATCAAACATGCTTTTTCAAAGTGATTTTAAAGTGTCAAGGTCAAATTTTGTCATTTCAATGAGTCTTCAAGCAAAATTTGGTCACTAGGCATTAGGTCTAGGGTTGGTCTTCACTCTTTTCAAATTTGTCCAAATGTCGACCATGTCACCATTCAAATTTATATGGTACCATCATTCATAGGGTTTTCTACTGCCATGTTCCAAAGAGTCATTTTACATCTCGTTCATGCTTTAGTCATGCCTAGGTAAGCTCCCTCTCTTTCCCTCTCCTAGGGGTTTTGGAGTGTACCTTCTGGATTATCAAATCATCGAAAAACTTGCATCCTGAATAGCACCATACACCTTCCTCGTCATTAATTCACCCATGACAATTATAGTTCACCGAGATCCCCAAATTCTTGATTTTTGCACAAACCCTAGTTTCTAGCCAAAACTTGGCAATTTTCTAGGCTAGGCCTGTGTTTCGCCCTTTTGGACCCCTTCCCCTCACTCAATCTCTATGATTCTACTTTCCCCTGCTTCCTAACATCCCTCCCTACTTCCAAAAATTTCCCCAAGAATTTAGAAGCCCCTTACCCCCTTCATTTCGCTTCATTTCGACAAAATTCCTTGTTTCATACATCGGGGTAAGTGTTACTCAAAAGATGTTTCAGAGCAATCAAAGATGAAATTTGGGAAACTGAGAGAGGTTTTTGTCCAAAACATGCCAAGGAAGAAAACCCTCCTTCACTTTTTACACAGGTATCATGGTTTTAGAGAAATGTTAAAAATACCGTTGCCTCAGGAGAATTGAATGCACCTCTGAAGTAACTTTGGGAAAATCAAGTTTTATCCTAGCATGTTTGGCCAAATGACTTGCTTGATGAGTCCAATTATAACTAGACAGAAATACCTTACCAATGAGATATCATGAGCTCAATTTGGAGTTGAGGAAGACCTTCAAAAGTTGATTGCAACAGCGCTCTGCCTTGAGGCAGCCTCATTCTGCTCATTTTGACTAGTGTTGGTATATTTGATTTTTGACAGGGTAAATGGAATCCAAATTACATAATTCCACTTGTTTTGGAAAGTAGACTCCAATAGCTTTCCAACGAGCTATCACACGCCCGATTTGGACACCGGGAAGGCCTCGAAAAGCTTCCCGCAAAATGCACTATGTGGCAAGAGGGAAGAGCGACCCACCTGGGGCCAGAGCGACCCACCTGGGGCCTGAGCGACCCACGCAGAAGGTGAGCGACCCACGCAGACACAGGGTTTCGAAATTCATTCTGAGCGCCCAGTCTTGCTTGGAATCGATTCAACTGGCCTTCAAACAGGTTTCTATCAATTGCTTGATGTTTTTGAATGCGTTGGTGGCATCATTGGTGGTTTCAAATGTTCAAACGGAGGATTTAAAACCCCACAGTCATAGCATTATTGTTTTCAGGGTTTTAAAATGAAAATGAATGGTTGAATGAGTTTGTTTGCTATCTTATGGCAGTGATACATCCAGCTTTGCATATAATATCAAAACCATATTGCTCTCATGCCCATTATGCCATTGCGACCATTGCTATTATTATACCATGTTTAAACCCTTTGTTCCATAGTGACTGTGGTTGTAATGAGTCTCACTGCCCAATGTAAAAACATTCTCATGACTTTGTTTCAAACTGCCCATTGAGACCTTTGTGGTTATTACTCATAGACAAACACATTCTATTGATGCCATGCTCTCCTTTGATAAGATTTGTTCAAAATTTTGAAAGTTGCCCGCTCCCTTTGATCCAAGTTTCACTTGCATTTAAACACAGAGATTGTGCATTTTTCCAATCCACCTAAAACAGAGCTATTATCATTGTTTGTTTCCTTATGGTGCTTTGACAGTGGGGGATATTTGTTGGGTGTTTGAAACATACATTATAACTTTTCCTTCACTGCATCTATATCAGTATACATATTGCACATATCTTGTTCCAGGCCATGTCAGAGACAGAGTCAGTGTAGGAGCAAGAGTCGAACAGTGACTCAATCGTTGAGGTTGATGCACTGAGATGGAGCATAGCAGTGCACCAGTAGTGGTAACATATCAGAGAAGCCACAGAGCTTTGTTTCAACATCACGATGAGTACTATCTTCACCCGGGGTGGAAGGGGTCTCGTTGACTTCATCAGCAACGCGAGTACTATCTCCACATGGCGTGGAAGGGGTCTCGCCTTCTTCATCAGCGCAGGTACATTCACAGGATAATGATGGAGACAAAGACGCCAAGGCCCCATTTTTCATTTTCAACAGGTTGAACATACACATTGCTACATCATGACTGACAACAACACATCATACAACCGAGACAGTGTTTTCATCACAGGAACTGCATGCACCAGGAGAGCACTAAAATGGCGGAAAAGGCCTGATCCACTCCGGATTTTGGCCGAGGCTTCATTTACTGAGCAAGATACATGATGGAGGATCTTCGCTCCGAATTTGAGCAAATTCGGAGAAAATTTTGTCATTTTGAAATTTTTTGGTCTAAAAACAGGTTTTGCAGCTACGTGGGTCGCGCGCTCATGCGCTCGCTTTTTTTTGAGACACTTTCTGGAGGATATTTTTACATTTTTTGATTTTTCATGGTTAATTATGCATCCTCTGAAGTCAACTTAGCATTTTAACAAAATCTGGATGGTCAAACAGCTCAAAAACACCATGAAAATCACCTTGCTGCCACCTTTTGCACCAGCAGGAAGTACCTCTGGGAGAATGAGGATTTGGAGGGTCAAATCAACTCCAAATTCAGAAATTCCACTTGGGTTGGAAAGTAGACATCCAGGGCTTTCCAACGAGCTATCATGAGCTCAATTTGGATGTCGGGAGCTACCTCAAAATCAGCCTGAAACATGAGCGACCCACGCAGTTCAGGAGCGACCCACCTAGAGATTTTTCTGAGTTTTCAGCTGCCAGCTCAGTATTTCGCCTATTATGGACCAGTTTTGCTTATGGATAGAATTTTTGGGTTTTTATGATGTAAATCCATGTTTGATATGTAACTTTGGCTTGTTTTTATCTCTTCTAGAAGATTCACTCTCAAATGAGTAAAAAATCATGTAATGGATCAGTTTCCACTCTTTTAGAGGCAAGTTGTTAGCTGCCTAGATTGTAGTTCCATGATTAGAATTGGTTAAAACTGATCCCTGAAGAGGGAATTCGACCCCTAGAGGTGGGGAAAGGGGTTAGAGTGATCTATATATTGTAATTTCTGAGGCATTCTACAGGTTGGACTCTTGGGATACTTTTGATACTATTGTACATACTTTTCATATTTTGGCTAAGGAAAGATCAGGGTTTTGCGGCACTTGTTGGGATCCTTGTGGTGTTCTGTTCTTGATGATGTTTCTCCTTTGTTTACTGTAAGTTTCTTCATGTTTAATGTTGCCATCCTTTCATTATGCTTCTGAACTAAATTGAATGAGTGAAATAAGGTTGAATCCATTGTTTACAGTGCTTGGCCTTTGAATTCAGTTAGTTCTATATGTTTTCAGCTATTTGGAGAGGATCCAAGTTCTTCTTTGCCCTCTTCAGCTCCTCGTCGGTCTAATCTGTCCATATATCCAATCAAAAGCATCAAGACATTCACCTACCTCGCCCTAACTTGAAATCTGCAAAGGTCTGACCTTATCCCCGGACCCAAAATTTGTTTTCCCATTTCTCCAGCGAAAAACCAAAAATCAAAAAATCAAACATACCTATCTCTTTACTAGCCTAAAATCAGTTCCTATTGTAAGTCATCTCGTACCCTATTGCTCATTTTATCGAGATTGACGGAGAGAGCCCTCTCCTGTCCTCGTAGGGCTAGCTACGAGGCTGAGCGTGGTTTGATGTAGCCTTGAGTTTTACCTTATTTCAGCCTGAGGTAGATTTGAGCGCTAACATAGTGGCGACCATACTGGGGAAGAAAATGGTTTGCTTGTTACTGTCATTTGCTATAGACGGAGTCTGAAGTCACGCCAGGTAGCCTTCGAACTGCACATTGCTTTGCGAGTGCATAGTAGATAAAAGCTGCTTCAGTCGATCTCCGGTTTAGCTTGTGAATGTGTCCCTTGATTTGCAAATTCCCCCAGTATATGTATCAAGATCAGATCTGATGGTTGATGGTGGACAACGATCAGACATAAGAAAGCTGAAATCATTCACCTGGTGACTCCAATTCAAAGTCTGGAGGACTGACTCTTTCTCTGAGAAAATGGAAGGATCTTACACAAAGTTCGGGTATCTAAAGTGGAATGGTATTCAGGATCTAATCTGCTTTCTCGTAAATTACTTCTTTGCTGGTCTTGAAGCTATCCTGAAAGTTTTTCAAAGTTTGTTGTATGAGAAAGGTCATCAAAATCTTCACTCGACCTCTTCAAAGAGTGTAAATACTGAGTTTCCCTTTGATCCTGGCCTCCTTACTTTTCCCACATCTTATGATGACTCTCTACAGAGTGATGAGCAAGAAAATCAAGCTGATCCCACAGCACTTGTACATGCCCCTACACCTTGTAAAATTCCAGATCGGTATAAACCCCTTGTTTTGCCTTCTGTTCTTCATACTTTTCCTGCAAATTATGACCTATATCTACCAAGATTTGATGGTGAATGTAACAATGTCAATGCTAAGCAACATGTGCAGAATGTTGAGACTTTTCTAGATCTTTTTTAAGTTGATGATGAAGATGTTAGTATTAGGCTTTTTGCTCTTTCTTTGAAAGGCCAAGTGAAGAGTTGGTTCAAAGCCCTGCCTGATGCGAGCATCACAGATTTTCAGCAATTTGTCAAAGTTTTCCTTGACAGGTGGATGATCGGACAGAACTTTTTGTTGATTATAGAGAAGTATAACCAGTTGAAAAGAATGCCAGGTGAGACAGTACAACAATTTTCTGCTAGATTTAACCAAGTTTATTATTCGATGCCAGTTGATATAAGACCTTCTCCTAGATCTGCTCTCTTGCACTACCCGGGTGCCTTTGATCCGGAAATGGATTTTCAGCTGAGAGAAAAGAATATTGCAACACTTCACGAGATGCAGAACAAGGCAGTGAATGTAGAGGCTCATTTGCTGATCTTGAGGGCAAGGTTGAAGGAAGAAGAAAAGAAGAATGTTTCCGAGCAGCTGACACTTTCAGAGGAAAATCTTGATCTTTTCGTAAACACAGTAGAAGAGATGGTGCGGAAAATGACTGCAAAAAATGAAAATGACATTCGAGAACAAGTGGCTGACCCAAAACATTTTGTTTCTGATCCCAGTAGTCATAGTGATTGTTTTATAGATCATTGTGAAGAAGAGAGAGCTGTTGATATGATGTGTATGTTTGATGATGAATTGTCTCAGTTTGATCAGTATGATGATGATTATGTTCTCCAAAAAGAATCTAATCTTGCAGACAAATCAGCAGCTAGCTTGTGCGAGGAGGAAGTTCACTTTCAGCAGCTCGAGTACAGTGATCAACCGATGCATATCAGCTATGGCAATGATGAGGAAAGTGCAGAAAGTTTTGATGTAAGTGAAGGATCTGTGCCTTTGTGTTTTGATTCGTTTCAGTTCATTAGAGATAACTTCCATGCAATCAGAAATCAAACGTCAACAAGTCTTGATCTGGATCGTCTTGAGGGCAACGAAAACTTCTCATATTCAGATTTGCAGCCCCCAAAAGTCATTGATTGTCAAGTTGCAGCTGAAGATTTGGAAGTGGGCACACATGATTTAATGATTCAAGGTGACTCCGTACCATTATGTTTTGAATCATTTCAGTTTTTGAGAGAAAAATTGCATGGTAAATCTTCAAATGAGCAGCTTGTAACATCAGATTTGCAGCCATCCAATGCAATTGAAGATCAGATTACAGATGAAGTTGTGGAAGATGAAATACATAATTTGATGATGCAGGAAGATTCTATACCCTTTTGTTTTGAAGCATTTCAGTTTATAAGGCAGAATCTTCATAATATATCTCAAGGAAAAGATGAACAGCCAGTAGGATGTCATACAGTTTCAAGGGATACAGTGCAGCAGTCTTCTCAAGTTTTTGATGATCCTATTGCTCGTGTGTTGGATGATGTTTGTTGTAAAAGTTTTCCTTCATTAGCTAAACATGTGCCAGAAAAGAATGTTGATGATAATCTTATTCAAAGGTCGCCTTCATTCTCTTGTTTAACAGATTTTTCATTACAAAGCCCTCATCAAGGTTTGCAGTCATATGAGGAGATTGATGAAGGAGACTTTTGTTCTGTTTGTAATCAGCAACAGTGTTTGGTTATTCACGAAATTCAGGATCCTTTTGGCAGCTTGCTGCAATCACCAAAGAAAGACAACATAGAGGTGAGAAAAATTTTAAGATTAAGGTATGGAGATTATCTGGATCAGAGCAGTGAGGTGTTAATGGAAATGAACAGCTATGTTTATGAAGATCCTTTCGCATTATTCTTGAAGTCATCCAGTCAATTCATGCTTTGCAAGTTTATCAGCAGTCAGCTTGAGTTCAAATTTCCATGGGAGTTGCCTTTCGATTCTTTCCTTTTCCTGTGCATCAGAAAGCATGTGGGAAGAAATCAAATAGCAGCCAGCATGCTTACATGGTTGCATTGGTTGTTTCATTTCACTTGATCAGGTGATGAATGAAACTGTTAGAGTAGGTTGTATTGAATAAGCTCTACTTTGAGCATCTTTTTCTAGTTTGTCAGTTGTGTTTAAGTATTGAGTCAGTTCTTAGTTGAGTGAGAGTCAATTTGTGTCATCAAGTCATCAGTTTTCAGTCATGCATTTCAGTTTGAGTTTTTGATTCCATGGCCCAATCGACAAAGGCACTGGTCTGCTCTCCCAAAGATCTGTCGTTCTTGGCACCTCCAAGGAGCTACCATCCCCATTGGAGCCAATGTTAGATTCAGCCTTTGCAGCCTTCCTCCAGTGATCAAACATGCTCTTTCAAAGTGATTTTAAAGTGTCAAGGTCAAATTTTGTCATTTCAAAGAGTCTTCAAGCAAAATTTGATCACTAGGCATTAGGTCTAGGGTTGGTCTTCACTCTTTTCAAATTTGTCCAAATGTCAGTCCATGTCACCATTCAGCTGAGTGTACCATCATTCAGAGGGTTTTCATCATCATGTCAGGTTCCAAAGAGTCATTTTACATCTCGTTCATGCTTTAGTTGTGCCTAGGTAAGGTCCCTTTCCCTCTCCTAGGGTTTTGGAGGTAATTTCTCTTGGATGGTCAAATCATCGAAAAACTTGTATCCTGATGTTCATACACCTTCCCCTGCCATTAATTCACCTAATTAAACACTTCCCATCACTGATATCCCCCAAATTCCTCATTTTTGCACAAACCCTAGTTTCTAGCCACAACTTGGCAATTTTCTAGGCTAGGCCTGTGTTTCGCCCTTTTGGACCCCTTCCCCTCACTCAATCTCTGTGATTCCACTTTCCCCTGCTTCCTAACATCCCTCCCTACTTCCCAAAATTTCCCCAAGAATTTAGAAGCCCCTTACCCCCTTCATTTCGCTTCATTTCGACAAAATTCCTTGTTTCATACATCGGGGTAAGTGTTACTCAAAAGATGTTTCAGAGCAATAAAAGATGAAATTTGGGAAACTGAGAGAGGTTTTTGTCCAAAACATGCCAAGGAAGAAAACCCTCCTTCACTTTTTACACAGGTATCATGGTTTTAGATAAATGTCAAAAATATCGTTGCCTCAGGAGAATTGAATGCACCTCTGAAGTAACTTTGGGAAAATCAAGTTTTATCCTAGCCTGTTTGGCCAAATGACTTTTTTGATGAGTCAAATGATAACTAGACAGAAAGACCTTTCCAATGAGCTATCATGAGCTCAATTTGGAGTTGAGGAAGACCTTCAAAAGTTGATTGCAACAGCGCTCTGCCTTGAGGCAGCCTCATTCTGCTCATTTTGACTAGTGTTGGGAGATTTGATTTTTGACAGGGTAAATGGAATTCAAATTGCATAATTCTATTTGTGTTGGAAAGTAGACTCCAATAGCTTTCCAACGAGCTATCACACGCCCGATTTGGACACCGGGAAGGCCTCGAAAAGCTTCCCGAAAAATGCACTATGTGGCAAGAGGGAAGAGCGACCCACCTGGGCTGAGCGACCCACCTGGGCATTTTTCATAGTGTAAATTTGCACAGGAGCGACCCACCTGGGCCGAGCGACCCACGCAGAAGGTGAGCGACCCACGCATCAACAGAGGTCCAAAAAATCATTTTGAGCGCCCAGTCTTGCTTGGGATCGATTCATCGACCTTCAAACAGGTTTCTAGCAATTGTTTGATGTTTTTGAATGCGTTGGTGGCATCATTGATGGTTTCAAACGTTTCAAATGGAGGATTTAAACCCCACATTCATAGCATTATCGTTTTTAGGGTTTTAAAATGATATGGATGGTTGTATGAGTTTGTAGCTTATCTCATATCAGTGATATGTCCAACTTTGCATATAATATCAAAACCATATTGCTCTCATGCCCATTATGCCATTGTGACCATTGCTATTATTATACCATGTTTAAAACCTTTGTTCCATGGTGACTGTGGTTGTATTGTGTCTCATTGTCCAATGTTAAAAACATTCTCATGACTCTGTTTCACTGCCCATTGACACTTATAACTTTGTTGCTATTGCTCATAGACAAACACATTCATATGATGCCGTGCTCCCTTTGACAAGATTTGCTCAAAAGTTTGAAGGTTGCCTGCTCCCTTTGGTCAAGTTTCACTTGAATGCAAAACAGAGATTGTGTCTTTTCCAATCCATCTAAAACAGAGATTTTATCCATGGTTTGTTTCCTTATGGTGCTTTGACAGTGGGGGATATTTGTTGGGCGTTTGAAACATACATTATAACTTTGCCTTCACTGCATCTATATCAGTATACATATTGCACATATCTTGTTCGCAGCCATGTCAGAGATAGAGTCAGAGTATGAGCAGGAGTCAGACAGTGACTCAATCGTTGAGGTTGATGTACTGAGATGGAGCATAGCAGTGCGCCAGTAGTGGTAGCATATCAGAGAGGCCACAGAGCTTTGTTTGCAGCATCCCGACGAGTACTATCTTCACCCGGGGTGGAAGGGGTCTCGTTGACTTCATCAGCAACGCGAGTACTATCTCCACATGGCGTGGAAGGGGTCTCGCCTTCTTCATCAGCGCAGGTACATTCACAGGATCATGATGGAGACAAAGACACCAAGGTCCCATTTCTCATTTTCAACAGGTTGAACATACACATTGCTACATCATGACTGACAACAACACATCATACAACCGAGACCGTGTTTTCACCACAGGAGCTGCATGCACCAGGAGAGCACTAAAATGGCGGAAAAGGCCTGATCCACTCCGGATTTTGGCCGAGGCTTCATTGAATGAGCAAGATACATGATGGAGGACCTCCGCTCCGGATTTGGGCAAATTCGGAGAAAATTTTGTCATTTTCAAATTTTTGGTCTTAAAAACAGGTTTTGCAGCTACGTGGGTCGCGCGCTCATGCGCTCGCTTTTTTTTGAGACACTTGCTGGAGGATATTTTTACATTTTTGGATTTTTCATGGTTAATTATGCATCCTCTGAAGTCAACTTAGCATTTTAACAAAATCTGGATGGTCAAACAGCTCAAAAACACCATGAAAATCACCTTGCTGCCACCTTTTGCACCAGCAGGAAGTACCTCTGGGAGAATGAGGTTTTGGAGGGTCAAATCAACTCCAAATTCAGAAATTCCACTTGGGTTGGAAAGTAGACATCCAGGGATTTCCAACGAGCTATCATGAGCTCAATTTGGATGCCGGGAGCTACCTAAAACTTAGCCTGGAACATGAGCGACCCACCTAGAAAGTTTTCTGAGTTTTCAGCTGCCAGCTCAGTATTTCGCCTATTATGGACCAGTTTTGCTTATGGATAGAATTTTTGGGTTTTTATGATGTAAATTCATGTTTGGCATGTAACTTTGGCTTATTTTTATCTCTTCTAGAATATTCACTCTCAAATGAGTAAAAAATCATGTAATGGATCAGTTTCCACTCTTTTAGAGGCAAGTTGTTAGCTGCCTAGATTGTAGTTCCATGATTAGAATTGGTTGAAACTGATCCCTGAAGAGGGAATTCGACCCCCAGAGGTGGGGAAAGGGGTTAGAGTGATCTATATATTGTAATTTCTGAGGCATTCTACAGGTTGGACTCTTGGGATACTTTTGATACTATTGTACATACTTTTCATATTTTGGCCAAGGAAAGATCAGGGGTTTTGCGGCACTTGTTGGGATCCTTGTGGTGTTCTGTTCTTGATGATGTTTCTCCTTTGTTTACTGTAAGTTTCTTCATTTTTAATGTTGCCATCCTTTCATTATGCTTCTGAACTAAATTGAATGAGTGAAATAAGGTTGAATCCATTGTTTACAGTGCTTAGCCTTTGAATTCAGTTAGTTCTATATGTTTTCAGCTGTTTGGAGAGGATCCAAGTTCTTCTTTGCCCTCTTCAGCTCCTCGTCGGTCTAATCTATCCATATATCCAATTCAAAGCATCAAAATCATCACCTACCTCGCCCCAGCTTGAACTCTGCAAAGGTCTGACCTTATCCCCGGACCCAAAATTTGTTTTCCCATTTCTCCAGCGAAAACCCCAAAAATCAAAAATCAAACATACCTATCTCTTTACTAGCCTAAAATTAGTTCTTATTGTAAGTCATCTCACATCCTATTGCATATTTTCTCGAGATTGACGGAGAGAGCCCTCTCCTGTCCTCGTAGGGCTAGCTACGAGGCTGAGCGTGGTTTGATGTAGCCTTGAGTTTTACTTCATTTCAGCCTGAGGTAGATTTGAGTGCTAACACATACCTTCGTGACCTTATATTAACATTCTACGCCTTTTAAATGAATGACTTTATTATAAACGTTTGGCTCCGGGCCCCACCTATATAACCAATAGCCAATCAACCGCGCGCACCGTACCTAGCTTAACCTCCGCACACCTTCATTAAACTTCGAGCACGTTCTTCGAATGATCGTCGTCGGATATCGAGCCTCCAAATCAACGGTGTGTATCGATTTCGCTCGATGTCTTTAGTCGATGTATAACACGCGAAGGCGCACTTTAACAAGCGGTTTTGGAATAGGTCCACAGGCCACGTGTCGATTCCTGTATGGAATCGCTCCTCCTCCGGGAAATACCACTTATGGTCGATAGGCGGTGCGAAATGGCAGGATGGTTTTCGGCAATCCGCGTTAATTGTTCATCTGGTCGTGGTTCCGCTTCTCCCTATGCTCCAGGTTCTAGTCCGCCTATATTATGTACCAGGGTTCTATCAAATGTATAACGCACAGTTATATTTCTCTGTACTCCCAAGGTTCTGTCACCCCGAATCATCAGCCTCTAGTTCGGCTCTCATCACCGTGGTTGATCTAGGAATGGGATTCCTTTCCGACCTTTCTGCTCTTCGATAATCACCATAAACACGTTAACCCTGGACGTGAACTAAACTTCTCACTATGTCTGAGCAGGGAACTCCTCCAATTTTCAACTGACCTCCATAATCCCTCACGAGGATTCATACCAACATTCGAACAGAATTCTGATATGGTCGGTCTTTCCTCGCATGACCATTAAATATTCACTAGATATAAAAAAAAGTGTGTTGTGGCGCCAAGGTAAATATATTTTCACAGTCTTATCCCTCTAATTTCTTCTACAGGTATGGCTAGGCATACTAAATAATTTCAGTGACATCAATTTATTTCAATCCCATGTAGAATCACTATTAACTTGGTTGTACAGAAATCTGCTACCATTCATCCAGAACTCATATGTTCACACAGGGTTTAACTCGATAGATGCACAATAATCCTCTTTTCTTTGTCTGATGCTGCTCCTTGCTCCTGAAGCTCCTCTAAAACTGCCTCTTCTTCATGTCCCATGCCTTGTGAATAGTTTAGGTGCTGCTCCTGTCTTTACTTTTGCCATCAATGACAACATTTCCAACAGATGTGGGTAGTGTATCAAGGTTGGATGTGTCCCACTAAGTCACATCGGTGGCAAGATAAGTTTCGGTGAGTCTTTTAAGATGTAAAGGTTAAAACTTGTGGGGGGTAGTGTTGCTAATGAAGAAATGCAATGTGGGGCTTTATAAAAGAGAAAGTGATGAATAAGAGAGGGAAAATGTAGGTAAAGAGGGTAGATGAGATGAGGGATGGCAGATGTTATCACTCATAATTTTTGAAACATCATTTGACAAAGTTTTATAGGTTCATGTGTCAAAGGTAGGGTCATAGAATTCATTTTTCATTACTTGGTCAAGGATAATTTTTAATTTTTCTTATTTAACCTATCCTAAGGTCTAAAATCACCCTCATTTAAATCCTTCCATGTCACATCAGTCATTATTGTCTGAAATTTTTCATTTCCCAAGTTTATAACACCAAAAAAGTCATTTTAGCCAAGAATCCACATTTTCGTAGCGAAATACATAGAGAAAATGCACTTTTCACTACGGAACTGCTACTACTTTCATAGTGAAAATTCCCAGAATTACACTAAGCACACTATGAAAGTAAGGATTCATGTTTTTCGTTTCAAAACCGCAGCTAGGTGTCATTTTATGATTAGACGAGATAGGGTGGATGCTATTCAAGTATTTTATAGGTTAATTCAAAGGTACATAACCATGTATGAGGTCATAATTACCCTTTTGGCATGTGTGTGTCATGATTTAAGCATGAGATGTCATTTAAAACAAAAAACCTTATCCTAAGCTATTATTTTTCACTCAACATTCATTCTTGCATGTGAAACATCTCAATGTCACTTTTCGAGAGCTGCTTCATCACATCAAGCAGCTTGTTGTCCAATTTGGATTTACAAGTGTCACCTTTTTAAGAGGGCACCTTGGTTATAAAAGGAGATGGTCATGTACAAGAAATAACACAAATGAGGCTCTATGGACAAGATAGAAGCTCATGGACCTTAATCTATTTGTGGAGGACCCTAGCTTGGTTGAAGCATACATCAGTTCAAGTTGTTTGAATTTCTGCTGGAGCTAACAAGGAAATTGTTGTGTTTTTGGACTGTTTGAGCAGTAAGTTTAAAGAGAAGATTATGGATGAACAGAGATGAGTTTGGAAATAGTGAGTGAGGTATTTTAAAACACGGGACATGGAAAAATAAACACTCTCACCTTTCTCAGAGGTACTATCATTTGGGAGATGCAAGGATTTCTTTGAGCCCTATTTTCAGAAAATAGAGTTTTCCTGTTTTACACATGTTTTTCAAATGAGGGTTTCAGTGATCCAGGTGGATATCGGTGGCCTCCCACCTATTCCATTTGGACCCGCAGCATCAATTCTTTCAGTTTTTCAGCTTCAGCACAGCTTACTATTTATAGCAGGTTTTCGGGTCCTGCACACCCGGAGCCGTTTTGCGGCATTAATAATCTGTGGACGTATTAGTGGCCACCTACTAAGTCCATTTGAACCCCCACCATCAGTTATTTCAGTTTGTAAGTTTCGGCACAACTTACTATTTTTAGCAGTTTTTCAGGTCTTAAACTTCCGGAGCCGTTTTGAGGCCCTAAACGACGTTTTTTGGGAAAATGGAGAGCAACATGGGTCCATGGACCGATGTTTCTCATTCAAAAATTGAAGTCCTCAGATAGATCTTTCTAACGAGCTATTGAGCGCAGCAAACGGAGATCGGATGCCAAAGTTACGTCCCCGTGAAGTTGAACCACCAATTTACCCAAACGGGGCCCACAATTTTGGCGCTTCATCTCCTACGGTTAGGGTTTTGGACGTTTCGGATTCTACATTGTTTCTCAACAATAAATAGGCCCTCGAGCATGGCGGAAGGATTGATCCGGATTTTATGCAGGAACGCAACAAAATACAAATATAACCATAGATACAGAGATGTAGCGGAAATAATGCTTCATTTTATTAATAAACGAATGACTTCAGTGGTATCAGAGGGGGTCTGCTCTTTCTCTGTTTTTCTCTTCATGTCCCCAACGCGGCCAGGGTATAAGGAGTTCAACCTCGCAACCCAAACGGGGCCCACAGTTTTGGTGTCCGATCTCCATTTGCTGCGCTCAATAGCTCGTTAGAAAGATCTATCCGAGGACTTCAATTTTTGAACGAGCAACATCGGTCCATGGACCCATGTTGCTCTCCATTTTCCCAAAAAACGTCGTTTAGGGCCTCAAAACGGCTCCGGAAGTTTAAGACCCGAAAAACTGCTAAAAATAGTAAGTTGTGCCGAAACTTACAAACCGAAATAACTGATGGTGGGGGTTCAAATGGACTCGATGGGTGGCCACGAATATCCACCTGGATTATTAATGCCCCAAAACGGCTCCGGGTGTGCAGGACCCGAAAACCTGCTATAAATAGTAAGCTGTGATGAAGCTGAAAAACTGAAAGAATTGATGCTGCGGGTCCAAATGGAATAGGTGGGAGGCCACCGATATCCACCTGGATCATTCAGACAGCTGGAGATAGTTTTCAAACAATAAAGAGAGTATTTTCTTCATAAAATTCTTATTGAAAACAACCTCCTCTAGTTTTTCAAATTACATCATGGATTCAGAGATATAAGCTCTATTCTAAGACCTATTTTTCAGAAAAAACAGGAAAAATCTGCAAAGATGTTTTAAATATGTAAGGTGATGGTGATTGTGTTCCTAATTAGTTTGATGAGGTCCATAAAATGTAGAGGGGTTCATGGCATGTTTAATATCAGGTTAAATACCTCCAAGAACAACTAGAACTAATCCATGAGGAGCTAGAGAAGAAGAGCCTAAAGATGATTGTAGTTGAAGAGCTCATAGTTCAATTCATCATCAATGAGGAAGAAACACCTCAAGACTCATAATTTGAGCTGGTTTATGTTTTGAAAGGTAATTGGAATGTTGAAAACCAAATTAGCACAGCTGGAAGGTTCATTTTTGAAGCTAGGTAAAAATCTAGAATTTACACTGTTTTCAACAATTTTGTATCATTTCCTAGGCTTGAAGCCTGGAAAACGCTACGAAACCACTTGTAGCTTTATTTTTGCATTTAAAACCATTTTGGGAAGATTCCAAGGGGTTAAAATGATATGGAATATGTGTCAAGGCATGATAAGGACCATGCAAGAGAAAAGAAGCAAAAATTCTGACCGCAGAGGTCATTTTTTGTATGCTATGAAAGTACGCTATGAAACTGTCATACTTTCTTAGCGTGTTGTTTTGAAGGTTAATGAGCAGTTTTTTGGGTAGTTTTGGACATGTGGATACTTTCAAAGGGTAAAAGATCTATGTTAGCATTCATCCAAGATTTGAAGACTATAAGATGAAGACAACTCATCAACCAAACCATTCGTTGAAGATAAAGACAAGTTTTCCTTAAAAATAGAGTTTGTTTCCAGATTTGGGGGAGGCTAATTAAGATTTCATGTAGTGATGAGTTTTATCACATCCTATTCGAACATGTGAAGGATTAGCTATCAAATATATAACTGTTTTTAGGAGAAAAGGTAGTTGATGTAATAAGTAGTTGTTTGAGTCCTATTAGGAAAAGGATTGTTTAATAGAATAGTTATCATTTTCTCATTAAAGTAGATGTTTTATTGTTATGAAAGGTGTCATTAGGGAAATTTAAATTAATCTAGCCAAGGGGCAGATCATATTTCATGTAAGAAGTCTATTAAAGGGCAGATATTCGAATTGGTAAAGGTTGGATATTTTTTGGCAATACTGCAGCTTTATGTAACTTGACCGTTTTCAATAATACAGAGGAATTTTACTTGACCAACCTGAGATTCTCATGGATTTTGTAGTGCTTACTTGGTTTATACTTTCTATGTGTATCATTTGCAGTGGTTTTCATCTTTAATACTCATAATTCATAGGTGTATGCTCTGACTTCCTTTATTGATGAATTGGATGTCTTATTTCATGTTTCATGTGTGATTTACCTCTGCTAAAAACTCTTACCTGCTTCAGATTCCATGTCAAGTGAAATTATCACTAAGCTAATGAAATTGCTGACTCCATAAGCCCAATGATTGCAGACTTATACTCTTTCAACCTACACACATCACAAGCAAGTTATTTTCCAAGTAGAGTTAGCCATCTAGATACATCTTTATCAAACATCATTAATCCATTTGAGAGAGCCCTCTCAGAATGAAGAGGCTAAGCTTCAGTTACAAGTTGGTTTGAAATAGTTACATGAAGTTGTTTGATTATCAGCCTATCAGGTGCAATTTTGTGATAACAGTAGAAATGATTTTTTCTCACTATTTAAGCCTTATCAATTACATTTTCCCCCTTTCTATTGAACTGAGATGTAGATTGATTCCTTTGAATCTCTTTGACAGTTAGGACTGGCCTTCCTTTCTCCCTCTCCCTTTTGTGTGCGGTCACAGGCCAACATACCCCGTCAAAGGAAATCACATATGAATAATGCAATAACACTACATTGAAATGCACATCCAAGAATGAAGTGATATTGTATGATAACACACAAAATTGGAAAGAAAAAATGAAGATGAAATATTAGCACATGCTATGGTGGTATCAACATTTTAGTGAAAATGTTTCACAAACAATATAGTGGTTATGGTTAATACCATGCAAAGTGAGTTGAGAAATTAAAACAAAGGTCTAATTCAACATTACGAAAGGTGATGTATCTACAAACTCCAAATTTGTGTAAAACATTGTGCAAAGGTTACATTAATAGGATGTGATGAATACTATACTAAAATCATGGAATGAGAATATATTAAATAATGTGCATCTTGAAATATCATATTGAAAGTAGGTGCAAAGGGAACCATAATATCGTGATAGAGATGTGGTGAAACTTCCAAGAAATATGTTGAAATTTCCAAGGTGTATATGTTAATCATTGTGGAGGATAAGGAAGGAGGATAATGGCCCACATTGCTAGGTTTTCTCTACAATGCGAACCTATTTTGGACATTTTCGCATTAGCTGGACTTGGCTCTATTGGTCTTGGAGACTCTAATTCAAGCCAATATGTGTTATTGTCTTCCATTATCAATGGAAAATGTAGGTTTTTGTTTTCCCCTTCACTAGAACAACCATATTCAGTTCATGAATCTCCCAAGGAAACCATTATCGGTTGGTGGATTATTTTAGTATTCGACGTTATATACCTAGTCAACTCAATGTGTGTAGGTAGTTTCCAAAATTCCCATGGGACTATTCACAATGACTTAAATCAAAATAATTTCTTGTTGGTGATGGATCAAAGGATTACTCATAATTTTATCTCATCCTCACTTCCACCTAAAATATGCTTCTTATCTTTTCATTTTTATATTCAAGAACCTCTCTACGCACCATCAACCCCTATGTTTTTAGGGATTAAACATTTTATGTGGTTGGTTTCCCCTGTTTCACTGGCCCTATATGGTGTACACCCTCAGTCCTAGCCTATGTTGGAACAACCAATTTATTTTTATCTTGTTATCATAAATTACAGTGGTAAAACTTCTATTCTTTGGATTAATAGATATACCCATGTATTCTCTCTAAAATAGAATGTTGTAGAAAAATGGGGTATTTGTATTGGCTTCCAATTTCAGTAATACGAAGGGAATATTCTTCTATATTACTCCCTTCTCAAGCATTACAATATCTATAAATATTCGTCTTCATTCTGAACACAAAGTTATGCAGGGGTGCTCTTAGGGTTTGTTCTATATCCAAAACAATAAATGGAGTAAGAATATCATTTAAAGAAGCAATGCAAGGGGGGTTTTCGATTTATTATAAAAACCTAGAATACTCGAGGTCCCTATATTGTTGACCAAATGGAATAGGCCTCAACCTTGGTTGTCAATAACACTAAGGTATATTCTCTCTTTTTTTCCCTTCAAAACAAGGTTATGATTTGCATATTGAATTGGCTTCGGCCAAAACCTAAAGCACTAACATAATGGATTTTTACTTGTTGAACACCAAGTTGTGATATATACCTATGGTCAAAAGGATTCTTTATAGTTCAATTTTACACTTAATAGGATTTTGATGTTTCTCTACAGGAAGGGTCGTGGTTTTTGGGAAATTTTGGCCTATTTACCACTCCATGGTTTACATAGTTTGAGGCCACAAAAATGGTAGTAACTACCATGCCAATTTGGCTTAGGATCCCAACCTTCCCCTTCCTTTTTGGAAGCATGTTGGTAAAGAACTTTAGGAGCAGGGATATTGTGGGACACTGGTACCCAATAGTTTCCATTTATTTCCATGAGCATTCTATGACCGGTATGATGGTTTTGAGGTAGGGATTTTCCTTAGTTTTTGGAACTTACGATGCGAGGAAATCTTGCCAAGGGATGGACTAACTGGGATGGGGGTGCGAGAGGAACTTGCTGTTGAGAATTTTTAGGGTTGTAGGTTAATAGAAAATATCTTCTTGATAATTACTTGTGATACTTATGTCTTCTTCTTTTTCAGTTTAGTTAATCTTTCATCAATTCAATTATCAACATGCACAAGACACAACAAAAAAAAAATAGTTCTGTATCAACACTTCTTAAGTTTTCTCCTTCAAACTATCCGCAATCCTGTAGTTGACTGTCTACAATCTGTAATGAATATAATTTGTATAAAATGGAGTAAATACAAATAAATGCAATTGTTAAATAATCAATTAGGATTATGTTAAATAGTCATTAGGTTAATGAAAAGGCATGTCTAAAAGACATGCATGTTCATGAAAGGTCGCCTGCATAGGTATAAAAGCAGGGCTTCATTGTACTTGTTCAGTCGTCTTATATCATATCAATAAATATTTATTATTATAAATACCTCTTGTGTATTTTTTATAATTAAAGCCATTGTTGCTATTAAGCCTACAAATCTACAACTCTTGCTGTTACAGAAACCAAATCTACAACTTCCGCTGCTACAGTGGTATTAGAGCCATATCAGAGCCATATCGAAGACAAGTTGAAGCAATGGCACATAATATCGTTCTACAAGCCTACGAACATAGTTTACAAGCCCGAGAACATTGTTTACCGTATAATTTTCCATTACGTGAAGATCCCAAAAAAATTGAGCAGATTAGAAAAATTCAAGAAAAGCTTCAGCAATTAGAGAATTTATGTGCAGAAGTCACAAACGATTATAAAAAAAATTTCTATGGGTCTTAAAAAAATTTCTGCAGTAATCCATAATAGAGAAGATGAAAATTGTTGTAATAATGAGAAGGCAGTTAGTTATGCCAAGGGAAAATCAAGTAGAACATCCATGGTAAATTCAAGCAAATACATTCCCCCACCAATGCGTAATAAAGGAAAACAACCAACTAATATTGAAAGTAAAGAAGTCGGGAAATGTTGGAAGTGTGGAGACAAATATTTCACGGGACATAAATGTGCCTTTTATACAAGAAATGAGATTGCCATTAGTGATTTTTGTCATTCTGGACATCATGTTAGTCTTGATAGTGCATATAATTCAATATCAAGTTTAGGAAGCTCATCTAATATAGTTAAAAATAAAGAGAATAATGAACACCAAGATAATTGCAGCAAAGCAAAAGAGAAAGTAGCTTTTGGATACAATGATCAATCCAGCTTGCCTTCATTAACAGCCAGGACCAGCAGTACTTCCAATGATACACTAAGTGTCACTAGGTCTGGACTGTCATTAGCAGGCAAACAAATTGACTCTGTTAAGTTTCATGACCAAGCTGCTTGGCTGAATATAGAACAGCGAGAGCTTCAATTTCTTCCTGCAAATCACCAACATAATACATCTGAAACAGCAATAACATCGACCAACAACGCAGTTTTGTAACCAGAGATCATTTCATTACCTTGGTCACTGACCAGATGTCGAATCCTGTCACCTTACATGCCAAAAAAATAGATTTCTTGATGACAATGCTCTAAGGTTGTAGCTCTCTATAGGTTTCTGCACACCTGAAAACCATGAAGAAAAGCCACTTGTAAAACCAGATTACTTTTCTGCTGTTAATCAAAGAGAGCCAAGCAATAGGGCTGGAAGCCAGAAAGCCCTACGACTTGCACTTTTCTCTAATGATTCAATGCAAGGTACTGAGCACGTTGCAACTGAAGCTGCAATGACTGATGTTTTCAGTACTTATTCCAGACCAGCAGACCATTACGAAGAAAGCCTAATAAACGACACTGGCAGCTCAGGCGCTGTGATAGAAAACAACTTCGAGGATTCTTTGTCTCAGAAGAGGAGAAAAGAGTTGAGCTTATTCGAATCACTTTGGCCTGGTCACATGGTAAGACGTCATTCCGTGGAAGTGCACAACCATGGTGATGGCAGTGCGAATACCAAAGGCATTTCCTGTATGTTGCAAGAAGGCTTCCTTTTCAGTATTCTCAGGAGCTCCGAGCACGAGGGGTTCCAGGAGTCAATTATGGCAACAATTCTGAAAGAGACTCTACAGGCCTTGGATTATCTTCACAAGGCGGGTCATATTCACCGTGACGGCAAGTCGAGTAATATCTTGATTGACAGCGTCGGGTCGATCAAGCTGGCAGACTATGGCATATCGGCATGTATATACGAGTCCGGAAACAGGCCAGTATATCCAGCGAAGAGGCCGGTCTTGATCTTGTTAAGTCAATCATGGGCTCATGTTATGACAGGCCATGAGCTCTTATCGTGTGATCGTCTATACAATCCACATACTATCCTCTCTTGAGGATTCATTGTATCTCGCGCTTTTTTCGCAAATCTTAAAAGCCCCTGGGAGGAATTGATTTTGAATTTTAAACGTATTGTAGATGCTGAGCATTATTTGAAATTCTGGCAAAAATTTAATCTTCTCTGCCTCTATTGTCAATACCGACCTGAAAACAAGGTTGCGTTTTGTTCAATAGGAGGATATGAATACTTTTTGCCGGTGTTTGAAGAGCTGTTTTGTTATTTATTCCATCGGTACACCTTGTCATGTGATGGTTTGAAACAATTGTGCAAGGAACTGTGCAAGCTCGTGGATCTCATTGGTTTGAAGGATACTCATTTTACGCTACACCTTTTGTTTGGGACTTTTATGGCGCTGTCTTTCCTTGTAATTCATTGTGATCAGTTGAAAATCCGTAGCATGGTTTTAAGAATTTATCGTCAGATGCTTTACAACTTGAACGTTGAAAATCTTACAGGTGATAGTCTCAACAAATTCTACTTCTATATAGTTTACATCACTCTCGATGTGTCAGAGCGTGGAAATTTGAGCGACATAGGTAATGAAGACCTCCACAACGGAATGTTAATCCTAAAGGCTGCATGGATGAAAAATCAAATGTGGGAATTAGCGTTCACAAGACTGTGCCTCCTATAAAACAGCGAAGAGAAAGGCGGTTAACAGGAGCTTATCAAAACTTATGGTATTACAGTGTCAACGTTAGGTCGAAGGGCCGTGGTTGACCGGTTAGCGTAGGCGTCATTTGGCCAGTTTAAATTTTATAAGGTTTATAATTATAATTATATATATAATTATAATGATAAGTTAAAACATTATCATTAATTTAATTAATTAATTTAAATATTAATTAATTAAATTAAACCCAAAAAAAAAAAAAAAATTATTATTTGAAAAAAAGAAAAAGAAAAAGAAAGACACTTTATAAAGCTGTTATAATTTAACTTTATTTAATCATAAAGTTATTTTATAATTTAAAAAAAAAAAAAAAGGAAAAAAAAAAAAGATAATCCTAAATTCAAGGCCCATATCGTCCACAAATTATACAAGCCAAGGTATCTATGATGAATTACACAAACCCAAAATGAAAAACGCCATATGAGGGAAATTGTCAGAATTAAGCTTTGAGGACAAAGCTTCTATAGGAAGAGGCAATGTAACGAATATAATTTGTATAAAATGGAGTAAATACAAATAAATGTAATTGTTAAATAATCAATTAGGATTATGTTAAATAATAATATACATAAACTTAAAAAAGATATACTGCAGTCGCTCGCATAGGTATATTCATTCGGGGCCGTCTTATATCATATCAATAAATATTTATTATTATAAATACCTCTTGTGTATTTTTTATAATTAAAGCCATTGTTGCTATTAAGCCTACAAATCTACAAGTCTTGTTGTTACAGAAACCAAATCTACAACTTCCGCTACTACAACTTGCTCTGATACCACTGTAGCAGCGGAAGTTGTAGATTTGGTTTCTGTAACAGCAAGACTTGTAGATTTGTAGGCTTAATAGCAACAGTGGCTTTAATTATAAAAAATACACAAGAGGTATTTATAATAATAAATATTTATTGATATGATATAAGACAACTGAATGAGTACAACGAGGCCCTGATTTTATACCTATGCAGGCGACCTTTCATGAACAGGCATGTCTTTTAGACATGCCTTTTCATTAACCTAATGACTATTTAACATAATCCTAATTGATTATTTAACAATTACATTTATTTGTATTTACTCCATTTTATACAAATTATATTCGTTACACAATCTTTGATTGACTATTCATTATTTATTCTTTACTATCTGCACTATTTGCTAGAATCTATCCACACTTATATCCAGCACTGTATCTACAATGTATGTAGCTGCATTCACTGACTGATAAACCCGCAGTATTTTCGCACTGAATTCTTCCTTTGTATCCACACACTTAGCTTGTTCTTTTCCGCAATCTATATTAGAGATGAACACTCTTCTTATGCTCCTTATCTGCACTTACTTCTTTCTTATATCCGTAACGTAATCCTGTTATATATCCGTTCTATAATCTGGAGTATGTTCACACTGATTTTACGTAAAGTTTTACTTTATATCCACACTTATATTGATGTGTTTTAGAATTTTTATCAAATTCAGACTTTTTATCTTTGTATTTTCCTTTAGACCTGCACTTTTATAAACTCACTTTTCCGAATTATTCATTCTTCAAATGAACCGTAGAGAAGTTATATATATGTGTATGTCTCTTGGTCTTCGAGCCAACTCACCAAGTTGAATTTAGGCCGACTTGTTCACAGCTTGTATGCCAACTTCATGAGGTGTTAATTCCATCATATTGGATGGTTTTCTATGCGTATAGGAGCTTAACTATCAATTCCTTTTAGATCTTGTCTCCCATATTCTTTGAATAAATACATACTTACATAGTCGACATGAAGACCGACCTAGTTACACTTTTCAACACTCCCTCTTAACTAGGGAGGTATTCATACAAGTACATGGTTACTTTCGAAATGAAGAATCTCATAAGAGGAATCGGATTGGTAATCACATCTGTATAGCATCATATCAACCAGCATTTTCCTATTGCAAGGCCTTGACTAACAGCCCCATCTCTCAATGAGACAATGGGCTATAATGCAGGTGAGACACATGACTTATAGACACCTTCGTCATTGTCTCTCCAAGGTACATACTCCACCTAGGTGTTCCCAAACTGTTATCTTCTTGGAATATTCTTCTCTTGGGTAGCTAGACCTCAAAGAATATCGGTCCCCGACTACTCTTATCTTGAATTCCCTAACACATTCTCAAAGAGTATCGAATGCTAGATGATTACCCAATCCTCCATTCTATCTTCCCAAGACCAAAATGATGTGTCTATCTCTCCCTCTCAACCAGGGAGGACCTATTCCACAAGGGAATGTACTCATTCCTATACAAGGACTGTACCTAAGTTCATTCTTAGGAATTACCAAGTTTCTTCCAAGTAAGAAACTTATCATCAGGCTCCCTCTTAACTAGGGACCTCCAGCAACAATGATGAGACACCCAACTGCTCATGAAGAATTCTTGTCCTCGATGTCATGGATTTTGATATTGAGGAATCTCCAACTTTTAACTTCATAGGGCATAGATCATCCATCACTTTCATCCTAAGTCATGTCCACTACCAGAAAGTGATTCATCTGACTTCCTTATCTGGTCCACTGTTATGCCATGCTACTATCCTTTGAATCATCTCCAAGGATCATACATCCTTTCTCATGATTATCAGCCCTGCACAAATTCATCCAGATAAACATATACATATGAACCTTTTTAAAACAAAATTTACCTCAGTGATGATCTTTCACCATGACATCTTCCTGTATGCATCGACATCCTCTATTCAGATTGACACATCTCCTAATGATACGTTTTGACAAGGGTTCTATTATTTACCAGACTTGTATTAGAGTCTACATATCATCCCAGGAGATATCATAGTCACATATTCTTGGCTTCCGAATGATAACTGCCTCTTGACATGGTTGCATTCATGATCTCTTCCTCTCTGTGCATTCTTCATTCCCAGGAACTTACAATTTTTTCCAGTTTCTTGTTCATATACAACCACTTCCTATTCCATGACGAAATATTAATTTGATTTCATTTGTTCATGCATTGAGAGATACTTCTCCATATATCATACTTATAAGTACAAAATTCCATTACCTGCAACCATATGACATGACTTCACAACATCCAATAAATATATACATACCTTATACCCTTTTTCCCTTGAGTCATCCTGTAGCAATTTTCAAGAATGAAGAGCTTTATTCTCTTGGCATGCTCCATCAATATCCCAAAAATATTTTTCCATGATGACCCTTGCTCTTGATGACTGCTTTCCATCAGTAATTTTATTAGAGAGGTTTTCCCAAAGTTGATTCACCAAGATCTCCTTCCATGCTTTCATCAGGGTGCTACACTATTTCCTATCTTATAACCAACAGAAATCACTTAAAGAAGATGATCTCAATCGTAGATCCACTACTTCTTCTTTATTTAGATTTGCTTTGAATCAAGTTCTTCCTTTTTCTTCAAATTATTGAGTTTTGCAAAACTATTGCCCGATTGGAGGTTTCTGTGGTGTATATTTTGAGATGCAACACTCAGAATATCCATAGTCTTCATTTTTAGTCAACGTTTCGAGTCTAAATCAAGACTCATCATCAGGAAAAACCTGCTGAGAAAAGAAGAGTTTTAGGGAAATAAATAGAGGAAAGGAAGAGATGAGAGAGCCGACTAGTTCTTAAATTTTTTATTTTTATTACTAATTTTAATTATGACAGATTATCTATTATTGTTTTTATTGATTTTTTTTTTTTAAATTTCCCTAATTGTTATTATTTTAGAATTAGTAATATTTTAAAAAAAATTATTAAATCCCTCTCATATTTAGTAATTAATAAAAAAATTTAAAATAATGCTAATTCTAAAATAATAACAATTAGGGCAACTTTAAAAAAATCAATAAAAATAATAATAGATAATATATCATAATTAAAATTAGTAATAAAAATTTAAAATTTAAGAACCGATCGGCTCTCTCATCTCTTCCTTTCCTATATTTATTTCCCTAAAACTCTTATTTTCTCAGCAAGTTTGTCCTGATGATGAGTCTTGATTTAGACTCGAAACGTTGACTAAAAATGAATACTGTGGATATTCTGAGTGTTGCATCTCAAAAAATATTGTCTTCAACTTGTCTTCTTCCATAGAAACCCTAGATTGATGAGTGAGGTAACTTACTTATCCCATGATTTTGTTACCGTCATGATCATATGAGTTATTTTTTCTTATACTTCCATGATGTCACTTTGCATCAAATCTTAAGTAGGATCTAGGAGCCATAAAGAGACTTATTATGAGGGAGACTAGCCTTGATGACCTCTTACTCCCTCTTTCCATCAACTCCTTCCATCCTTTCCAGTGACATGAACTTTATTGTACTGTTCATAATTATTCTTTCAACTTCTTTTATGTCTCCAATATTGTTCATGTGAGAGAATCTTAAGAGTTCCTTTCCATGAATTCAAAGCAGACCCTTATCTATGACTTCAGTTATCTATGAGGACCATGACTATCCTCCTTGTTTTATGCAAGGATATTCGGTAATACAACCACCTCATATATCTCCTTGCAAATTGAAGTCATTTAACCAAAATTAAAATTAAAATGAAAGATACTTACTTGGAAAGTGAAGAGAAGATCTACACCTTGTTCTTCTTGGAATGATCTTCTTCTTAGGTTGTTCCAGACTTGAGATCACATGTCATTCATTTGTGTAGTTGATCTTCCAGACTGTATTCTTCCAAGGTGAATTATGATAGTTTCATAGATCTATTACTATGGTATCACTAATGACCGGAGTCTTTATCCCTTCCCATATATATTACGCACTGTGTAAATCACACTATGTCATCCGCACTATGAAACTTCAGATTTCAATGCAATCCATCAAGTGATATGTCTATGTCCCTTCTACGCATCAATCATAGACTTGATATCATAATTGTTCCTATTATCTTCTTAGTATATAACCTTGTTCCTTGTTTTGCAATCCATTGTCTTTTATCACATAAACCTCATCAAAAAAAATCAGAGAAGGTCGAGGTTTTGTCCACCTTTTTCTGCGCAATATATGGGGAATATATAGTGGACCATGACTTCTATTTGTTGATCATTTCACTTGTAATCGCTTCTAATTTGCTTACTAATATCTTTATATACCCGAAATTGTGCTATCCGAGTTTTTCTTCCTTTTTCAAACTCATATACCATCGAGAATCTTATATTGAGTTTGAACTGTGGGGATGTATGTATGTTGAGACTGTGTTTAGGATGACTGTGTAATATTTGTGCTATAAGCGCTGCAATGTGACCAAGCTGAGATTGTAACCTCCAAACTGAAGTGGATTTGTATCACTAGTAGCCCTTTCTTGTAACCAAAAGCTCTAAAACCATGTTGATAATTTGTAGGGTTGTAGGTTAATACAAAATCTCTTCTTGATAATTACTTGTGATACATATGTCTTCTTCTTTTTCAGTTTAGTTAATATTTCATCAAGTCAATTATAAACATGCACAAGACACAACAAAAAAAAAACTTAATTTTGTATCAACACTTCTTAAGTCTACTCCAAACTATAAGCAAACCTGTAGTTGATTGTCTGCAATCTGTGATTGACTATTCATTATTTATTATTTACTATCCACACTATTTTCTAGAAGGTATCCACACTTATATCAGGCACTATATCTGCAATGTATGTAGCCACATTCACTGACTAATAAACCCGCAGTATTTTCACACTAAATTCTTCCTTTGTATCCGCACACTTAGCTTGTCCTTGTCCGCAATCTATCTCAGAGATGAACACTCTTCTTCTTCTCCTTATCCGCACTTACTTCTTTCTTATATCTGTAATGTAATATTTTTATATATCCATTCTATAATCTGGAGTATGTCCACACTGCTTTCACATAAAGGTTTAATGTATATCTTCATTTAGATTGATGTATGTTAGACTTTTTATCAAATTTAGACTTTTTATCTTTCCATTTTCCTTTAGACCTGCACTTTTATAAACTCACTTTTTCGAATTCTTCATTCTTCAAATGAATCGTAGAGCAGTTATATATATGTATATGTTTCCTAGTCTTCAAGCCGACTCACCAAGTTGACTTTAGACTGAATTGTTTATAGTTTGTATGACGACTTCATGACGTGTTTATTCCAGCATATTGGATGGTTGTCTATGCATATAGGAGCTTAACTATCAATGCCTTTTAGAGCTTGTCTCCCATATTATTTGAATAAATACATAATTACATAGTCAATATCAAGGCCGACCTAGTTACACTTTTCAACACTTGGAAGGTGTGTGACTGCACGAAAGGGGGTGACTAGATTATCCGAGGGACTGTGTAACCGAGAAAGTGGGAAAAAAAATCCTAGTGGGTGTTCATTTTGGTTTATTATGGTTATGGAAAATGGAAAAGGATATGGAGAGGAAAAGTCGCATTAATTGGCATTTTATTCATGAAAATGAAGGTCAAAGGTTGCATGTGAGGAGGAAAATGAAGGAAAGTAATGGAAAATGAAGAAAATAGAGGTCTCGTTGATAAAAAGGCTTATGAGGATCATTTGAAAAGTTTTTGCTCAAAACTTTTGTCAGTTCTATGGTGGTCTCTCTTCTATTCTCTCTCATACTCTTAGACACTTGGATTTTTCTTCGAATAATCTTGGAGGAGTGTGAAATACTTTGGATTTGGAGAAATGAGGCAAAGGGAAAGCAGGAAAGAGGAAGAGAACATCAAGATCAACATCTACAGCTGGATTACTTTGCAGGTATTGAGTTGCATGTATGTTTTCCTCACTAGTTTTCCATGCATGGCATATGCATGTTGTCTCTTGGTCATGATATGTCAATGGCATGAAGGATTTCCTGGATTGACAGTTATTTTGCCTAGCCTTGCCATTTCTTGCATATCCATGGTGTTGTGGGTTTTACCTTTTTTCTGGTTGGTTTTCTTGTGCCTTTGGATATGGGTTGAGTTATTAGTTCTTAGAAGCCTTGGCTGGAGCAACACTCTAGATGCCCTGAAATAGCTTGGGTTGAGTTACTAGTCCTCAAAGCCTTGATTGGAGAAACGCTCTAGAATCCCTTGGTGGGTTGAGTTACTAGTCTTAGAAGCCCTATTTGGAAAAATTCTCTAGAAGCTCGATGACAGATTTGGGTTGAGTTACTAGTCCTGGAAGCCCTGGTTGGAACAAATTCTCTAGAGCCTTGGATGGCTTTAGTAGAGACAAATCTATTGATGGTTAGCAATGTCTGACCATTAGGTGGAATAATTAGTTAGGGTTGACATGGTTAGCCTCTAGAATCCTTGGTTTGGTTTTGATTTATGTGTGCTATGATATCCCACATTCATGCTTGGAATATGGCACGGGGGTGATTAGCCGAAGAGAGATTTGGCTCATCCGATATATGGTCGGGTGGAACGTTGAAGTCCCAGACTTGGTTACATTTTAATTATGGAAATAAGAGCTCTTTTCCTCTTGTATTTATGGGTAAATATGCTTGTTATTATGTGGCTTATATGTTTTTTCTATGGTTTTCATTTTTGTTGCTTATATGTTGGTTATGAATATTCTCTATGAAAATGATGATGTATGGCTCTCATCATGTTTTCATTTATAAATGAATCAACAATAAATATATGACCTAATAGATGATAATGCAGCTAATATTATTAGGCATCAATATTTCCTAGCGTTTCTTAGATAAGTATGAGAATCCTATGCTAAAATCTATTGTTTAAACCTGTCGACTACATATTTGTCACATGTTTGAAGAAATGATTGGCATTTCTAGTAGGGGTCTAGTAAAGTCTGTGTTCAAGTAATTGCATTTGTATAATTATTCTATTATTATCTTTCATTCCCAAAGTGTCATGGAGTTCTAACAAGTGACCTAGGTCCTAGCCCTAAAATTTAGCCTTAAATCTCGTAGTCGATGACTCAACACTGGCACAAAAAGGCTGCAATCGCACTCATGCAAGCTCATGGGAGTGACTTGGTCTCTCTGTTTATTGGAGGGCTTGGAAAGGGAGAGACTAGGCGATTACTACATCAAAAATTTAGCTCGTCTCAGGGGCTAGTCTCCTGGAAGTCTTGGATGGCACCTGGGGGTTTTGTTGCAGGTGTGGACTTTGATGATGATGTTGTGTTTTTTCGGTTCCACTTCCTTAAATGGAACATAGAGAGTTTAATCATATCATATTAACTCATCATCACATGTTTACCCCGATTGTTTGGTTACTTGGGTAGATATGGGAGGAGGTTGTTATAGAGTGGTGTCAGAGCATGGTTTCATACTCTTTGGGTGATGTTTTTTATGTTCTCTTTGGGCGATACCTGATACCACATACTGGTATCAGAGAATTCTTTAACACTTTCAATGGATGGGATAATTTGTTTTTCATGCATACATGTCGATTGCATATGTGTTCTTATGTTTGTGGTATGTATTTGTGGTGTTGGTAATGGCTGCAGTAGTGTCGTCACGTGAAAGTTGATGATGCTATTTATTGGATGTGGTCGTCATGAGTGTATCTTGGTTATGAATTGGGTATGCATGCCAATTTTTGTATGTAATGTGTATGTGTGTGTTTCACACATATATTATTATGCATGCATTTTCATTGTTATATTTGTTGTCCATGATGTCATTGTAGGCATTTTAGGTCATCATGATGTTGTTGGTATGTTATGATGTTGACATGTTGGTCAATATATAGCAGGAGATGTAGATCATCAAAGTGAAGTTGCAACACTACACTTTGGGGTAAGAGTAGATTGTCATATAGATATTTTATGTTTGGAATGCATGTATGTTAGTTAATGGTAGTTATAAGAATTAGGGTTACTTATATACTTGTCATTATATTTTTGTTTTGGTTACATGCATGGTAGATGCTAGTTGATCAGTGTAGTCGTATGCACATGTGTTGGATAGTCATACATGGAAGTAACTTTTTGTTTTTTTATGTTCGTTAACTTGATGATTATGTTATATGTTGTTGATGAGTATGCTATATGTCAAATTTTGGTTGTTATATGTTAATTAACTTGATTATTAGGGTTATTTCATTTACGATCTTGATGTTATTTTTTGTGCTAATTTGGATTGACCTATGAAGATGATTGGTGTTATGATACTCTGTTACAAGTTGACATAATTTTTATATTAGGTTGTACTAATCTAGACTGACTATGCATATGTCATTGTTATGCATGAATGAAAAATGTTTATGAGGTTATGATGTGAATATGTTAGCTAGTTACTGTTATGGATTTCATGACCTTATTTATGTTTGAGTGGATATGTTGTGAATTTATACCATGCTAATCTAGATTGTGCAGAAAAGATGGCCTCCTCTTAGATAAATTAAGGTATGAGTTGGCTTATGTCTTCTACTTGGTGCTTGAATGTTTGACTATGTCTTATATTTTGTGTTTGAGTGTTTGGTGTCTATTATTTCATGTATATGTTGTTTGAATGTTTGATTAATTGCACCATATGAGAATGTGTCTATAATTTTGAATGAAGTAATGATATTGTTTTAAGATGGCTGTACAAACACACTATGTGTTGAGATAACTAATGTGTAATTGAGTATAAGTAAGTGATCATTGTAGAAGCATAAATTTTACTATTAGTTGATTATGACATAGTTGTTAGGCTGGTAGAGGTTTATGTCTTGATTTTTGGAACATGTGATTGACATGTGTGAACAGTTGCAAGGAAACATGCTTGGTATTAGCATGACAAGGTAATAGTTGATGTGTTTATATAAATAACATATGGTTGATGTGACATTACATAGTAGGACTCGATTGCAGCAAGGTAAAAGAAAGGAATTGGGTATAAAAATTGGTTTCAAGTTATGGCTGGATTCATCAATGGAATTGGAGTCCCTTGATAGATGTCACAGATGTATTCAACTACAGGGAAACCTTCTTGGCACAAAAAGTTAATATAGCTAATATATTGTATATTTTTTTATGCAGTGACAATTATGTGTTTATGGCAGTATGATATAGGGAATTTAATGGAAAATAGATTTCTATGAAATCTTCAAGAAAGCTCAGGTTCACCTTTCCTTTGGATTTATTGAGAACCCATGGGGATTGAGTCATGTTTTTTGTTTCTAGTATTGTGTTTTTGGTCTTTTGTGATTTGATGCACTTGATTTGAAGTCTTGATTGCATCTAGTGCATGGCCATGCCACCTTGTTTGTGGAGTCTTATTGTTATTCGTTTTCATGGTTTTCTTCTTCTCTGTTTATTGTTCTTTCCTGATATGTTTTAAGGGTCTTGAGAATTGTTTGTTTTGTTTTGTCAATTCCACTTCCTTAACTAAAAGATAGGGATTTGAATCTTATCATAGTAATTCTTCATCACATGTTTACCCTGGTTGGCCGATTACTTGGGTATATGTGGGAGGATGGTGTTACACAACATCCAGAGTGAGGGGACACATGAGAGTATGGATAAGTAGTCAGGATTTTGCAACAATCGTGATGCAGGAGAGGGATGTCATGGTAGGGGATTTTTGAGATATTTTCTAGGAAAGGAAAGGTTGGTGGTGTGGAGAAAACATGTGGGAGATATTTAAAAAGGAATTTAAGCATGCATGGGCCAACTTAGGTATGTATCAATAAATATATCAACATCCTAGAGGACAGATGGTGCGATAAGGGAAGAAATTTGAGAAGGTTCAAGAGGCCTCCAGGAAGAGATAAAATGGAATGATTGAGGTGGATTTGAGGTTATAAGTTCAACTAGTGATGTATATGATAGGACGATAGTTGATGAAGGCGAAGATTTTTACTCTGTATATCTTATGTATTTCTATCTCTATTTGTAGTCTTAAGAAATAATTTCTGAGTTTGTAGCTATTATGTAGGCCCTGATGTAAAGGCGTTCATATCTATATTGAATGGTGGATGGTTTTGTGTTTTATTTATTCTTTTTCCTTTTTGTATGTTGTGTAGAGATTAATGGTTGGTGAGCCAGAAAATATAACTATTGCATTGTAGTTCCTAGCACCTTTTATTACATATAATGAAGAAATAACATTTATTTTTTTGTTTCCCCTAAAATTTTGGTTGATGTATGAATGAATTTCACTATTTATGATGTATTGGTTTAGTTTATGCCTAATGTTTTGCTACCACTCTAAGTATGCCTTAGTCTCTAGAATGGTTAAGTTACTGGAAAGTCTCGTAATATATTCATATTTTATTGTGTCCTTGTAAATAACAGTGTTTGTTGTTGAGTAATGTCTTCTCAAATGTAGAGAGGTGCAAGTTTCTTTATCCCTCAGTTAATTTTCATTTGTGACCTGCACATTAACTAGTAGACAAAAGGATTTAGAGGTCCCACATAGTGTGCAGTCTTAGGAGGATGGGATGGTTAAGTGTCTATCTAGTGGGAGTCTAATATCTTAAATTTTTGACAATTCTATCATATTATACAAACCTAGTTAATATTGTCACCCATTAGCATCTCCGGTGAGACTTCACCCACCCCATGGGTGTTGTAGAAAGGGTTTATGTTGAGAAGGTTTTTGTTTGTCACTACACAACAAATCCCGAGTCTGCCAGAATCCCTTGTGCCAATAAATGGTTACATTGTAGAGACTAGGATGGTTGTGTGATTGGATTACCTCCTTGGAATGTGGAATCCATGGAACCCCACTAAATTTTATATTACTTAGTGGTTTAAGAGAAATCAACTTGAGTTTTCCACAAAAAATATCAAGAATAAGTGAAAAATCACAAAGAAATGGTTGCAAAATCACATTCACTGAGTTCCACAAATATTTCTTTGGATAATTCCAAAATCTATTGACGAAGTGGGTGCAGAAGCTGAAGGAAAACAACTTGGCATATCACCACAATGAATTAAGGATGTGGAAACTAGAGGAGGTACGCCAACTACAAGCAGTAAGTAAGAAAAAATCATGAGCTATATATTTTTGGTTTGAAAGTATGTTGGAGGGGTATATTGTTGAGTTTGTCGTGTTTTTCATAGTATCATATACTATGGTGAGAGAATGTTTATGAACCGGCTGCAAGGTAAATTCATAAGGTCAATACCAATAACTATAAATATGTTATTATATGACCACGAAATACTTCCTCTAGAATCTAACAACATGAGCAGTTAAACCATTCCTGTGCTTAGGGGAATGGGGGGAAGTCATGAGATGGTATGAGAAGAGGGAAAGGAGGAGTTGCAAAATTGTGGTGGAAGCTGACAACAAGTTGAGGATTACGCAAGGGAAGCTAAATAACAGTATTGAGAGAGAGATATTTTTTAGTGTGGAAGTTTAATAAGTGGAAGGATGTTTTAACGAGTTGATGTGGGAGGAGAATGGTCAGCATCGATGCCTACTAAGAGGAGAATCCTAAATAGATGGGCTAAGAGAGGCCAACAAAGGATAAGGAGTAGTGCAAGTGACCAAATTTATGAAGAAAAACAGTTCATCACACCACACACAGAAGAAGAGGAAGGAGAGAATTTGAGTCCATGCAATACAGAATGTTTGGAACTTGAACGAGAGAATAAAACCTTTCCTGGTTTTGAACCCACGACCACACATGATTCCACAAACCAAGAGGTAAGCCCTCAGAACACTGATATCGCTATCATATAAGGAAATTATAGAAAATTGGGTGGCAATACCAGTAGTAGTAGCATTGGTCAGATTATAAGGGGATCGACACACAGTGCACAAGTCCAATTTGTTGTGCAGACGACCACACATTTTTCTACTAGTATAGAAAATGTAGGTGGAGGTACTTCGTTTTGATTTATTACACAAAGTGCAATGGCAAGTGTGGACTTTAAAATGTCAATGTTTGATGGAACCAGGAGTGAATACCCATAAAAACATTTGTTTTTGTATGTGGCCATCTAGATAGCCAAGCAGGTCCAGGACGAGGCCATGAAAATTTCACAACTGGAAGCAACTTTTAGGGATTGCACATTAACCTTGTACATGAAGTTCAAAAATGTGACTCTGTCTATATAGAACAAGACATTGAATAAGATCAAACAAGCTTTAATAAGGGAATACCAAAAGCCAAAATCGGATTCTAAGTGAATCATATAATTGAAGGAAATCAAAGAAGGCCCAAGTGAGTCAAAATGTGACTTTGAACAAATATTTAATATTTTGAAGGACGGGCTGACATTTGAGATTTCAGACGCACAACACAAATAATAGTTTATTTCCAGACTATTTTCATACATCAGGATATCATTTACATAGAAACAAATGGGTACATAGTAATAGGCCTTATGGATTGAGTTAAAGTTGGACGCTTCACCAAAATGAGGTGGAGAAAGAAATGGCATGGCACAAGTGTAGTCACAGCTCGTTGCACTGACCTTGCATCTTCAAGATTTGATGAAGG
Source organism: Pinus albicaulis (assembly GCA_034641835.2). Classification (NCBI taxonomy): domain Eukaryota; kingdom Viridiplantae; phylum Streptophyta; class Pinopsida; order Pinales; family Pinaceae; genus Pinus; species Pinus albicaulis. Next base: position 904,521,177 of record CM076581.1, read on the forward strand.
GTAATGAGAAGAGGATAGATATATGGTGTACCATTTTCTAGAGAGAGGGTCACCATAGGAATGAATATAAATTGCTCACATACTATATGGGGATTGATGCAATGAACCCAATTATGTAGGGAAAAGATATGTGGTGTGAAATATGTCGACTATGGGGCCATATACCTTTAAATTGTCTAATGATAAAAAAATATAAAATACGGCGTATACTTTATTCTATGATTTCTACAAATTGGCAAGACACGATATTCACCTTTGTCGAACATTCGAATTAATGCATGAGTGCAATTTTGACTCATTTCAAATGCAAGGACCTAAAGAGACTGAAGCAAAACCATATAGTATTAACCAATTAGGGTTACCCTGGTTGGACAATTCAGAGGAAGAAGGTGAGTTACCTGGTGTTGTGGTGTTAAAGGCCGAGAGTGCTTATTGAATAGGAGGAGCTGAGAGATAAGTATATGTTTTTTAGAGAATAAGGCTAAGAGATGATAATATGTTGTTGAAGGGTTGAGGGCTGACAATAATATACTGCTACAGAATGGTAATAGTGTAGAGAGTGTTGTGTGCTAGTGACTGTTGTTGAGCAGAGTAAGCAGTGGATATATAACATATCTGATATTAGGCATAGTTGGTGCCTTGGCTAGAGAACATTGAGTTCTTATTTGAGTATGGGTTGGAGCTTGCATATATGAATTTGGTGCTTCCATCTTCTATGGGTGCTTGAGAAGGCTTGGGTGTTGGTGCATCCTGCAAGTTGGTGTTGTCATAAATACAAGAAGTTTTTGCAAGAGTTACATGATGGACCAACTGGTGGAAACTATAATGGAGAAACAACTGCTCATAAGATCCTACATGTTGGTTATTATTGGCCAACTTTACTTAAAGACCCTCATGATTAATATGTCAGAAAATGTAAAATTTTCCAAACTTCTATAGGAAGACAAAAAAAGCCATCCCTGCCTTTGCAACCAGTCAACATCGAACAACGCTTTGAGCAATGGGGCTTGGACATCATAGGTGATATCGTTCCTCACACATCCAAACAGCATAAATACATCTTGACTACTACAAATTAATTCACAAAATGGGTGCAATAAATACAATTAAAAGTGGCAAATTTTGAAAGCATTATTGAATTTATTAATCAATTTATTATCACCATGTTTGGCCTTCCACATGCCCTTATTTGTGACAATGCCTGTTAGGTCCCTATATTACTACTATAGTCCCTTATTAGTGTTAGTGTAACCCCCATATTTTTATTATTGTACCCCTGTAACCCCAATATTTTATTATTGTGCCCTTAAATTATTATTGTTAGGTCGGCTAGGATTACATCGTGGCCCCAGTAGGATTACATTGGGGCCCCATGGACTCCTACATATAGAAAGGAGGTTTTGTAATTTGTATCATCCAAGAATTGTTCATTCATGTAATGTATGGGAGGTTTCCCCCTCCAAGTGGCTTATTTCTAAGGCGTTGATATCTCTTTTCTTCTATTTTTGGAGCTGGTTTCACAACATTTGGCATCAGAGCTTTGGATTCTACGGTTTTGCTGCTCCAAACAGGTCATCGTGGAATTTTTGCTATAACGTTTTTTCTACGAAGGTTCAAAAGCTGAAATTTTTAGTGTACGAAGTAAAAATGCTGAGGAACATCATCACAAAATTTCAGAGCTTGGTTCGCAATATTGTCAGAGATATAATCTGTGGAATTTAGGTCATTTTGCATGCTCTTGAATTTAACCTAAACAGGTCATCGTGGTATTTTCTCTATAACGTTTTTTCTACGAAGGTTTAGATGCTACAATTTTTAGAGCAAAAATCCAAAATCCTGAGGAACAACGTCACAAAATTTTAGATCTTGGTTCGCAATATTTTCAGAGATATGATCTGTCGAATTTAGGTCTTTTTCAGGCTTCTGAATTTCATCTCAAATAGGTGACCATGGAAAAATCTTCATAGCTCTCTCTCTGAGCATCAGATTGGAATGTTGTAAACCGTGGCTGAAATTACATGGACTATAGCTTGATATCTATAAATTTCAGAGCCAAAGGAGGAAACAGTTACACGTGGAAAGTCGTACAAGTTCGCTCTACAGAACCAATCCATAATTGGGTCATTGTGGGAGATTATTCATAAATTTTCCTTGAAGAATCCAAATTAGATCAGACCTATGGAATTTGAAAGAAGCTTCAGAGGGCTACTACAGGGCTTAATTTTAGATATTGAAGATCCACAATTATAGAGATAATTCAATTTCAATATTGAGCTCCTCAAAAGCAAGTAAAAGGTGTGTATTTTGTTTTCCAAATTACATAAGTCTTGTTTGAAGAATCAAGTTGAATTCATTCCAAGGGCATATTGTAGAATAGATATCAGTATTGTATTCTAAAATGGCCCCTAAAAAGAATTCAACACCCATTAAGCCTTTAGAAGGCTCTACTATGACTCATGAAGACGAAGAATGGCAACATGACATATCAACATTACAAGAGCAAGTGCAACAAATTTCGCTCTCACAAAGAGAAACAACAAATGAAATGGAATTTTTAAATAAAGGCATGGAAACTAAGATGGATGGTTTGAAGAAAGGCATGGAAGCTAAGATGAATGGCATAGAAGTGGTAATGGAAGCTAATATGGATGACATGGAAGCTAAGATCGATGAAAAATGAAATACAACATGGAATGGATTACCGAGGTGATCATGATATGCCACTTCCTCCAAGAGTTCAGTGGGATGATTTAGGTAAAAATTAATTTTGACATGCTCTAATTTCTAATTTTTTTTTTTTTTTTTTAAATCGTCCAAAACTGATAACAAAAATTTCAAATGCAGATGTGGGTCCACGTCGACCAGTCACTCTCCACCCCTTCGAGAGGAGGCAAAGGGATGCACTGCAGCACCACCACCACCACAGGATCAGACAGCAGAGATCCTTACTGATTTGGAACACCATCTGGAGCGACTGACTATGGGCATCCTAGAGACTACCATAGATGACATTCCACTTCGTTTGCAGAGATATGTCATTGGTGTTCCTGGACCGTTCCGAAGATTCCTGAGCAAGGTGGCAAGGGCTGTAGTATATTATCATGATCATTACCACGAATAGTGGATGATCGGTTGTATAGACTCATATCATTTTTGTATCACTTTTTTCCCGATCATAAGGCGTTTTGAACCTATGATTGAGGACGATGTAATATTTTTTGAAACACTACTCTATGCTATGATATACTACTATTTTCAGTTACCTGTCCAACATGTTATCGAATGTTGATTTACTTCTTTCATTATTGCAAATGTCTATTTATAACACTAGAAGCTATTGTGTCTGGTAATGTGTTTAAATTTCTTGGAATTTGTTGATACTCAATATAATCAAATTCTTGTTCCAAGAGACAAAATTTCAAAAATAGTCTTAACAACACTGGGTTTCTAATTGCATACACTCGATTTAATTGTAATAAAATGACCTCAGAATCTAACTAATGATCAAACTCTGAATTCTAAATGAAATGGATTCAGACAATAACTCAATAACTGCGCTATATTCTGCAATATTGTTCGTCGTTTGATCGAGGCTTACCCCATGCATAGATACTAATTCGTGAGTGGGTGAATAAATAACCCAGACTACAGAAGAAATGTTCCATGTACTACGACAAGTGCCATCGACAAAACTAATGTATGTTTGAAAAGACGTCGACATCTGCAATATCAAGAGTAATCCAGATAAATAGGAATAGTAGTAAAATCACACTTAAGCTAGGCATATGTTTCTAATCTATAACACACCAGCGAGAAAATAACTAATATACAGGAAAAAATCTCCACACAAGAATTAAGCGTAATATCTCTTCAAGTAAAGCCCATTTCTAGGCTTGCCTAAAGAGACCCCATCAAAATCAATCAATTCATAGGCCCCTTTTGCAGGATGTCACTTGAAAATATAAGGGCCATGCCACATGGGTTAAAATTTCCCAGCGCCTAGCTTATCGTTAGCTTGGTCATATACCAAAACTAGGTCTCCTTTTGAAAAAATATAAGGTGTAACGCTTTTATCATACTGAGCTTTCATTCGTTTCGCATGAGTCTCGATGGCTAATGCAGCGATGCACTGATTCTCATCTAATTGAGCTAAGTACAAAAAGTGTTTCTCCTCCTCAGAAGTGGCTGATAGTAACTCTATGGCTAGTGGGAGTGACGGTATCTCACATTCAATCGGTAATACCGCTTCTAAACCATAAACCAGTTGAAAAGGGGTAAAACCTGTCGATGTTTTTGCTGAGATCTGATATGCCCAAAGTGTTGAATAGAGCATGGTATGCCAATTCGATTTATGAATTCCAATGATTTGTTTGATCATGGTGACTAAAAATTTATTAATCGCTTCAACCAGGCCATTAGCCTGCGGATATTATGGTGTAGAACTGTCATGGCGCAGGCCAAGTTGGTCAATTAGCTCAATCATCATGATGTTTCGAAAATTCCTCCCATGGTCAGTAATTATCGCTTAGGGTACACCAAAATGAGCAATCGCATGATTGAACAAGAAAGTAGCTGCAGTTTTTCCATTTGCCGTAAATGTAGGCATTGCCTCGGCTCACTTGGTAAAATAATCTACTGCTAGAATAATATACCCATGCCCCCTAGCCAAGTGAGGGTTATATGTAATGAATTCAATTCCCCATTTTGCAAAAGGACTGACAGCAATTATAGGGTGAAGAGGAGCGGGTGGTGCACGCATCTTGTGATCAAAAATTTGACAATTATGGCATTTTCGGACCGCATAAATACAATATTTGAACAAGGATGTCCAAAAATAACCAGCACACAATATCTTTTAGGTTGTGGCATACCCAAACATATGACCGCCACATGCTTTAGAGTGACATTCATTTAAAACCTTTTCAGCTTCTTCATGGGTGAGACAACGTCGATATACAGAGTCAGCACCACGACGGTATAGTGTGTTGCCAACAATATGATATTGTTGAGACTAGAAATAGATTTTACGTCGTTGTGACAGTGAAATTTTGGGCCGAAAAGAATGGGTCTGAAAATAAACAATGATATCTCCATACCAAGGATCAATGTTACTAATAAGAAACAAGGATTCATCCACGATTGGTTGTTTCGCCACAGTTTCTGTATCAGTACGTGGGAAATCACACATAAGTTCAGCAAATATCAATGATTTCTTTGATTTTGACTTTTCAAATTCCAAGTCAAAATCCTGTAGGATAACAATCCATTTGGAGTATTTTCCCCCTAGAAATTGTTTGGTTAATATATGCATCATAGGGTTACAATCAGAAATCATTGTTGTTTTGCGTAAAAGTATGTAATGACGAAAATTTTGGACAACTTGAACGGCTGCTAAGGCCAATATCTCCACATGTGAATATTTGATTTAGTGTAGGTGCTTATTTTTTACTAGGATCATCATATTGTTGAATCTCAACACTCCCTCTCAACAAGAAATGGATTATCCTTCACCCTTATCCTGCCTCTATGTTATTCGAATTTTCTCCTGGTAAGCGTCTTTGTTAGAATATCTACATCCTGATCTTCTGTAGGAATGTATTGAAGCAACATGATCTTCCATTGCATACAATATCTGATATGATGATACCAGATATCTATATGCTTAGATCTATCATGAAACACAAGATTAATCGAGAGTTTAATGCAACTCTAATTATCATAATGAATCACTGTAGGATCTAAATGAGAACCAAACAAACCGACCAGGATCTTCCTCATCTAGATAGCCTTACATGCAACTTGACTTGCTGCCATGTATTCCACTTTTGTTGAACTGAGTGCCATGGATATCTGTTTCTTGGTGTACCAAGAAACAACTATAGATTTGATACTGAAAACCCCTCCTGATGTGCTCTTTTTGTTTGTTGGACTGCCTGCCCAATCTGCATCCGTGAAGGCATGCAACTTCACCTCATCCACCTGTCTGTACCATAATCCATACTCAGATGTTCCCTTGAGATATCTTGGGACATGATTTCCCGCCTTCCAAAAAAGCTTAACCATCACTTGACTAAGTTGGTTCACCGCATAGCATATGTCTGGTATTGTATTAAATAAATACATGAGCAAAACCACCAACTGTCGATAGATAGTAGCATCCACTACCTCTCTCGATGTAGCATCCTCTTTCCTCCAGTTTCCTGGAAGAGGAGTATCCATGAGTTTGTAGCCCTCCATGTGAAACTTACCAAGTATCTCCCTTGCATACTTTCCTCGAGACACAAACAGTTCACCATCTCGCTGCCATATTTCCAATCCAAGGAAATAGTGAAGGAGGCCCATATTCTTCATCTCAAACTCCTTTGCAAGGTCCTCCTTGCATGAGTGTATCAGCTGCTCATCACTAGTCAGTATTAAATCATCAACATAAAGAACAATGATAAAAAGCTTACCCTCCACCACAATCTGGTATAGGTTTGCATCTGCCTCACTCTTGGTGAATCCAAGTCCAGTGAAATAGCTGTCAATCCGAGTGTACCAAGCACAGGGTGTTTGATTCAGCCCATACAACTCTCTTTTGAGTCTGCACACATGCGACTCGCTGCTGAAGATCTCAAATCCTTCAGGTTTCTCAATGTACACTTCTTCCTCAATGATCCCATTAAGGAACGCAATCTTTACATCCATATGATGAATGTGCCAACCCATCTGCACTGAGAGAGCAATGATGGTCCTTATGTAATAATATCGTGCGACAGGTGCAAAGGTTTCTTCATAATCAATCCCTTCGATCTGTGAGAAGCCCCGGGCCACAAATCTTGCCTTATACTTCTCAACACTCCCATCAGCAGCTTGCTTTACCTTGTAGATCCATCTTGAACCTACCACTGATTTATCAACCGGCCTTGGAACAATTTTCCAAGCACTGTTTCTGAAAATGGAGTCATACTCCTCCACCATTGCATCTACCCATGTGGGCTCCTGCACTACTTCCTGAAAGGAATATGGCTCAGTCACAATAAATTTTCTCATGAGAGCCATGTATCCAGTGAAATGGTTAGGAGACTATCTCTTTCTGTGCTGTGAAGTAGGGATTCCTAAATTCTGTGCCACATCAAGCTTCAGTGTCTCAGATTAGGTGGTACGCCTTCTGCCTGTTCTGATGTTTGGCTCTGCGTGAGTGGACTCCTCCAATCCATGATCCTCCTCCTGTGGCTAATCCACATCTAGAGGCTCATCTTTGGGAACCAAAATTTCCTCCTCTACATGCAAGTCTAGCTCCCTCTCAAGTGACAACTTCATGGCTTTCTCCTCATTGAATTTTATATCCCTTCGCACCGCAATCATTCAACTATTTGGCAAATACACATGATAATTATGGGGTGTTTCTGTGTACCCCACAAATATACCAACTTCAACAGTTGGCTCCAGCTTCTTCCTGGCGTTCTTGGTTATATGCACATAAACAGATGAGCCAAAAATCTTAAAGTGAGAAACATTCGATTTCTTACCAGCAAAAGCTTATTCAAGTGTAGTCATGCCAAGTACTATATGAAGACAATGGTTTTGCACATAAACCGCAGTGTTGCATGTTTCCGCCCACAAGTTCATTGGTAGGCCCTGATCACGCAGCATAGCTCATGTAGCACCCACGATCGTTCTGTTTTTCCTCTCCACCACCCCATTCTGTTGTGGGTTATGAGGCACTATGAGTTCTCTTCGAATTCATTCTTTGCTATAGAAGTCTTTGAATTAGTTCGAGATATATTCACCACCATTGTCGCTCCACAGAGCCTTCACTTGCTTCCCCGACTCTTTCTCCACCAATGCTTTAAACTCACAGAACTTTGAGAATGTTTGATCCTTCTTCTTCATGAATAAGATCCAACATCTACAAGAATAGTCATCAACAAAAATAACATAATACCCGTGTTTTACTATTGAAGCAACTAAGAATGGTCCACACACGTCTATGTGAACTCTCTCCAGGATCAGTAAAGCATGGTTCTCCTTTTCATGAAAGGTGGTCTTCACAAATATACCCATATTACATCCCTTGCACTGATCTAACTGCTTAAGTGTACCCTTGGGAAGTCAAGTAGAAGCATGCTGCAAAATCTTCAAGGCGCCATGGTGAATATGGCCCAATCGCCTATGCCATAATTCGCCCTCATCCTGGCTCACCACTTCTTCTGCTTTTCCCACCATTGTAGTGCTACCATCTACCTCCAGCTTGTAGAGATTCTTAACTCGAATCCCTATCTTCTTGGTTTGACCCATTTTTTTATGTCGCAGGAAAGCTTTTCCATCGCTGAAAACAATGTCATAACCTTTCTCCTCCAACATCGTGACTGAGACCAAGTTCTTCTTTAGACCTGGAACATGCAAAACATATTTCAACAAAAATGGTTTACCTGACTCCCTCTCAAAGGTAATGGTACCAATGTCGCTCGCACTGTATTGTCCATCGTCGCCCATATCTATATGCATTTGGAGATCTTTCTCCTCCAAGTCACTGAAAAGCTCCTTCTCTACCGTCATGTGGAAGGAAGCACCATTATCAAGATACCACACCGATCCCATTGCGCTTGAAACCTAGAATGAGATCAAGGAGAAATAAAGTTCAAATTGTGAGGCAAGGGCCTCACCAACTGCAGCTCTAGCAGCCTTCTTGTTCTTCTTTTTCTATGGGCAGTTAGTGGCAAGATGCCCATGTTCGTGACAGTGAAAGCACTTCACCTTGGAAAAATTCAGCTTCTTGCCTTTAGCCTCGGATTTTGAGTGGAATTTCTTCCCCTTCCCTTTCCTTTCTTTGGCCACCAAAGCAAAATCCTCTTCATCATCATGCTTTGATGGAGAGCCATCCCTGGTGTTTCGATGGAACTCCTCTTGCACTAGTTTCGACCATAGTCGTTCCCAATCCGGTAGTTTTTCCTGTCCGTTGACAAGGTTTTGATAACTGTGCCAACTCTTAGGAAGTCCCAAGAGAGCCAAACTCACCAAATCATCATCAACAACCATGATTCCCACACTCCTCAGTTCATCCTGACATTGGACAAACTTTGTGAGATACTTTGGAATATTGTTGCCCTTCTCCATCTTGATTTTTCTGAGTTTATCCTTCAGCGCCAATTTCCTATGGTTGTTGTTTCTTTTGAAAAGATCCATCAAATCCTTCCACATCGGAAATGGAGTGGCTTTCCCATGAAGGCTTGAGACAACATGGTATTGCACACCTTCCAACAAAATCCCTCTCGTCTTCACTACTTTCTTTTGCCAGGTGTCAAGTAATGCAGCATCCATCGGAGTGGGCTTAGGAACATCATTGTCAATGAATTCCTTCAAGCCATTATCTTCAAGCACCACCTCCATCCTATCCTTCCATGAAATGTAGTTCGATTTACCCTCGAGTGCATACTCGAACCGCAAACCATTGAAATCCATTTCGATGTTTACTCAACTGTTGTACCAAGAGATTCTTGCAGCAAATTCGAATTGTTTCCACAAACAAAACTCAACTACTGCTTCAATATTGCAATATTCTTTGCTCTGATACCATGTAGAAATTTATAATAGAATTATTTATTGCTAGATTCTCCTGATCTAACAATTATATGCCACTGTTAAATACATAATCCTTCTACTTAATTCTTTGTGGAAATTTAATCGCCAATTGCAAACACATGAAGAAAGATCAATCACACATAACACATATGTTTTACCGGGAAAGAATAAAGCTAAAAACCCCACCATCATATATTATGTATATCATGGATCATGAAACAGTCTCATACAAATCTCTACTCCAAGAGCTCTCAGTGCAATATACAATCGTCTCACATTGTCATACAAAAATTGGCTCACACATGCACCAATTTACTGCCTCCTGACAGCTTCTTTCCACTGCGCAATCACTGTTGAAGAAGATCCCTAAATGAATCCGATCTTGCCTTGCCTTGACTACGCAATCGTCATTGACATCTCCAATGTGTGTGTAGTTGCATCTAATGCACCACTATAGTCACAACAGATAGTCAAATTGTCCCTTTCACCTATCTTTCCACTAGGTCTCCACTTGATCTGACATGCATGGAGTTAACAGTAGTATTTCTTCAGTTGCATGTGAGAACACTACTTGTGAATTAATTAAATAATAATTCACTGATCTCTCACTACTGTATTTTTAGTTACAACACGTTACAACTAACACAACTGAGTTTAAATCACTTAACTGAGTTAAACTAAATAACAACTCACATAACTACACATCCAACTCTGTTACAACGAAGTCCACTCTGCATGTCCCACCAACCAAACTTGGAACTCGTAATTCCTTCAATCAAATGGTTTGCCTTATCAGTTAATTGAAATCAAATTCTTCAAGAGAATAAATTATTATTTATTTTCTGATTATTATTAAGGGCTAATAATAATCGGCATGCATTCTATTTTTAGACATGCGATCTATAAATAGACTTCGCCCATGCATCTAAAAATAGAAACTCGTCTATAAATAGAATTTTCTCAACCATGTTTATTTGAAAGTAACGCCCATAAGGGTGAAGTTCTTCGCCATACTTTATGTGACAACAAGAATATTAGGAGCGAAGTGTTTACTTAGGGTTACAGGAAATTGGGTCGGTTGAGAAAGGTTTATTCCCCCTCAAGATAGGAAATAGGGTCACATGCTCTCTTTTTATAATGCCCCTTGATAGAGAGCATATCCTTTGATAGGTAGTAGCGAGTTAGCCCTGTGGGGATTTCTATTTCAATCTGAGGTGCTCTTCAAGTGCTCTTTAATGAATGTTAGGGCTTTCTATTCTATTTTCATGAGAGGTGTTACTTTATATTTATTCCTTCGTTTCTATAACTTTGATGAAGCAATCAAATAATATCTGCCAACATTCTAAATAGATTTTCTCAACATTCTAAAAATAGACATACACCTAAAAATAGCCTGTGGGCCCCACCTAGTGTAGGTGCTTATTTTCACTAGGATCATCATCTTGTTGAATCTCAACAACTAGATAGGCAGTTGTTTCAGGAAGTGAATTCGGTAGGAAATGTTAGGGTGACGGAGACCACTTGGATGACTATCTTTTTAGAGGTCATACAGTGTTGGGATTGCTCGAAGAGAGGGTAAAATCCATCAGTAATTTTTTGTCAATATTTCTCCTGGATAGATTCGCTAGTTTGGTGATATTTATTGTACTCAATTTGTTCACTGCTTCTTAATAATAAAAACCCTTAGTTGTCTCATCAGTTTTCCCACATTGGGTTTTTCCGTGGACATTTGTCCAAAAATAATGGTATTATATTTGTGTGTGTGAGCCAGTATTTTCTCAGTTTCCAGTTTTTCTTCCACAATATTTTTATTTGTGAAGATTGTGGTATGATTAATTCGTTGTTGTCGTAGCAATAAACTGCTAAATTAATTTACAGTTAGAAGAATTAATTCCAGATGCTGCAATATAATTTTAGTAGTGAAATTTTCACAGGATTCTAGTCTTCCATGTAAATGATTAGGTCAAACATGCAATTTCTAATGTCACTTCAAAAAATTTCAAACCATTGTAAGTATGGATTCTTGAGAGAATGCTAGCCACATGAACTTTTGATAATGTCACTTTTGATTTTCATCACCAAAAACAGTTTTACAACATGTATGCTAATTTCATATGCAACTCAAGAGGGAGTTCATTCCATCAAATTTTTCCATGTCTTATGGGTAGAAAACAAAAATTTGTCAAAAATTGGAAAAAATGAAGATAACTTACACTAAGTCACTCAAATGCCATTCTTTAGTCTTGTCCATCTTCTCGAATGCCCTTCATGAGGCCCACTGCTAGATCCCATCTTCTTGATTAATTTCTTTCAACAACTTTCATTATATTCTTCCATAACAAGCACTCAATCTAATTTCAATGTCAATCATCTTTCTTATTGTCAACAAATTATTCCACTAGGGCTTGTTCTCTCATAGTTGGCTTCAATGCTTGCTCTTTCACCAAGGATTTGATAGGATGTTGAATTTTATATATCAGAAATTGATATTATAATCTAATAATTAGTTTTTAATGATTTCCAATTAAGTTATCATATGTCACATATATCAATAAGAAATTTTACATATAAAATCTCGACAATAATGCAATGATAATAGTTGGATCATAAATGTTAGTTTTTGTAGAATAAGAGATGTGTTCTAGTCTTGATTTGTGTCAAAGAGGCTAAGAACACGAGATCTTCAAAACTCAAAAAAGGTTTCGCAAGATAAGCTTGTGAAATGTCTTAATTAAATTAATTAACCATCATTTAAATTTTATCTAATTCTAAATTAGGAAAATTGGTTAATTGATAGAAATTAATTAAGGAAAGGTGAGAATGCTCTAGAAATTCACATGAGTTAAGATTGAGATGATATTAACCACTGAAGGGGATCTAATCATGGTCGTTGGTTCACCAATGAGATATTATAAGAGCAAGATGATGGGGATGGAGATAGATAGATCCAGTGAAAGAGACATCTAGGTAGATCGAATTTCCCAGTGAGAAATGATTCAGCAAGGGAAGAATTTGAGCCAAAGATCGAGGATAGCAGCATAGTGATTCTCGAGGAACTTCCAGTGCTAGAAGACTCAACATAGAGACATTGCGTAGGGGCTTGTGCACAACCTCAAGGAGGTAATTCGATTTAGTCAGAGGAGAGATCGATTCATGAGCAGAGTGTTGGAAAAAATTTTCTAGAGGGCCATCGAATCATTCTCGGTGGCAGAGATAGTCAATAGAGGCAGATAAAATCTTTTCCAAGAAGTGCAAGTTTAAACCTGCGCAGTGCCTTTGCAAAGGTTGCTGCAAAGATAGTTTGGGAGCTGATTGTGGGACCACATCAAGCCAGGATTGCTTGTGGAGAGAGAGAAATTCTCTCAGATATTTTTCCAGTGATTTCTCAGGAGAGGATTGTTAAAGTGGCATTTTTTATAAAGTTGGAATTAATTTTCAATAGATATTTTTGGGAGGCATTTTTTGAAGTGACAATTTTTTAGAGTACATGTTTTGGGTTGAAGTAAATATTTTATAATGATTTTTTAAAATGAGTTTTTGTGTAACTTTTTAAATGAATTGTTTTTGTAGAACTTGGAAGGAAATATTTTGAGCTTCATTTAATTTTTATAAGACATTTTTTTCTCGAATTTTTTAAAGTAAATGTTTTGGATTGGAGTATGTATTTTTTGCAAAATTTTGAAAATGAGTTTTTTTTTTAATTAAATCTTTTGTGATGTTTTTTTAATCGAGTTTTTGTGTAAATTTTTTAAGGAAATTTTTTGAGCTTCATCCTTTATTATCATGGGAAATCGAAGGAATTGTACGAGAAAATATGATCGAAAAAGAAACCTGAGGAACGTAGAGAATAGACAAGACAATCTCGCAAAAGAAAGATAAAAGCACTCTCAAATATTGAAGGGGGAAATCAACCTCAACTAGAAGTTGAAACAGGTATGTAAATGTAAATATTATGATTTTGATATATTTAAAATTTTCCTAGTGTAAAATGTGAAGCTTAATTTTTATTTGATGAACTAATTTGAAAAATATTTTTCAATGTAAACAGAGAGAGATATTCCTCAAAACATTGATGATGAGATACAAAATTTTGAAAGAGAAAGTGAAAGAGATATTGAACCAATGATTAAAAATGGTGAAAATGATAAAGAAATTCAAGTGAAGAAATTGAATCACAAGGTATATATATATATATATATATATATATATATATATGTTGAACACATGCATGTATTATTGAAATTATACGTATATTTATTAATTTAGTTATGTATTGAATATGTAAACTTATTATGTACTATTCATTCGAATATGTACAGATGAAATCAATGTCGATGATGAGATGTTAGAAAATGTTGACACTCACACATATGGAGATAAAAAATATGACCATTATATACGATATTGTGTTAACCACATTTTTTATAAGTATTTCATAAAGGAAAAGGTGACAGTTCAAGCCCAAATGTTGAAAGGTCTCCTATCATTAAGAAAATTAAAAGAAGCTATGACTTTATTGGGTATTCAAAAATCAACCAAAGATTAAAAAAAAAATGAAGGAAAATGTGATACAAAATATAAATAGTATTATAAATTTAATTAGAAAATCTAGACAGAAAAATGTTTCAGTTGTACATAGAGCAATACATATGGTAGTGGTTTCATCAAATACTAAAGAGAATTACTTGATAAAATCTATGGCACGAACATTAGGAACCTCGCGAAAAACTTTGCACAAACATCAGAAATTTCGGTTGCAAATAAATGTAAATGATGAAATCGCTTGTTGGAGAGCTATTTGTAGGCAACCATACAAATATAGACTTGGAAAAAATGTTAAAAAAATAATATATGAAAATTGGAAGAACAATTTGCGTGTTTCGCCAACTGCAAGGCATGTGATGCGAAGAAGAATAGCACGAAATCGGTACGAAGAACATGAAAAACATTTCTTGGAAACCACTCAGATATAGTTTTTCAACAAGTTCAAAGAAGAGAATCGTAAAATTCATGTTTCAATCAGTGCTTTTGTTCAAAAAAAACCATGGTATGTAAAACCTATCACCGTACGTGATACTTGTTGTTGCCGTTATCATGTGGAATTTGAGTTATATTATGACACATTCCTTGATTTTAGTATAACATTTTGGAAGGATTCAACTCCTCCTTCCACTATCCGTGATTTCATATCTCAAATTCTATGTGAAAGAGAAAGCGATGAACTACTTTACAAAAAGAAATGTGTTGGTGGTAAAAACAACAATGATTGTGGAAATTTGACTAAATTTCAAAACAAATATCATACTAATATAAATGATCAATCATTGTCCAACATGAAAGTGAAATGGAAGAGATATGAATATATCCATACATCGATTCAAGGTGCAAATAGTGTTAAAAGAATTGAATTACGAGAAGAAGAAATTTTTGTGATAGACTTTTTGAGAAAGTTTGAGGTAGAAATTTACAAATACACCAAGCATTCCCATAGAGCTCGATGGCAAGACTTGCAATTCAAAAAATCCCGTGAAGTTTTTCCACCAGGGACCATTTTGTCAGTAATTGATTTTGCATAAAACTACACATTTGTTCCACAAAAAGAAATTCAGAGTGAATACTATCATTCTGACCAAGTCTCCATGCTCGTCCATATTCTATATAGACATGTTGAACAAAACGTCGATCATATAGAAAGCACCAGTGAAAATTGACATATTATTAAAGAATATCACTTTTATATCAGTGACGATCATACACATGATACATATTTTGTACAACATTGTTTTGGAAAAATTTATGATTCCTTGAAAATCATGGAATAACATTTAATAAACATTGGGTATGGTTAGACAGATGTGTAGGTCAATTCAAATCTGCACGATCATTCTTTTGGTTGTGTTTTCTTCATAAGGAAACCTGCATTAAACATTATTGGAATTTCTTTGAGACTCGCCATGGAAAAGGAGAACATGGCGGTGCAGGGGCATGCATAAAACGAGCACTTCGAAGATATCAAATGAACCCCTCTACAAGCCGACTTGTGGACGCGAAAGAAGTTGTTCAATGGTGCATCGCTGCTCTAAGCCATGAGACTAACCGATCAAGGGAAGTGCGAAGGTACATTCAATTTAATTTTTATTGGATATCTAATTTTAAACAGTGTACATTTATCACAATGATTATCTTTGATTGTATTTTGATATCATATTTACATTCTTCTTTAAATTTTCCATATAAAGGTTTTTTTGGCATATTGGGATCGAAGACGTAGATAGATCAATTGGAAATGACGTTGAAACAATAAAAGGGACTCGAAAATTGCATTCAATTAAAACAAATTCATCCATAAATGTGTTTGCATTGGATAAAAGAAAATATTCTTCTTTTTGTCATGTTTGCATAGACAACACAAAATCCAATGACGTTTGTGAAAACAAAATGTATGTAAAAGATTGGAAACATACAGAGCTAAATACAAAGGGAAAAATGTCCATTGCAATGTTTGAAGAAATGCAATCAGAGGAGACTACAATATCATCCAATGGTGATCGAGTTTCTGATCTTGTTAGAGAAGGTAACATTTGAATTGCTTTCTAATGATAAATATCTAGAAATAAATTTGAATATGTATAATTTTGTCAAGTTTGTTTTATTGTGCAGGAGATGTTTTTGTTGTAATTGCACCTACTGACAACGATGAAAATGTGAATTATTATTTGATGTGTTGCACTGAACGAAAAATGAAATTATTAAAAGACTATAATGATCACGGATTTCCATATGAAAGAGGATCTATTATACTGAAAGGTTATTTTTTAGACAAACTAATCAAAGTGGGAATTTTGTTTACTTTCAAGACTATGAACCTGATTTCATAAGTTGTCAATATAGTCACTTGGTGTGTGCAGCACACATAAATTTTATCGAGGTTCAATCAAAGAAAAAAATGAATATTAAGAAATGGAAAATGTCAAAATCCGATCATGAACGGATTATTGAAGATGGCATTCCATTGGAATTTTTTTGATTGAACTAACTAACAATTTATTCTCTTTGGATTATATGTTCTAGAACTTCCAGTACTCAATTAAAAATTCAGCTACCTTGTTATGTTATCTATGCAAGTGTTTGCACATGTACAAATTTTTTTGGTACATGCACACTCTAGTATCAACTGAAAGTAGCTTTTCTATACATGCATTGATGAAAAATGTTGCATGTATTGGATATATATATATATATATATATATATATATATGTTCTAGAATGCAATTAATTGTTCAAGTAGTTTTACTATGTGCATTGATGAAAAATGTTTCACGTACTCAATATATATGTTCTAGAATGCAATTAACTGAAAGTAGTTTTTCTATGTGCGTCGATGAAAAATGTTGCATGTACTGGATATATACACGAACTCAATGCACGCTCAATTTTTCTTGTGGGATTTTTTGGTAAAAAGTATCCACAATGTAAATAAATCATCCACAGTATAATTTTGTATGAAGATTCCTTTAAGACAAGAGACCCAGAGCACTTCTCCGATTTTTGGTGGGATTTGACCCACATCTCTATTCTTGATGGAAAATCTAGTACAAAATTTGTTTGTCCAATGGTCGGATATGTTCTATGTGCAATGATGAAAAATGTTGTGCACGTATTGGATATATATATATATATATATATATATATGTTCTAGAATGTCATTAATTGTTCAAGTAGTTTTTACATGTGCAAAATGTTTCACGTATTGAATATATATGTTCTAGAATGCAATCAACTGAATGTCATCAATTTACCAATTTATAAATCAACAAGGCTACCTAGTTGAGTGCATTAATGACATTGACCCCAATTCAACAAACATATATCTACTTCTTATATTTCCAATCAAAATTAAAGGGATTTATATGGGAAAGAGGCAGAACATATAGCCCATGAACTACTTTTTAGAGGTCAATGAAGGTATCATCATGTGGGAAAATGTTTCAAGAACACTTGATCGTACTTGAAAGTAATCTTAAGATTGTTTTTATCTCTACATACTACATACTATTGTTTGAGTGAAAAAAATTTCCAATGAAAAGAACATAGCTTTTCAATCCAACTAACCATATCAATTGAGCTCTATTTAAAAAAAAGAAGTAAAAAAAACCAAAAAGCCAACAAAATAACATCCTTGGTTGTTATTTTTATTAAAATAACTAAATCATATTAAGGATTCTCTTCATTGAAATTGTTTTTCGATGGAGAATCCTTAAAATATGATTTAGCTATTCCAACAAAAATGACAACCACGAATGTTATTTTGCTGACATGTTTTGTGGCATGTTAACTTTTCTTTAGTCTTTTTCCAATTAGAGCTCAATTGATATGGTGAGTTGCATTGAAAAGCTATGTTCTTCCCATTGGAAATTTTTTCACTCAAACAAGAGAAGAATATGTAGAGATCAAAAGCAATCTTAAGATGATAAATGTATTTCAACCATCCAAAACTTGAATTTTAAAAACTTTTTGATTATATCAAAAAAAATTACTTCACATGTCATGTCAATTGTAGTTCCGCTATCCAATAAAAACATTAAACATTTAACATTATATCACATGCCAAATGTAGATTGAAACCATCCAAAACTTGAATTTAAAAAAAAAATTATTATATCACAACATTACTTCACATGCATAATGTACTTCAACCATCCAAAACTTGAGTTTTAAGAACTTTTTTATTATATCACAACATTACTTCACATGCCAAATGTAGATTGAAACCATCCAAAACTTGAGTTTTAAAAACTTTTTGATTATATCACAACATTATTTCACATGCCATGCCAATTGTAGTTCAACTATCAAATAAAAACATTAAAGATTGAAACCATCCAAAACTTGAGTTTTAAAAACTTTTTGATTATATCACAACATTACTTCACATGCCATGCCAATTATAGTTCAACTATCTAATAAAAACCTTTAACATTATATCACATGCCAAATGTAGATTGAAACCATCCAAAACTTAACCTTTAATTTAACAAAAAATTATAGATCACAACATTACTTCATATGTCAAATGTACTTCAACCATACAAAACTTAAGTTTTAAAAACAAAACAAATTATAACACATCATTACATAACATGCCAAATGTAGTTCAAAAGCAAAACATTAATTTATAGATGACAACATTACTAGTAGTTAAACTATCCAAAACATAAGTTTTATAAACCAAACAAATTATATAACAACATTACTTCACAGTTACATTCCAAAAGTACTTCAACCATCCAAAACTTAACTTTCAAAGACAAAACAAATTATATTAACACAATAAAATATTATCAAAAATTGTAGATCTCACTAAGTATCAAGTATCAAGTTTTATATATATATATATATATATATATATATATATATATATGACTGTGCATCTAGATAATATATAAATAAATAAATTTTAGACTAGAAATCTCAATCAAATTTACAAATCATGTCTATCAAATATAGATGGATGTAGTGTCTTTCCTAGCAGAGTCTCAATCCACGTGCTATCTTGCGAAGCATGAGGAACCTGTACACAATGCACGTACAAACATTAAAATTTGATGTTTTAAAAATGAATGAGAGTATATATAACTTCATATAAAAAACAAAATATAAAAAAATCATGCAATACCTCATGAGGTTCCCTCTTCATTTGTTCGTCTGCTACAACTTCCCCCATGGGAACATCTCCAACAGTAAATTGTACAATATACCTGTACAGATATATATATATATATATATATATATATATTAAAAAAAAATAGATGAAAATGCACATGTGTATATACAAACTTATTTTCAATAATATTAAAAAAAAGGATAGACACCTTGTTCAAATGGTTGAAATGGTGTGGATGTTCCTATCTCCGTCGCTAGAATCCGTGAATTAAAGAAATCTTCTATAGAAACCTAAAATTCAAAATTTTAAAAGTATAAAATTACTCAAGATCAAGATCTCAATTTATAATAAAACTTAAATAAATTTCAATGTATAAATTCTAACTTTTAAAAAAACATATATATATTTAAAAGTGAAAAATTGAATACTTCTGCAGGTGAATTTGGGACATCTCCTAAGAGAGGCTCCAAAACAAAATCTCCAAAAACCTAAAATTCAAAAAAATTAAAATAACTCAAGATATAGATATATATATCTCAATTTTTAATGGAACGTTTTGAGGTGGAATATATATATAACTTAAACATAAATTTTAAAAGTGAAAAATTGTCCATAATTGTTGTGGATCTGGCACATCTCCTAAGGAAGTAGAAGGTACATCTCCCAAGGAAGAAGAAGGTACCACCATTCCAAAAACATCGGACGGAATCAGAATCTGTTAAAACATTTTATTATTATATATGTACATGTACATGTGTGCACAATTATTTATTTTAAAAATATCACTTAAAAAAAACTAACATTTGTCAACATATTTTGATGGTGAGACCCATCTTCATTGTTTGAACCAGAGGCCCCGAACGTGATATTAACATTTTCGTCATTCATCATGCGTGACAACTGCAAATGGTGTTTTAACATATGATACATTTTTGTTATATTAATGTAGATACAAATAAATGTATACATGTACATACACATGTATTTATTACAAATTTTACACATGTATGTGGTAAAATAATTGAACCCTAAGGTCATTAATACATACTGTTTTCGTGCCTCTTCATCATGAATAATTAGGTCTTGCCAAACATTGCGACAATTCTTTGCATATATTCTTAGATCTTCAACATTCATGTTGACAATATCTTCATCTATACAATACACAAAATTGGCATGTGCATTCTCACGTGATCTTTGTCGATTTAGACAAACATCAACTCCACCCAATCCACTGTGAACATTGTCGATGATGGCATCCCTTGCTTCTCAACTTATTTGAGAAGTCGCATTCATATCTAACCGCAAAGTTTCAACCCGAAAAGGTCGACTCACCAATGGTGGCTTAGGGCGAGGCAACTCCACATCTCGCCTGGCGCCCCTACGGTCACACAATCGACCTTTCCTAGGACCAAAAAATTCTAACAAAAGGTCATTATAATTAGGTTTCATTTCCAAAATAAATTATGCGTAAAACAATTTTGCAAAATAAACAGGGACCTCATTATTCTATGGGAGTCTTCCATAGGTCGCAAGGTGCATATCATACAAATAGTAAGCTATATTGGGGTGCTTGAAATATTTCACCTTCAACATCTTTCTTTTTGGCCCTTCCTTGAAATTAAACATTGACTTCGCCATTTCTTTTGTAACTCTTTGTTTTACATCCTCCCATTTATCGGGACCCATTACTATTTCCTTTCTCTTTCTCATGACTTCTACAAATGTATCAGTTGTTGGCCCAAGATTTCTGTACGCATTTACTAGTTCATCTAATGAATGTGTAACTATATCGAGGCTTTGTCGACTCTCAGCAAGTAGAGTCAAAGCCACGAGATCTCTCCGCAAATTTGCATGAAGTTGTTGACACATTTCTAAGATGCATTGCACCATGTTTATTTCCCATGGTATATCAGAAATGTCAGCAGGATAAGTTGTGGTGGGTAGCCAACCTTCTTCTTGAATGTAGCGTTCTGCCCTGCATCTATTTTGACCAACATTTGGAGCATTTTTAGCCTCTGCATATATATATATATATATATATATATATATATATATATATATATATATATATAATTTTGTATATTAGAAAAAACACATGTAAACAAATTTGTACAAATTCAATGAAAAAAATATTGAAATTGATGGCAACCTCGACGTGGTTGGCTAGCATCTTCTCCACCCTGAAACTGTTGAAAACCAAAACAACCCTGCTGAGAACTAGCACCACTAGCCATTGATTGGCCTCCGGGGGAATAAATATCACCACCTTCATGCAACCTGCTACCACTTATTGATGGTCCTCTAAGGGGATTTGAACCACCACCAACCTCTCGAGAGGAGAGAGAAGCTTCATAATCAAATATGAATTTATAATCAATTGAAAAATACATGCATACATATAAATACACGTGTACATATTCATTGATTAAATTGTGTTAAAACCATACCACAACTGGGTGAAACATGGGCATCCATGGATGGAGTAGAGACCCTTCTCTTCTTATTAGCTCCTAAAAAATAAAAAATGAAACTTATTAACAACTAATTTAACTCACAAAGTTGATAAAAAATCAATTCCATATGTACACACATGTATGGAGATTTAAGATTATATTTAAATACCATGAATAGCTCTCGATCCCTGATCCCCCCTCTCGTAGAGATATGGGATTTTGTTTTATCTTCATCGTTCATCCTCCATGATATATATATCTACGGTGGACATTTACAATTATTTTTTTAAATAACTAATTTAAAATAAATTCAAAATAAATTTCAGAAAATTAATGTAATTTAGTGTAAACAAATTATGTAAAACACAACTTTCAAAGCACTAATTGATGTGTGAAACTCAATTTAAGCAAAAAAAAGTTATAAAAATGATAAGTTCACCAAATTGTGTTTTACATGGTGGGAGCACACTTGGTATAAAATTGAAAAAAACACATTGTCATTAAAAAATAAGTGAAACTCCATTTAAACAAAAATTTGTTGAAGTCCCCACATTTTAATTTCATAAAAATGTGAAGTTCACCACTTGTTGCAAATGTGAAGTTCATCAAATTGCGCTTTACATGGTGTGGTGGGAGCACACTTGGTATATAATTGAAAAAATCACATGGTCATTAAAAAAGACGCATTTATAAGTACACAACACACACATATCCAAGATATGTTACAATGTCGATCAATAAATTTTGAAGGAGATCATCTCAACACTAATTCATCTTTGAGAGATGAATCTTGAATTTTTGAAGAATAGTGTCTCAAAACTAATTCATCTTTGAGAGATGAATCTTGCATTGGCATTGCCCCATATAATTATATTTCATCTATTAATTCATCTTTGATAGATGAATCCTAAATTTGCATTACCCCACACAATAGATCAGCAGACATCTTATTCACATTTGTATAATGCCTTATACTAAAAAATTGAAATTGGCTAACAATATTGTTTGCTATTCCATGCAGTTCTTTTAGCGTATCCTTCTTAACTTGGTACATGTCATTCATCTGGTTGCACACAAGTTCAGAATTGGTGAAAACTACAATTCCATTTGATCCATACTCCATTGTTGTTCCCAAGCCTTCTATCAATCCAATATAATATGCCTCGTTGTTTGTTGTTCTTCTCGGTATATTCATTTTTCTTTGGACGACTTTGCTAGTTGCAATATTGGAAAGCACATATGTAATCATTGTTTTCCCTGGATTGGGATAACAAGAAACTTCTATGCATAGTTTCCATTTTTCAACCATATTTAATGGTTTTCTTATCCCTAAAAAAAAAAATTTCAATAAAAATATATATTAAATTGACATTTATTGCAAATGAATGTGAGAAATGAAAAACTTCTATTTAGATCTATTCCATAGATTGACTGTAGGGGCATTGACTAGATATGTCACATTTCATAAAAGATGAGATCTAGAGGCTACTTGGCCCTTTACAGACTCTGCCTATAGAACTTGTAGAAGTTAACACTACCAGTCCCAATTATACCCTATGAAAGGAAAACATCACAATTATATGTTAATGTGCATGTGTTTTACATTGAATATTTTTCGTTTTGTTTAGAATCTATTTTCAAAATATTTAAAACTATATACTTGGTTAATACCTATGTTTTGTATCAAATTACTTTTTGTTTCTAAATACTATACATGTTGAATATAAAAGGTTTTTTCTCTCTCATTGTTTGAGACCATGGATATGAAAATGAAAAACTTCTAATTAGATCTATTCTAGAGATTGGCTGTAGGGGCATTTACTCTTAGGTTAAAACCTACGTTTTGTATCAAATCACTTTTGGTTTCAATGGGAAACTTTTATAGCTATTTTTGTTTTACATGTTGAATATAAAATGTTTTTTATCTCTCCCATTGTTTGAGACCATGGATATGAAAATGAAAAACTATATACTTGGTTAAAACCTGTGTTTTGTATCAAATTACTTTTTGTTTCTAAATACTAGACATGTTGAATATAAAAAAAAAAAAAAAAAATCTCTTTCATTGTTTGAGACCATGGATATGAAAATGAAAAACTTCTAATTAGATCTATTCTAGAGATTGACTGTAGGGGCATTTACTCTTAGGTTAAAACCTATGTTTTGTATCAAATCACTTTTGGTTTCAATGGAAAACTTTTATGGCTAATTTGTGTTTTACATGTTGAATATAAAAGGTTTTTTCTCTCTCATTATTTGAGAGGTCATGGATATGAAAATGAAAAACTTCTATTTAAAACTATTCCAGAGATTGACTGTAGAGGAATTTAATCTTAGGTTAAAAACTATGTTTTGTATCAAATCACTTTTGGTTTCAATGGGAAACTTTTATGGTTAATTTGTGTTTTACATGTTGAATATAAAAGGTTTTTTTCTCTCTCTCATTGTTTGAGACCATGGATATGAAAATGAAAAACTTCTATTTAGATCTATTCTAGAGATATGGCTAATTTGAGTTTTGCATACATTGAATATAAAAAGGTTTTTTCTCTCATTGTTTGAGACCATGGATATGAAAATGAAAAACTTCTATTTAAAACTATTCCAGAGATTGATTGTAGGGGCATTTGCTCTTAGGTTAAAACCTATGTTTTGTATCAAATCACTTTTGGTTTCAATGGGAAATTTTTATGACTAATTTGTGTTTTACATGTTGAATATAAAAGGTTTTTTTCTCTCTCTCATTGTTTGAGACCATGGATATAAAAATGAAAAACTTCTATTTAGATCTATTCTAGAGATATGGCTAATTTGTGTTTTACATACATTGAATATAAAAGGTTTTTCTCTCATTGTTTGAGACCATGGATATGAAAATGAAAAATTTATATTTAAAACTATTCCAAAGATTGATTGTAGGGGCATTTACTCTTAGTTTAAAACCTATGTTTTGTATCAAATCACTTTTGGTTTCAATGGGAAACTTTTATGGCTAATTTGTGTTTTGCATGTTGAATATAAAAGGTTTTTTTCTCTCTCATTGTTTGAGACCATGGATATGAAAATGAAAAACCTCTATTTAAATCTATTCTAGACATATGGCTAATTTGTGTTTTACATACATTGAATATAGAAGGTTTTTTCTCTCATTGTTTGAGACCATGGATATGAAAATGAAAAACTTATATTTAAAACTATTCCAGAGATTGACTGTAGGGGCATTTACTCTTAGGTTAAAACCTATGTTTTGTATCAAATCACTTTTGGTTTCAATGGAAAACTTTTATGGCTAATTTTTGTTTTACATGCTAAATATAAAAGGTTTTTTTCTCTCTCTCATTGTTTGAGACCATGGATATGAAAATGAAAAACTTCTATTTAGATCTATTCTAGAGATATGGCTAATTTGTGTTTTACATACATTGAATATAAAAGGTTTTTTTTATCTCTCATTGTTTGAGACCATGGATATGAAAATGAAAAACTTCTATTTAAAACTATTCCAGAGATTGACTGTAGGGGCATTTACTAAGGTTAAAATCTATGTTTTGTATCAAATCACTTTTGGTTTCAATGGGAAACTTTTATGGCTAATTTGTGTTTTACATGTTGAATATAAAAGGTTTTTTCTCTCTCTCATTGTTTGATACCATGGACATGAAAATGAAAAACTTCTATTTAGATCTATTCCAGAGATTGACTGTAGGGGCATTTACTGGATATGTCACCTTTCATAAAAGATGAGACCCAAAGGCTACCTGGCCCTTTACAGACTCTGCCTATAGAACTTGTAGAATTTAACACTACCTATCCCAACTATACCCTATGAAGGGTGCAGAGGACCCGTGGAATCACTCAAACTACTTTACATAGACATAAGGGTGTATAAGAATGCATAAGAATGCATGTGTTTTACATTGAATATTTTTCATTTTCTTAAGAATCTATTTTCAAAACAGTTAACTATATACTTGGTTAAAACCTATATGTTTTGTATCAAATTACTTTTTGTCTCTAAATGCTATGTTTTTTACATTGAATATTTTTCATTTTATTAAAAATCTATTTGAAACAATTTTAAACTATATAAGGTTAAAACCTATGTTTTGTATCAAATCACTTTTGGTTTCAATGGGAAACTTTTATGGCTAATTTGTGTTTTACATGTTGAATATAAAAGGTTTTTTCTCTCTCATTGTTTGAGACCATGGATATGAAAATGAAAAACTTCTATTTACATCTATTCCAGAGATATGGCTAATTTGTGTTTGACATGTTGAATATAAAAGGTTTTTTCTCTCTCTCATTATTTGAGACCATGGATATGAAAATGAAAAACTTCTATTTAGATCTATTCCAAAGATTGACTGTAGGGGCATATACTCTTAGGTTAAAACTTATGTTTTGTATCAAATCACTTTTGGTTTCAATGGGAAACTTTTATGGCAAATTTGTGTTTTACATGTTGAATATAAAAGGTTTTTTCTCTCTCATTTTTGGAGACCATGGATATGAAAATGAAAAACTTCTATTTAGATCTATTCCAAAGATTGGTTGTAGGGGCATTTACTGGATATGTCACCTTTCATAAAAGATGAGATTTAGAGGCTACCTAGCCCTTTACAAACTCCGCCTATAGAACTATCAAATCACTTTTGGTTTCAATGGTTTGTTTATTGGCTAATGTGTTTTTATCAAATCACTAAATTGGTTTCAGTATATTCTGGAATCTTCTATATATGTGGATTATATTATATGTTTACAATCAATAAAAATCATCTAGTAAAATAAAGTAAAATATTTTGGTGAAGAGATGAAATTTAAATTCGATATGTGAATGATTGGATAACTTATCTTTTACCTAGGGCTACAAGCCATATATTATACAAAATTCAATAGGCATATCCATTTCTCAATATAAATACCTAAGAGATATGTTGAAAAGTTTGAAATGGAATACTATAAACCTAAGTGAATCTCAATATCAATTGGATGGAAGTTGTGTGCAGATGATGGATGATGAATGACCTAAGTGAATCTCCATATCAATTGGATGCAAGTTATGTGCAGATGATGGATGATGAATGAGGTGATGTTGATCATAACCTTTACATCTATATGATAGGAAGCTTGATATACATAACAAGGTTTAGACTAGATATAATTTTGGAATTTATATTAGTTGGAATATTTCAATCAACAACTAAATAGAGTCATCTATTACCAACAAACATATATTAAGATACTTGAAAGAGACTACAAAAAATGGATTATAGTACCCAAAAGGTGAGAAATTTACATTGACAACATAGAGAGATTCAACTAGGCTTGTGTGGATGAGACGAAAAGTACAAGTGGACAATGTATAATTCTACTTAGAAGAGTCTTTGGTTGCATTTTTAAGCAAGAAAGAGTCATTACTTGGACAATGTATAATTCTACTTAGAAGAGTCTTTGTTTGCATGGTTAAGCAAGAAAGAGTCATTACTTTCTCTATCTAGAGTAGAAGTGGAATACATAGTAGTTATTTATTTTTGCAGACAAGTGTTTTGGATGAAATGGGATCTACAAGATATTAAGGTAAATTTCAGTGAACCTATATCTATTAAGTGTTTCAATACAAGTGTAATAATAATTTCAAAAATAAAATATTCTACTTCCTTCAATCACTAAACATATCATCATAAACTACCACTTCCTCACACAACAAGTCTTTGAGAAAATAGTGAAGATGGAATACATACCTACAAAGCCTCTTGTTAGAGAACCATTTGAATATGTGAGAAACAAATTAGGGATGGTTCTTGTAGATTATTGTCACTTATTTGACTTCAAAAGAAGAGCCTAGAATATTACAGAGAATATGAAATTAAGTGCAATATCTATGTGGGAGAGTACACAATATCTAAGGGGGAGAATACAATATAAGGAAGGATTAAAAAGAGTAACAAGAAGCATATGATTGTGTCAATAATTTGAAGTAGTCAAGAAGCATAACAAAGGACCATCATCAAAGAAGCATATGATTGTGTCAACAATTTGAAGTAGTCAAGAAACATAACAAAGGACCATCATCAAATTGCAAGATCAAATAGTCTTCTTCATGAAGAAGCAACGTTAACTAGGTTCATCATTTAAAGGTTCATTTTTTAATGAAAATATTTATGAAAAAAAAAGTACATATGTATATATAAATTATATAAACATGTAAATAAATATTCTCAAATGTACACAGTAGTATTATAAATTTTCACATCTAATTAATAGATGTTGACGATGAGTCTAGCTCATTCTTTATTGGCATTATCATAACTTTCTCAAAAGCTCCTCCTGAATCTAAAAATGAATATGGAATGAATCATTGTACATTATGATAAATCTTGTATTTAAATGACATTTGATCTATGAATAAAAAAGAAAATGGGATCTCTTCATATATGTGAGAAACAAATTAGGGATAGTTCTTGTAAATTATTGTCACTTATTTGACTTCAAAAGAAGAGCCTATAATATTACAAAGAATATGAAATTGAGTGCAATATCTATGTGGGAGAGTACACAATATCTAAGGGGGAGAATACAATACAAGGAAGGATTAAAAAGAGTAACAAGAAGCATATGATTGTGTCAATAATTTGGAGTAGTCAAGAACCATAACAAAGGACCACCATCAAAGAAGCATATGATTGTGTCATTAATTTGAAGTAGTCAAGAAGCATAACAAAGGACCCTCATCAAATTGCAAGATCAAGTAGTCTTCTTCATGAAGAAGCAACATTAACTAGGTTCATCATTTAAAGGTTCTTTTTTTAATGAAAATATTTATGAAAAAAAGTACATATGTATATATAATTTATATAAACATGTAAATAAATATTCTCAAATGTACACTGTAGTATTATAAATTTTCATATCTAATTAATAGATGTTGAAGATGAGTCTAGCTCATTCTTTATTGGCATTATCATAACTTTCTCAAAAGCTCCTCCTGAATCTAAAAATGAATATGGAATGAATCATTGTACATTATGAAGAGTCATGATATCCACATTTCCACCATACTATTTGCAAGTTCTATATGAAGATATGTAGTCTAATAACTAATCAGTTAGATATTTGTGTAAATATGAAAACGGTTCTATGATATAAAGGCCAACATTTACATTTCATTCCATCACTACTATTCCTCTAGATCCTTTAGCTTTGTATTATGAAAGAAAATTTATATATGCTATGCCATATTTGAACGCTAGATTTAAATCTATACAAATGGTGAATGGTTAAAGTATTAACGTAGAAATTGGTTGTAGGTCTTATAAAATATAAACTTCATTTGTGGAAGAAGAATTAACATCACATTCTTCATATCTCTCGAAGACGACTATATTTATCACAATGTTTTGAGTAGATCATGAAGATGATAAAAAAAAAGACATTTGGAAAAGGAAAATAAAGATCTAAATGCATATGACAGTCAATAAGGTAGTTCATAAATTCAAACAAACAATGAAACAAAGCTCAAAGAAATACTAATATTGCAGGTAAATTTCATACATGCAATAAAAAAAATTTCACCATCAGATATCATTGAAAGAGACACCACTAGTACTGATATATTGAATAACTTCATACATTGAACTACTACAAATGGAAATGAAGAAACAAACATCAATAGACTCTAAATGGCTTTTCATACAATTATTTTTTTGACATAACCCTCTAAGACTAAGACTAATGCCCTTCATTGAATTTTTCACATACATCTAGAAACAATAAAAAACAATTTATGTTCTAAAGAGAAAGAAAGAACCAACAAATATGTATATATCTACAAAAATTCCCTAGAATAGAAGGCAAAGAATAGGTGCCAAGTATGAGGTGACATAATGTAACTTGAAGAATAGAGTTATAATTCTTTACTCTATAGGTGCAGAGATAGCTGGAGATAGAAAGGAAAATAAAAATAAAGCTGATAATGAATAGTGTCAAGAAATCCCGGCAGCTCTGAAACCTTACAGGAATTTCAAAAGCAGAAAAAGCTTGAAGAATAGAGTTATAATTCTTTACTCTATAGAATTGATAGGTGCAGAGATAGTTGGAGATAGAAAGGAAAATAAAAATAAAGTTGATAATGAATAGTGTCAAGAAATCCCGGCAGCTTTGAAACCTTATAGGAATTTTCAAAAGCAGCAGAAGCTTGAAAAATAGAGTTATGATTCTTTACTCTATAGAATTGATAGGTGCAGAGATAGTTGGAGATAGAAAGCAAAATAAAAATAAAGTTGATAATGAATAGTGTCAAGAAATCCCGACAGCTCTGACACCTTACAGGAATTTTTAGAAGCAGCAGAAGTTTAAAGAGAATGATTTTACCGAGGCCATTTTCGAAGGGAATTTTTATGCTTCCCAAGAGTTTAAGGCCTTGGAAACCATACCTACGAGGGCATAAATCTATGCCAAGATCTTGGGCTCACTGCAGAAATTCAAAAATACCAAAATTGATATCCTAACAATAATTGCGCTAATCTTAATAAATTTTCTGATACATATTAAATACGACGGCCACAACAACGATAACCACAAGCCATAATAATGATAAATAACACCCCTCAAGCAAGATAGTATAAAGGACGAGAGACCAGGCTGAAAACCAAGAACAACAGGGGGATGGAATGGAGCAGCGAGAAAGAAGATTCAGTGCTTAATCTGTGGAATTCAATCTATTTCGTTTGGTGGTCAATGTGTCAATCAATAAGCTCTACGGCTATGACTGTTTATGTACTACTGTAAGGCTACGACTGTTGCTTATATATATTTAATAATAATAAATATATCTTCACTTTCAAAATGTTAAATTTAAATTTACAACCATTCTAAATAAGGTGTCTTTTCACTTTCAAAATGTCTGTAAATTCTCTCTTAATTTTCCATTCCATCAAAGCAATCAAAGCAATCTCTCTTAACTGTATTGGCAAACACCTCAACTAATTAATTTCATGGTTTTAGATTACCTGGAAATTCGCTCGGTGCAACTCCTGAGCAGTAATTCGCGGGCGACAAATCAGAAACAATGCAGCATCAGCGCCACATAAACAAACAGAAACGAAAATCAAAGCAGAATCCCGCGAAAAATAGAATATGTGAATAAAGACACACGAAAATGAGTACAGTTCACGGGTGATATATTTATAAAATATGAGTTCGGCCGAACTATTTTAAAAGTTCGACCGAACTAAAACTTCGGTCGAACTATTGTTGTCAGTTTTCCCATCTCCAGCCAAAAATTTGTTTGCCCACGCCGTCAGTACGCCGTTAATATAAACGGCAGAACGAGTTCGGTCAAACTTTTGAGAAAGTTCAGCCGAACTATCTCAAAAGTTCGGTCGAACTATTGCAGAAAAATGTTTTCCGCCCCCGATTCTCACAAAAGTGTAACCCAACTTTGCATTTTCACCCTATTCTCTTCACTACAATCTGCAATAGGTATGTTGAGAGTGTTACTCTAATCCATTCGAACTGCATTTATCTGAAACCAACCTTTATAATTACCCGAAATCTCTGAGGTGGGATAATGTGAAGTCCTAGCCTTGTATATATTGTTGTTTCCCACTAAAAATAAACCGACATGAGTCGATGAAGAGTTGCGTCATTAATATTGAGCCGACATGCATATTCATTTTATGGTTGTTTCTTTGAGGCCGACTTGAAGGAGTTTGTTGAGGAGGCTAACCAATAGAAGGAGACTTGATGGAGGATGATTTGACAAATAAAAAAGTTGGCTTTGACCCATATAAATAATCCTAAAGCCTACAATGGAGGCTTGACCTATACATTTGACCCAAGCATGAAGCCTGTGCTTTAACAAGTCAAATAATTATAATAATTAAATTCTTTTCACATTATTTTGACAAATATATTACATTTTGACTTCAAGTACAATAATGAAGACCAAACCTAGTTACATTTTCCAACACTCCCTCTTAACTAGGGAGGCATTCATATTTACATATAATCAAAGAGGTACATGCAAGGTCTTACTTAATCTATGAAGAAGTTTAGGCACTGCAATGCCATGGACTAGATTCTTGACCAGGGAAATCTATTCATTGGTTTCTCAACAATTTAGGCACCGCAATGCCACGAACTAGATTCTTGACTAGGGTAATCTATCCGGGTGGGACAAAGATGAACTCAAGCTTTTAGCCACTCTAGGTACCATCAAGCTTACTTGCTAACCATCAACCTAGGGAACTAGGTGCACATCCAACCGATGATACCCTCCCTACCAGACATCAAAACAAAGTGTCGGCCTGATGTCTTCCAGACAATGCTTCACTTGCAAAGCCTCAACACCGCTTGATCCAACAAATCAAGGATCACCAATCTCTCCTAATCAAACCGATTTGTAATCAGTATGCTATCAAATTGAGAGATTCATCAGTACAAACACAACCCCAATAAATAATATACTTTCACATGTACATAAACAAATACAAACCTTCAGGGTCGTTCTCGATGTTGCTCCTTAACTCAGTAGAACTATCATCTGAAACTTTGACAAAATATTCCTCAATTATATAATTTACTTCCTACTTTTCATGCAACAACATTTTCTTTAGTAGCATTCTCCAATTTTCTTCTCTCACTCATGGCCTTCACTAAGACTTACGACTATTAGTCCTGGTCTAGTGCATGACACATGGAGTAGAGAATTATATGTGTCACTCCCTCTTAATCAGAGAGGATCTAATCATTCTTATACAAACAATATTCTCAACCATCCTCTTATCT
The DNA here is from genome assembly GCA_034641835.2 of Pinus albicaulis. NCBI lineage: Eukaryota > Viridiplantae > Streptophyta > Pinopsida > Pinales > Pinaceae > Pinus > Pinus albicaulis. Next base: position 904,553,652 of record CM076581.1, read on the forward strand.
AAGGGAGATTTCATCCAGGGTCCCTCTTTACTTAGGGAGTTCTACTACTTCTTTACGACATCGGAGAATCTTTCGTGGCTTCCAACCATTTCATCAGAGTTATCATCATCCTCATCATTCTTATCATATCAACGAGCATCTTCACCATATTGAAGATTGTGTACATGCACAACTTATGTAGCAATTACAACCAAATATATAAAAGCATGAAGTTAGCCATATCAGAATCACAGAAGCATTTCAACTTTATACATATCAGATACCCAAACTTAATTACAGACAAGAGACATACACTTTTCAACATCTTGGTAGGGACTTTGTCATAACCCCTAGACTACATCATAACAACTTTCATTCCATATAGGGTTTCAATGTTTCTTCCAAAGGTATGGCATACCTTACTACAACATAAGGAAAACCATAGAAAGAATTCAAATAAATATAAAGCATCCAACAACCTTTCAAAATTCATATGTTATACTTCCCACTAGGGTTTCAGACAAATCCTAGATTTCACCCAAATAGAGTCAATCAAAAGAAATCACAGCATAGTCATTAACATGACCATCTTTTACTAGGGTTAGTCAATCAACCATAAATTTCAGATTTTAACAATCTTACACAAATCTCAAATCATCATACTGTCATCATACATCAGATATTTTTTCTTCTACTAAGTTTAAACTCCAAAACCCTTTAATTTTACAAATACTATCATCATAGAAAGACAAACTTTGACTAGGGCCTAGTTCCAAACCCCAGGATTCACGACCACTGACAAATAGGTTAACTCATACATCTATAACGTCATCATCATGCAAAGGCATGTTATTCAAACCCAACTCCACAAATATTAATAAGAGTTAGACAACAAAATAGACTAGGGTTTGATCAAACAAACACACACATACCAAGGGAATCATTCTTAAGATACTACAAGGGTCTTGCTTAGACATTTCACCAAACCCTAATGAGTTAGGATTTCAATCATAGGAACATAGCAAACCAAACAATTAACATAACTTCAAAGGTTCTGGATTTAAGACCTTTGTTATGAATAAAATGATATAAATAATGATTAGTTAATTAGTAATTAGGTTGAAGAGGCATGTCTAAATGGGACATGACATTTCATGAATAGGCACATGCCTAGGTATATAAGCAGGCCGCAATTGTAACATAAATCATTCTTATTCATTCCTCATACATTTTGATATAATATTTGTATCCTCAATGGATATTTTCATATTCCAAGTCTTATGGAGTATTTAACGAGAAGTACAAACTTTGTTCACTTCATTTGCTATCAGAGCATTCCTTTCAGTATATGATCTTTGTTTGTTACATTGGTATCAGAGGAGTTCAATCTTTTGGCCACTCACCGCTGCACAAATCCATGCTCTCTGATCCGGGCCTTGACCGTCAATTCGTCAACATCGTTGCCGTTGAAGCATTTTGCTACTAGTTTTTGGAGTTTCTCCATTAGGCCCTTGGTCATTAAGGAAGGAAAAATAAAATAAAATAAAAAAGCAGAGTATAAAAAAAATATTATATAAAAAGAGAATTATTATAAAAACAAATTATCAAAATTCTATATTAAAAAACAAAAACTAAAAAAAAAAAAAAAATCAAGATTACTCGTCGTTGTCCCCACTGTAGTCGCCCTCTCCAAAAAAACATAATCACCCTCACCGTCTCCGCAGTCGAGGTGCTGACAAACAGTGGCCCGAAGCCCGTGCTCTACCACAATCTCAACACCTTCGTGGTAGCAGCGAACAGTGCCTCTCACTGGTCCACTGTTTCCACTGCATCTGTTGTCAGCACCGCCCATATAGTCATTGACGACAAGACAACATATTTGTGCCTAGTTCATTCGTTGCAACGTGATATTGGTCTATCCACAAGCAACGCAACTATAACCACCACCAACATTCCGTGACACGCAGAGGCAACACTCCTCTGGCCCATCCCACTGTTGTCTATTGACCGTTGTCGTGCACTTTTGTTGTCGTTTGAAGGATCTATTCATCCAATTCCTTTTTGTATCGACCCTCTGCGTTCGTGGAAGATTCGTTGTCAAAATCATCGGACACCACCACTGGACACAGTTGTCATCAAACTACAGTGGTCCGAACGAGTAGATTCCTTGCCGGATATAAATTCCCTGTTGGACGGGTATCATACGCCACATGCCTATTTGCACCGTCACTTTGTTTTGTCGTGGAGGTATATATATCATAAATACTTTTATATAATTACAATTAATTAATTTATATAAGTTAATTAATTCGATTATATAAATCAATTAAGTTAAAGATTAATTAATTTAATTAATTTGATTATATAAATCAATTAAGCTAAGTTATTTAATTTAATTAATTTGATTATAATAATAAATAAATAAAATCAGGGTTATCTTAATAAAAGGGGGGGAAGGGAAGTATATTAAGTGAAAATATATATATATATTGATTTACAAAGAAGTAAAAAGTTATTAAGGTTAAAAAGGGCGCTAATCTGAAGCAAGGAGAGGAATTATATTATAAGGAGGATAAACATTAAATAAAGAGAGTTGAGAATTGTGAAGGTAATATTAACCCACCTTGGGAAGTAAAAGGGTCATTTAATAAAAGTTAAAAACCCAAGTTCATCTTAACAAAGAAGCAAAATGGAGTCCAAGACAAAACTGAAGGAAGGTAGATTTTTAGAAACCTTACCGAGCGACGCTAAAGTGCTATTTAAATTTAAAGGAACTCTCGCAGGAAAAGATGTCAATATTGCTATAACACCTGGCAAAGATAAAAATTATATAAACCTAAAAATTGCAAATCAGTTGTTGATTCATGAGTTAAATATAATCGAAAAAATAGACTTTTTTAACAAACAAAAAATAAGACATAAAAAGTCTACCACTAAATATTGGGGATTATACCTTTGTCTCTCTATTTACTGTGAAAGCCTTACTTTTTGACGATAGTGACATTGCGTTGGGCTCACCCTGAATGGAATCACTAGGGTCATTTATCCTAAATATGAAAAATAAGTTTTTAACATTCTCCCACAAAAAGAAAAAAGATAATGCTACAAGACGTTACCTTGAAGCCAAATTCGGTGACAGCTAAAGACATACAAGAAATTTCAAAAGTAATTCTTCAAGAAGGTAAAAAGGCGATACAAGATATGCAAAGAAAAGTTGACAAACTCACTATTGAAAAAAAAGAAGAAGTTTCGCTACTAAAAGAACATAGCGAAAAATTACCAACACAAATAAAGAAGCTTAAGAAAGATAAGAATTAATTGGAAAACAAGACGCAACAATTTATCGAGAAGGAAGCATCAAATATAAAAGTCCAAGTTGAAGAGAAAGAGACAGATACTGATGCATTGAATGTCACAACTCAAGAAGATGACAAGTGAAAAAAATACAAACTTATAAGTTGTAGTTCAGACGATGAACATCCCATGTGAAGGTTTTGTAACCTACTCAACGAAATCCTCGCTAGAAGAAAATCAAAAAGTTTCCACACACCTAATAAGGGAAATTCAAACCAAAAAGGTTCTCTATCGACATCTGAATCACGAGAGTAGGCAACTCAATCAAACTACATATTCAGAACATAAACAATAAACTGATGTTCCGAAGATACTAATATCAGTGCAATCCACTCATGTGATAACAACTGATCAAAAGATTCCACAGAAGATTAATCTAGGATGGTCTGATCCCTCTTCCGTGCGATAAGTTTACATATCGCTCCAAGGATCATATCGTCTATTATCAACGAAGATTCTGATCTGAGAAGATATTCGAGACCGAAAAAGAGCTCAAGCCTTTTTATCAACAAGCTTCAAGGGTAATGCTTTTTGAGGAGGAAGGAAATGTTGTGAATAAAATTATATAAATAACGTAAACATTAAATAATGATTAGTTAATTAGTAACTATGTTGAAGAGGCATGTCTAAATGGAACATAACCTTTCATGAAGAGGCATGTCTAAATGGAACATAACCTTTCATGAAGAGGCACCTGCCTAGGTATATAATCAGGCCTCATTTGTAACATCAATCATTCTTATTCATTCCTCATATATTTTAATATAATATTTGTATCCTCAATGGATATTTTCATATTCCAAGTCTTCTAGAGTATTTAATGAGAAGAACGAAATTTGTTCACTTCAACCTTATCATTCAACCCTAACAAGTTAGGTTTTCCTGATCATACCAAAATCCCAAATATGACATCATCAATAAAACTTCAAATAACATTTTACAATATCCCTCAACAGTTTAGGGTTTCAGACATTCACATTAGCATACCCTTCGGTTAGGGTTTTCCAGCACCTGTCTAGGGTTCTACAAAACAGTTAGGAATATGAGTGGGGTGTGTAGATTTATCAAGTGATGAATCACCCAGAACAAGAATCATTATGATTAAATATAGCCAGACATAATGATGTTAGTAAATTAATGAAAACTTAAAAAATAAGATAAAGTGGTTTTCATAATATATATAGACATACCTAAAGATGGAGATGTTCCTTGACAAACCTGGTAAGGATTCCTTGAGGTGTTTTCTTTGTATTAAGCTATCATCTCTTGTCCATGTAGTACATACTTATGAACACAAAATGTGATACCAAGGACATGATCTAACTTTTTAAGTTATATATTCTATATAATCATGGAGGATGGAATCCTATGATAATTTTTTCATCTTTTCAATCATTAGTAAGACCTAGAAAACTCTAGAGGGAGAGGATTAAGGTTATAATGTGTTAATCTAGGAAGTACACTTACAAATCCTAGACAAGTTAGAAACAAGGATTGTATGACATATTAGTGACAAAATAAATTCAAATACTTATGAATATATGTACCTTGTGAATTACAAACCTTTGTTTTATTAGACTTGTCATTGTGGTAGCATCAAACTCTTTTTCTGTTGGGAGCACCAAAATATTGTAGTTGTTTTAGAAACATCGATACCTTCTCATCAAGACCTACTTATTGTTGAAACTTTATTATTAAGAAACTAATTCAAAGATTTAGCACCAAGATCTCATTACTGTATTGAGATCTTACTATTGCAGTTTCACCAAGATCCCATGATCTCATCATTGTAGAGATCCTTTACCATTGTTAATTATACCGATACCTGTGACAATCTTTGAGATCGAACTTGACTGTAATTTTTCCTGAACTGTGATGACACTGTAATGGAGATACCTTCGAGCTTTTGATCATTGTACTAGTACCGAAAACATCCTACTATAATATTTGAACCTCCTTCAGAAAAATGACATGAGCTTCTCTTTTTGAGTTTAGTACAAAATCCTCTTGTTTACTGAACTAGTTCACTAAATTGTGAGTTCAAAGATGACCTTCCCAAGTTGTGAACCTCTTACTGCTCTTGAAAATTGCCTTTTCATCATGACCTTAGCTCCGATACCATGTTGGAAAATCTATTTAGGTGGCAGTTAGAACGATTTTCCTCTTAATGACATTAACTTGTGGTATTTTCATTACCAAGAAACTAATTCATAGAGTTAACACCAAGATCTCATTATTGCATTGAGATCTCACTACTATAGTTGCACCAAGATCCCATGATCTCATCATTGCAGACATACCAAGATCCTTTACCACTTATACCGATACCTGTGACAATCTTTGCGATTAAACTTGACTGTAATTTTGCTTGAACTGTGATGACATTGTAATAGAGAGACCTTTGAGCTTTTGATCATTGTCCTAGTACCGAAAAATGCTACTATAATATCTTAACCTCCTTCAGAAAATGATATGAGCTTCTCTTTTTTATTTTAGTGTGAAATCCTCTTGTTCACTGAATTTTGAGTTCATAGATGACCTTCCCAAGTTGTGGACCTCTTACTGCTCTTGAAAACTACCTTTTCATCATGACCTTAGCTCTGATACCATGTTGGAAAAATTATTTAAGTGGCAGTTAGAACGATTTTCCTCTTAATGACATTAACTTGTGATTGTTTCATTATTAGAATTCGATATCCTAGTTATCTTATCATCAATATTAATGCCAAGCAACAAACAAAAGACAACAAAAGATATATGCATGTTGTCAGGGAAAAACCTCCCTCGAGGGGAAAACGCATTCACAAAATTCTTCCTTCATTAGATTCAAGATAAGACGACCATGACCCTTACAAACTAGTCTAGACTCCATCCATCAAGTCGTCCTTCTTTCACTGTAAGAACATTGAGTCCTTATCATTGTGACATCAACGAAAAACATCTCACTGTGAGACCTTGTCACTGCTGCAGCACTGAAATCTACTTCACTGCATCTAGACCTCAACACTGAAACCATCTAGTAATAGCACAAAACTATGGATACCAAGATCATTCTTGTGCATAAACCGAGCTCCATTGTCACATTGAAACATCCTCTCTGTAATCTAATTTGCTCGCGAAATTATGTTTATTCTCTTCACTGCAATCTACAATAGGTATTTTGAGAATGTTACTGTGATCCCTCTAAATTACAATTATCTGAAACCAACCTCTGTAATTAGCCTGAAATCTCTAAGGTGGAATAATACGAAGTCCTAGCCTTGTATATATAGTTGTTGTCCACTAATAATAAGCTACTGTGATCCCTCTAAATTACAATTATCTGAAACCAACCTCTATAATTAGCCTGAAATCTCTAAGGTGGAATAATACGAAGTCCTAGCCTTGTATATATAGTTGTTGTCCACTAATAATAAGCTGACATGAGTCTATGAAGAGTTGTGTCATTAATGTTGAGCCGACATGCATATTAATTTAGGATTGTTTCTTTGAGGCCGACTTGAAGGAGCTTGTTGAGGAGGCTAACCAATAGAAGGAAACTTGATGGAGAATGCTTTGAAAAATAAACAAGTTGACTTTGACCCATATAAATAATCCTAAAGCCTACAATGGAGACTTGACTTATACATTTGACCCAAGCATGCAACCCATGTTTTAACAAGTCAAATAAAAATAATAATAATATTATTTTCACTTTCTTTTGAAAAATATATTACATTTTGACTTCACGTACAATAATGAAGACCGAACCTAGTTACATTTTCCAATTCTCCAATGGCCAAGATTAAAACTAAATCAATGGCTGAGATTATTTTCTAGTCAATTTGTGTGAGTTTCTAGAGATATCTCAACTTCCTCAATTAATTCCTACTAATTAATATTTTTTCCTAAGTTAGACTTAGGAAAAATTAATTACTTATTAATTAACTTAATTAACGCACTTCAAGGTGGATTTTCCTGAAACCTTTTCTGGGTTATGGATTCCTAGTGTCCTTTAGCCTCTCTGACAACTGTCGAGACTAGAACACCATATTATGCTACAAAAACTATCACTCCCTCTTAGTGAGGAACGTGTTCTAGTGCTCAAACTACTTCCAAAACCCTGTCTTTGCATCACCCTCTATACATGTTGTTGATGTATGGCCACTGTGACTGCGTACCACTGCCCACCAACCACTGTAACTCTCTCTCATGTGTTGTTGTTGTTACTGCAACCACTGCAACTGAGAATCATCTGAAATACTGAATCAATTGTGTCTTTGTGTTGCATCTATCTCCTGAGCATCTGACTGCTACTAGCCTTTGCACTATCTATTAGGGAATATGCATTGTTGTTGACTCTGCTATTATGCCTCTTGCTCTATTTTCAAAACTGCTCTGCACTCCTTAGCACCTGAATGCAAATAATTTTCAACTATCACTCTAGAACTAACTGCATCAACTGACACCGGTTCATCCTACTACTAAATATTGTGGGGCCCTTGTAGCAAGGTAATGATCCATGAGGAAGACACCTCAATGGAGCCTGCCATGTCTCTACGCAGAACTGGGACTATAGCCCCATATCGCCCCACCTCACCCCTGGAGGTATAGTTGCAAACATAGCAAAGTCTTCCTCCAACCTGGACAACAACTTGTCTATCTCTGCGAATGCTGCCGACTAGTCCTGCTTCTCCTACTTGTCCTCCTTCCTTTGAGGACACTTAGTACTATAGTGGCCAAACTCACCACACCTGAAGCACTTGACCTTAGATAGGTGTTTCTTCTTCTTTTTCTCCACCTGTCCCTGTTGACAACACTTTGTCAATAGTCCAAGGAAGCAAAATGCAAAGATATGAAGATATTTTTTTTAAGTTCAAAGTCATCAACCAACACAATTTTATCATTGAACACCCAATTGCTGCAAGTTATATTTTAAATGATGCTAGTATGACCGTTTAATTATGTAACAACACCTAGGTAAGCCTTTGATTTTGGCAATGAATTTCATCCTAGGAAGTTTTTTAAACTCGCCGAATTATATTTGTTTTTAAACACGGATGATCGGTAGAGTTTTTCTTCCAACTTAAACCACAAAGCGAATGTGTAATTTAATTAACAAGGTCTTAGGTGAGTCCTAGTGTTATATCAGGTCTTTGTAAAAGTGGTTTGGGAATAATCTAAGCATATATGGCTAAATTATTTTATTACAAACCACTTGGTCTATACTAGATCATATTGAGTCACAGAATTGGGTAAAGTCATGAGAGTTTATATGCAAAGTTGTATTACCCCTTTGAGGGTTGAACTAATTGTAATATCTTATGTAAAAAATATTTTAGTGCATGGTCCCTCATACTTAGACACCATGGCTCAAATATTTGAGGGTCGAAAAAATATTAATCCCCTCTAGTGTGAATTAGTTAATTTTTATGGCTAAAATAAACAAAGAGCCTAAGCTAGAAAATAAATTAATTTTGAGTCAAAAAAATAATTGTAGAGACATTAATTTTTCTCCAAGTGGAAAATAATAAAAAAGTCTTGGGTCAAAGAAAAGTCAAATTTTGGTGGTCCCCAACCAAGGCAAAAATGGATATTTGAATAAAAAATGGAACCTTGGACCTTGTTGGTTAAGTCAAAGTCAAATTTTTGAGGAAATTAATCCAAAATATTATTTTTTTGGATTAATTAAAACTAGGTTTTAAGAAAAAAAATTGATTTTTTCCTCAAAATAAAAATTCGACAATGGAGATAAAAAGAAGATCAAGTTATTTTCAACAGTCGAGATTATTTTGACAAGGATCAAGCCAACTAGTCGTTATTTTCCACTTGGAGGAATTTCTCTATAAATATATTTCATTTTTCTTCTATTGAATATCTTTCGATGAGGTGATTTTTTTGTATGGATACAACTCTATTGGGAACATTTTGTATCATAATAGAAAGACTTTGGAGTTTGGTTCATGGTGTTCTTCTATCTGTTGATCTGTGGTATGTGTTGGCTATGTGTTTATTTTATATTGTGCTAAATATTATTTTTAACGGTTATTTTATTTGTCGATGATAAGAACATTCTATTGGTACAAGTATCTTAACAGTTTATTTTAATAATTTATAGATATTTACAAGTATGTTGGATCTTGGACTCCAACTTCACAGATTGTGGAGAAGAATTTACCTTGTTTGGGCTCTAAGCTTTCATTTTGGTAAATTATTTTGCAAGAGGGTTTTGGCTTGGCTATCTTAAGAAATTATTCATCCATAAATTTTATTTCAATATTCTAGAAAAAATTATTTGATCTTGGGATAAAAAGAATTAATTTTCCAATTAGAGCTTAAATTTTATTTGTGAATATTATAAAAAAAAAAAAAAAAAATTCTTTTACCAACCCTTATAATTATTTTTCATTGTATATAGCCATTTTAGGCGTTTATTTTTCCATTTTCTTGTGAGACGTCTAGGATTTTTCAGCCGATTTTTGCAGGTTTCTTATTTTCAAAACAGGGAAGAAACTCATTTTCTAAAGGCCCTAGCACTTACCCAACCTAAAAGGCTAGTGTTTGGGACCTATTTTGCAAGCATTAAGAAGGTTGTAAACCCTATAAGAGCTAGACCTCATTGCAAACAAGTTTTTCTTCAATGGATTGGCATTTTATCTCTAACCATTTGTTTTGCAATGATTTTAGGGTTAACATTGTGTTTGCAGATGGTCATCTCCATTGGAAACCAATCTAACCTTCAGCAAAGCCTTGAGGCCTCTCAGTTTGATCTCTAACCCTCTTGTTTTATCATTGTTCTAAATTTAAAAATTGAAGTATTTTATGGCAGCAACATATTCAAGGCCTAAACATACTTTAAATAAGCCTAAATTTACTCATTGATCACCTAAGGCATCTATAATTAATCTAAAGTTGAATTTTATTGCATAGAAGTGGGTTTTCATGGATTATGGGGTAATATTCAAATCTGATACGTTTACTAAAGCCACATAAAAGTACCTACAACAATGATTAAATTTCATAACAGTGAAATAATAACTCATTGGTAATCGTATTTCAGCATTATATTGTCACTAACACTCATTATATTTTAACAATATTCCAAGGTTTGAAATTCACTACATAAGGTCTGATATAAAATTTACAATGGTGATAAAAGTGGTTGAAAATCATCTAATCTCTCTTAACTATTGTTTCTCACATCTTCTGGATCTTTGATAAGTGTTTAATTGATTAATTGTGTGATTTTCTATTTTCAACAATCATATGTCTAGTGGTTGATCCATATTTATTTTTGCACCATTGGCATCTATTGGCACTCTTGCTTCAACACATATAAGCTCTCTAATCAAGTTGATAAGTGTTTAATGTGATTGACTAATTTCTCTAAGTAACATTTGTGGATAAGTGTTCTTAATTTCTCATTGCCATTATTGTCATTGGATAAGTGGATTCATTGTTTATTGTTAAATTGGATATCTCTAGTGGATGTTATCTTGCATCTAATTTGCATATTGGTGATTCATTGATTATTGTTAAGAAGCATTGATCTTGTTTTAATCATTTGAGCATTTATCTATTGGTTTTCCGTCACCACAACATTTTCTAGCAGCATAAAGTTTGAGCACTTCCTCTTGTGTTTGATATTTGTCATTTATTTATTGTTTAAGTACTCCATTATTCATAATTGAAAATCATTGCAATTAAGTACTTAAGAAATCTAATAATCTCACCTTCAGAGCACTCACTCATATCTTGCACTTGCATCGTAGAATTAACCTCTTGCATTAATAAATTAACTTCCAATCATAAGTTTGGTCGATAGAGAGATAGACCCACCTTTCTCATCTAGCTTGAAGACTCTAGAAAATATATATTGGTTAACACGGTGACCTTACAGTCGTCAAAGCCATAGTCTCAAGGTAATAGGTGGTTAGAAGCTAAGGGGAGGTATCATTAACCAAGCCTTTGCTTCCTTTCCCTTGGCTTCTCTCTCACAACCTACTCTAGAGACTAGCTTCAAAATAATTAAGAGGAAGGATAGGCATATAACTAAAAATAAATAAAAACCCTAAGCCAGAAAATAAATTAATTTTGAATCAAAAAATTAATTGTACAAAAATTAATTTCTCTCCAAGTGGAAAAAAATAAAAAAATAAAAAAAAAATAAAAAATAAAAAAAAATAAAAAAATAAAAAAAATTGGGTCAAGGAAAAGTCAAATTTTAGGGGTCCCCGACCAAGGAAAAAATGGATGTTTGAAGAAAAATTGAGCCCTTGGATCTCATTGGTTAAGTAAAAGTCAAATTTTTGAGTAACTTAATCCAAAATATAAATTTTTGGATTAATTAAAATTGGATTTTAAGAAAAAAAAATCGAATATTTCCTAAATAAAAATTCGATAGTGGAGATAAAAAGAAGATCAAGTTATTTTCAATAGTCGAGATTATTTTGACAAGCATCAAAGCCAACTAGTCGTTATTTCCCACTTGGAGGGATTTCTTTATAAATAAATGTCATTATGCTTCTATTGACAACCTTTCGATGAGGTGATTTCTTTTTTGTACTGGTGGAACATTTTTTATCATAATAGAGAGATTTTTGGGTTCAGTTCATGGTGTTCTTCTATCTGTTGATATGTGGTATGTGTTGGCTATGTGTTTATCTTATATTGTGCTAGATAACTATTTTTAATTGTTATTTCAATTGTTGATGATGATAACATTCTATTGGTACAAGTATCTTAACAGTTTATCTTAAGAATTTATGGATATTTACAAGTACGTTGGCCCTTGGGCTCCAAGTTCACAGATTGTGGAGAAGAATCGCCCTTGTTTGGGCTCTAAGCTTTCATTTTGGTAAATTATTTTGCAGGAGGGTTTTGACTTGGATATCTTAAGAAATTATTCATCCATAAATTATATTTCAATATTCTAAAAAATAATTTTTATTTGATCTTCGGATAAAAAGAATTAATTTTCTAATCAGAGCTTAAATTTAATTTGTGAATATTATAAAAAAACAAATTAAATCATTTTTTTACTAACCCTTGTATATAGACATTTTAGGAGTTTATTTTTCCATTTTCTTGCGAGATGTCTAGGATTTTTTGGCCCATTTTTTTAGGTTGTTTATTTTCAAATCGGGGAAGAAACTCATTTTCTAAATACCCTAGCCTTTACCCAACATAAAAGGCTAGTGTTTGGGACCTATTTTGCAAGCATTAAGGTCGTAAAGCCTATAAGGGCTAGATCCCATTGCAAACAAGAGTTTCTTCAATGGATTGCTATTTTATCTCTAACAATTTTTTTTGCAACGATTTTGGGGTTAACATTGTGTTTGCAAATGGTCACCTTCATTGGAAACCAATCTAGCCTTCAGCAAAGCCTTAGGGCATCTTGGTTTGCTCTCTAACCCTATAGTTTTATCACTATTCTAAACTTAAATTTTGAAGTATTTTATGACATCAACATATTCAGGGCTTAAACATACTTTAAATAAGCCTAAATTTACTCATTGATCACCAAAGCCATCTATAATTTATCGAAAGTTGAATTTGAGTGCATAGAAGTGGGTTTTTGTGGATTATTGGGTAATATTCAAATTAGATACGTTTGCTACAGGCACATAAAAATACCAACAACAATGATTAAATTTCATGACAGTGCAATAATAACTCATTGGTAATCAAATTTCATCATTATATTGTCATTAAAACTTATTAGGCTTACTCTTCTATGCATATTTGATAATTTTCTAAAGGTTGTAATAATATTCCAAGGTCTGAAATTGACTGCATAAGGTCTGATATAAAATTTACGGTGGCGATGAAAGTGGTTGAAAATTATATCATCTCTCTTAACTATTGTTTCTCACATCTTGTGGATCTTGGATAAGTGTTTAATTGATTAATTGGGTGATTTTCTAATTTCAGCAATCATATGTCTAACGGTTGATCCATATGTCTTTGCACCATTGGCATCTACTGGCACTCTTGCATCAACACGCATAAGTTCTCTAATCAAGTTGATAAGTGTTTAATGTGATTGGCTAATTGCTCTAAGTAACATTTGTGGATAAAATTGTTCTTAATTTCTTGTTACCATTCTTTTCATTAGATAAGTGGATTCATTTTTCATTTTTAAATTGGATGGCTCTTGCGGACGCTATCTTGTATCTACTTGGCATATTGGTGATTCATTGATTATTGTTAAGAAGCATTGATCTTGTTTTAATCATTTGAGCAGTTATCTATTAGTATTTTTTCAACGCAACATTTTATGGAAGCATCAAGTTTGAGCACTTCCTCTTGTGGTTGAGATTTATCATTTATTTATTGATTAAGTACTCCATTATTCATAATTGAAAATCATTGTAATTAATTACTTAAGAAATCTAATAATCTCAACTTAAGAGCACTCACTCATATCTTGCACTTGCATTGTAGGATTATCCTCTTGCATTAAAAAATTAACTTCCAAGCATAAGCTTGGTTGATAGAGAGATAGACCCACCTTTCTCATCTAGCTTTACAAGCCTAGAAACTCTTTAGTGATTAACACGGTGACCTTACAGTCGTCAAAGCAACAGTTGTTGTTGCGCCAAATGCAACGGGTGGTTAGAAGCTAAGGGGAGGTATCATTAACCAAGCCTTTGCTTGCTTCCCCTTGGCTTATATCTCACAACCTACTCTAGAGACTAGCTTCAAAACAATTAAGAGGAAGAATACACTTAGAATAAGCATATAACTTAAAATAAATAAAAAGCCTAAGCCAGAAAATAAATTAATTTTGAGTCAAAAAATTGATTGTAGAGAAATTAATTTCTCTCCAAGTGAAAAATAATAAAAAATTCGTGGGTCAAGGAAAAGTCAAACTTTGGGGGTCCCCAACTAAGCAAAAATGGATATTTGAAGAAAAATTGAGCCCTTGGACCTCGTTGGTTAAGTCAAAGTCAAATTTTTGAGTAAAATAATCCAAAATATTAATTTTTGGATTAATTAAAACTAGCTTTTAAGAAAAAAAATCGAATTTTTCCTCAAAATAAAAAATTCGCCAATGGAGATAAAAAGAAGATCAAGTTATTTTCAACAGTCGAGATTAATTTGACAAGGATCAAGCCAACTAGCCGTTATTTTCCACTTGGAGGAATTTATCTATAAATAGATGTCATTTTGCTTCTATTGAATATCTTTCGATGAGGTGATATTTTTGTACTGGACTACAACTCTGTTGGGAACATTTTTTATCATAATGGAAAGACTTTGGGGTTCAGTTCATGGTGTTCTTGTATTTTTTGATCTGTGGGTTGTGTTGGCTATGTGTTTATCTTATATTGTGCTAAATAATTATTTTTAACAGTTATTTCATTTGTCGTTGATAAGAACATTATATTGGTACAAGCATCTTAACGGTTTATCTTAAGAATTTATAGATATTTACAAGTATGTTGGCCCTTGGGCCCCAATTTCACATATTGTGGAGAAGAATCAACCTTGTTTGGGCTCTAAGCTTTCATTTTGGTAAATTATTTTGCAGGAGGGTTTTGGCTTGGCTATCTTAAGAAATTATTCATCCATAAATTTTATTTCAATATTCTAAAATATAATTTTTATTTGATATTGGGATAAAAATAATTAATTTGCTAATTAGAGCTTAATTCTATTTGTGAATATTGTAAAAAAATTAAATTAAATACATTTTTTTTACCAACATTTGGAATTATTTTTCATTGTATATAGTCATTTTAGTAGTTTGTTTTTCCATTACGTCTAGGATTTTTTAGCCCATTTTTGCAAGTTGCTTATTTTCAAATCGGGGAAGAATCTCATTTTCTAAAGGCCCTAGCCCTTACCCAACCTAAAAGGCTAGTGTTTGGGACCTATTTTGCAAGCATTAAGAAGGTCGTAAAGCCTGCAAGGGCTAGATCTCATTGCAAACAAGGGTTTCTTCAATGGATTGGCATTTAATCTCTAACAATTTGTTTTGCAGTGATTTTGGGGTTAACATTGTGTTTGCAGATGGTGACCTTCATTGGAAACCAATCTAGAATTCAAAAAATCCTTAAGGCCTCTTGGTTTGCTCTCTAACCCTCTTGTTTTATCATTGT
Organism: Pinus albicaulis; assembly: GCA_034641835.2. NCBI lineage: Eukaryota > Viridiplantae > Streptophyta > Pinopsida > Pinales > Pinaceae > Pinus > Pinus albicaulis. The sequence continues at coordinate 904,569,071 of CM076581.1, forward strand.
TCTAAACTTAAATTTTGAATTATTTTATGAAAGAAATATATTCAGGACCTAAACATACTTTAAATAAGCCTAAATTTACTCATTCATCACCTAAGGCGTCTATAATTAATCTAATGTTGAATTTGAGTGCATAGAAGTGGGTTTTGTGGATTATTGGGTAATATTCAGATCTGATACGTTTGCTACATCCACATAAAAACACCTACAACAGTGATTAAATTTCATAACAGTGAAATAATACCTCATTGGTAATTATATTTCATCATTATATTGTCACTAACACTCATTAGGCTTACTCTTCTATGTATATTTGATCATTTTCTAAAGGTTGTAAAAATATTCCAAGGTCTGAAATTTAGTGCATAAGGTCTGATATAAAATTTATTGTGATGATAAAAGTGGTTGAAAATTATCTAATCTCTCTTATCTATTGTTTCTCACTTATTGTGGATCTTGGTTAGGTGTTTAATTAATTAATTGGGTGATTTTCTAATTTCAGCAATCGTATGTCTAGTGGTAGATCCATATTTATTTTTGCACCATTGGCATCTATTGGAACTCTTACATCAACACACATAAGTTCTCTAATCAATTTGATAAGTGTTTAATGTGATTGGCTAATTGGTCTAAGTAACATTTGTGGATAAGTGTTCTTAATTTCTCATTGTCATTATTGTCATTAGATAAGTGGATTCATTGTTCATTGTTAAATTGGATATCCCTTGTGGATTTTATCTTGTATCTAATTGACATATTGGTGATTCATTGATTATTGCTAAGAAGCATTGATCTTGTTTTAATCATTTGAGCAGTTATCTATTGGTATTTCATCAACGCAACGTTTTCTAGAAACATCAATTTTGAGCACTTCCTCTTGTGGTTGATATTTGTCATTTATTTATTGTTTAAGTACTCCAATATTCATAATTGTAAATCATTGTAATTAAGTACTTAAGAAATATAATAATTTCACCTTAAGAGCACTCACTCATATCTTGCACTTGCATCGTGGGATTAGCCTCTTGCATTAATAAATTAACTTTCAAGCATAAGCTTGGTCGATAGAGAAATAGGCCCACCTTTCTCATCTAACTTGAGGGGTCTAGAAACTCTTTAGTGGTTAACACGGTAACCTTACAGTTGTCAAATCCATAGTCTCTGTTGCATCAAAGGCAAAGAATGGTTAGAAGCTAAGGGGATGTATCGTTAACCAAGTCTTTGCTTGCTTTCCCTTGGCTTCTCTCCCACAACCTACTCTAAAGACTAGCTTCAAACTAGTTAAGAGGAAAGATACACTTAGAATAGGCATATAACTTAAAATAAACTAAGATTCTACACCTCACATAGATTGTAGGACCTCATTTAAGATAATAAAGCATTCATTGAGCAACAATTTTTCATTCGGTGACTTGGTAATAATTTTTTTTAAGCAAGTAATTAACTCCATTTAAGACATTGGTCTTTCATGATAATATAATCAAATCATTTAAATTGTTAAATCAACCAAGTTGCTAGGCCATTCAGTTTTGTCTCACGGATTTCTTGGTTGTCAACGAATCTTCCATCTTCACATTTCATAGGGACTACCCCCCATAGCTTGTTGTAGGTATACATCTAGAACAAAGAGGGTTGGGATCAGAGTGACAACCCTTGCACTAAGTGTTGTCGCATCTTGCATTTATAATTTGGGTGAAAACAATCTCTGACTGGGACCCTTTGATGCAAGGGTCATATTCTCCTTCTCCTTATCACCATTCAAACACTTACTGTTGCTTCCACTGATGGAGGTCTTCACAAGAGCTCGCATCATCTCCTCCTGATGTAGGTATGACCATATCATGTCCCATCCTGGTAATGAATCTCGTTCCAAAATTCCTTGGACGAAGATTTCCCACTCCTTAGAGACATTGTTCAGAGCCAAATGCACAAGATCTGTAGTTTGAGGTGCCTCCCCAACGGTTGCACGTTGATCCTGGATTTCCTAAATTCTGGTGAGAAAGGGATCAATGCCTTCACCCTATGCATCTTAAGGTTTCTTAGCTTCTCCTACAATAACATCTTCCGTTGCTTCGGAGGATTCTGATATAATTGAGCAAGAGCATCCCACATCTCATTGGCAATATTATTTCTAGATATATGTGAAGCTATATGGTCCCAAAATCCATCCCGAATCATTTTTTTTGCCTTAGCCATATTTTTCATGTACTCTCTTAGCTGATCTTCATCAGTCGGTATTGCCACAACATGCTTTACATAGGTCTTCAGGCCAAATTCATCTAGCAATAAGTACATCCTGGCCTTCCATATGACATAGTTGGAGACTCCCTCCAACATATCCTGGTATTTGAGCCCAGTTGTGGCCATCTTTGAAACTGTAATGGAAGGATCCCTCTTTCACATGCTCGACTATTGAATCTGTTATTCTCACTCCCTTCTGGAGTGAAAAAATTTTCTTGCATCTACTTCCGAATGCAACTCGAAATTTATATTTCTATGCTAGAAACCCTTTAAGAGAAATTTCCCTCTATGTGTACACTTTCTCTTCCACACGGCATTGATTCTACTCTAGCAACTATTGCAAAACCCTTCTGCACCCAAACAAGGAATCTTCTCAGCAAAAATCTAAGCTACTGGTGCTCCCTCTGCCTGTTGGAATCACTGAATCTAGCAAGGCGATTTTTTCGGCCAACCAAAATTGAAAAATAGAACTGCCCAACAATTCGCATTGTGAAGCCCTTTGTTGGGTGTGTGGTATATTCTTTCCACGGCTAGTCGCACGCGCAAGCGGGGTGACAAGGGGGCAGTGTAACCTTTTTTCAGTGCACTGAGCACAGGAGGGGGGTCACGAGGGGGCAAGGACCCTATAATAGGTGGGCGGACATACCCTTGGTTTTGTGCATGGGTTTTGCACATGGTTTTGAGCATGATCGTTTTTTGTCCATGGTATTTTGTAGATCCGGTCAAGGGAACTACGATTATGTTCTAATCCAGGGTTAATGGATTGGGGTTTATGAATGCTTCGCCATATATATATATATTGTAATATTGAAAGGAACTTAATGAAAACTCAATCTAGTAATCTCGATTTTCGGATCAATGGGAAAATCTCTATGTAATTTTTTAATGTTGTCGTCATTGTTTCTTTTATGTTTTAAGAATCCGTTTGCAAATCATTTATGTACAGGTTTAAAACCTACATTTGTTATCAGAGTTGTTTTGTCTTCAAAGGGACGCCTTTTCTATTAAGGGGTTTTTCTCGAGCCTGTGGTAGACCCTGTTCTATGGGAGATCTGCACGATCGATTCTTGTGATGAAAGAAGATGGCGAGTTGTGGAAAGAAAGAGATCAAGAAATTTAATGATTAGAGTTTTGAGTTGTGGAATCTCAAGATGTAGGATCTGTTGGTGGATAAAGATCAGTGGATTGCGGTAGATCCAGGTACTAAACCAACGAAAATGTCAGATGAACACTGGGCGAAGTTGGATCGAAAAGAAAAGAGAACAATATCGTTGTGTATCTCAGATTCGGTATTGTTGAATGCATCTGGGAAAGCTACAACGAAGGATTTCGAGGACAAGTTAGGAAATTTGTACCAATCTATGTCTCTGGTGAACAAATTGTTCCTGTGGAAAAAATTGTATAACACAAGGATGAAGGATGGAGACTCGGTGACAGAGAATCTGAAGGCCGTTAATACTGTGGTAAGTCAGTTTTTATATGCTGATATTAAAATTTTAGATGAAGATATGTGCATCAGTTTGTTGTGTTATCTACCAAATTCGTGGGATAGCATGGTTGTTGCAATAGGTAGCAATACAACTACTTTGAATTTTGTTGAAATTGTCTCATCCTTGCTATCAGAGGAGGTGAGACGGAAAAATATAGAGGGCCAAAATGGAGATGCCTTGTCTGTACGAGGATGGTCCCAAAATAGAAACAAAAATAAGTCTTCGATTGCGATATATAAATCTAGAGGGAGATCAAAATCTCTAGGAAAACATGTAAAGGTGTGCTAGAAATGCCGAAAGGAAGGGCACTTCAAAAAGGACTGTAGATATAAATCTCCTACGGAAGGAAATGGATTTGATGATGCTCCTTCTACAGAGACGAAAACCACCTCAGATGAAGGTGGGGATGTGTACTTGGCTTCTTCTTCAAGTACACATGTAGATCACGAGGCATGGTTGATTGACTCAGGTGCATCCTTTCACTTCACTCCCCATAAGGAGTGGTTTTGCGAGTATGAAAAATACGATGGTAGTGATGTCTTCCTAGGGGATGACAGGTAGTCCAAAATCGTTGGACGCAGAAAATTCAAGCTGAAGTTTCAAGGTGGAAGGATTTGAACCAATGTTGCACGAAGTGGGGACGTTTTTTTGGAAGCGAGGAAGCGGAAGCGTCATTTCCCAAAAATCTATGAAGCGAAGCGTCTTAGAAGCTTCTACTATATATATATATATATATATATATATATATATATATATATATATGCATTTATATTAAAAAAAACATCCAAAATACCAAATTAGTTGTAGAAGACATGAAAACATGCATACATAAATCAAGATAAACATGGCATCCATTATACATCAATGATTAATTATTCTAGCATCAACCATCTAGAATCTAGAGTCCTCTTCTCTTGTCTATCCTTTGCCTCTACTTCAATCCTATAGAGATATTAGTAAACATTGCCTAATTTTGATCAAATAGCCTAATCCAAGCCTTATAATATGGTAGAGAAAGCTTAACATGCATGATCAATGATTTTGAGGTGAGTGAAGGGTACATAATTGCTAAGGCCATGACAAAGGAGTTCAATAATCAACAACACCAATACTATAGTACATATAGGGCTTGGTGCTCTTGGTACATGCCCTCCATGATATAATTCAATGAAACACCACAATCCCATTGATCCTGAAAATTGTTAAGTCTGTTGAATTTTGAATGAGATAAGAAATTATATTTTCTCCATATAAAGTCTGATGAGGTTGGAACCACTCTCAAACATCCTCATTCATTTCATGGTAATGTTAAAAATTTAAGTAGAAGGATGGAAATGAAAGATAAAGGAGGATGTCACTTTTACTTTACGAATTTAACATTATCATTAGGGAGCATCTAGGAAGCGTCTAGGGAACATCAAGGGGCACCGTGGGAGTATTCAAAAAGATTAGTTCATTACATAATAGTTCAAAATTTCCAAAAAACAAAAAACAAAAATAGCCTCGCGAAACCATGTGAATCGTCCACCTTCTCTCGGATCCGCTCGCCCACCTCTCAGATCTGCTCGCAATCTGCGATGGATACATGCCCTAACCTCCACAGATCCGCACCTGATCCTTTCTGGATCCGCGGATTGGGCCCCCATGGATCCAATTTTCTAGTAATCGCCAAAAAAAGGCGGAACCACAGATCTGATTTTCGAATCCGCGGTTCCTCCGAAGGATCGGTGGGGATCCTTATAGGACTTGGTTCTGCCGTTAGATCCTTATGAGGGGGAACGAATCCTGCAACTATGATGAGAACACTTCATGGTGTTCTGCATATTCCTGCATTGTCTAGAAATCTGATTTATGTAAGCAAGATGGATGATGAAGGTGTAAAAACAGTGTTCGAGAAGGATACCTGCAAGATGGTTCGGAGAGCATTGATATTGGTGCATGGATTTCAGATTGGAACTCTGTACAAGCTTTTCGGTAGCATTTTTATTGATGGGTGCAACAATTATGTGGTTCCTGAAAGTGGAGCTAAAAACTTTGTGGTCTCTGGAGAAAAGACCATGTTGTGGCATCAAAGGCTTGGACATATTGGAGAGAAGGGCCTTTGAATACTTCATGGTAGTGGTATGGTAGAAGGTATGTCTAATTTCTCTCTGGATTTCGATTTCTATGAACATTGTGTATATGGGAAGTAGAATCGAGTGAGTTTCCCCTCTGGTGCTAAAAGGGAAAAAGGGATATTAGAGTTTGTGCATAGTGATGTGTTTGGACCCATGCCAGTTCCATCACTGGGTAACTCTGTGTTGTGTCATTTATAGATGACTTCTCAAGGAATACATGGATATATTTCCTCAAGAAGAAATCTAAAGTCTTTGATTGATTTAAATAATTTAAGGATTTGGTGGAAAACCAGACATAGAAGATAAAGGTGGTGAGGATAGATAATGGTGGAGTGTTCTACAAGACTACTCCATATACATCTCAGCAAAAGGGAGTTGCAGAAAAAATGAACAAGACGTTGATGGAAAAGGAAAGAAGCATGCTTAGTGTTGTCGGGTTAGGACAAGAATTCTGGGCAGAGGTAGTGGACACTGCATGTTACTTGGTTAACGGATCACCTTCATCAACGTTGGAGGATAAGAATCCACATGAGGTATGGACTAGTAAGAAACCCTCTCTTTCACATCTGAGGGTATTTGGTTGTACCTTTCAGAATTACTATTATTAAATTTAGACAGACATGGTATGTTCTATGCTTAATGCAATTTTACTTCAATCTTTCTTAGGCTCGATTCAATTTAGCAATCACATAAACATGAAAGTAAAATGTTAGATCTAAGACTTTTGTGATCCATAATGTAGATAAAAGAACTTTCGGATTAATCACATCATTAGGATTATGTCGACGTTTCGAACCAGCTAATGTGGTTCATCCTCAGGACAAGGTGGAGAGACTAATCGATCTCAATGAATAAATAGTGGAGATGAATCATTGCACGAAAATAGCCGTTGAGAACTAGCTGTTAGGAAGTTAGTAAGTTAAAAATAAATTAATTGTTTAAATAAGATCTTGTTTAATTAAAATAAAATATTAAAAAAGAGGTTTATAAATTATTATATAATAGGCAAAAGGGGAGAGGTAAAATTTTTAAAACTAAATAAAAATTATTAATTAATTAATTATAAAAATAAATCAATAAAACAATTAAATAATAAAGTTAAAAATAAATTAAGACAATATAAATTAATAAATAAAATAAATAAATAACTGAATAAATAAATTAAAATTAAAATTAATTAATTAAAAAAATATATATTTATTAACAATATAATAGGTACTAGGGGTAACTTAATTTAATCAATAAAATTAAAGAATTAATTAATTAAATAGATAAAAATAAATCTAAATCAATAAATTAATTAAATAATATATAACTAAATAAAAATAAAATAATACCTAAATAAAGATACCTAGGAAAGAATTAAGAAGGGGCAAAAATTAATAAATAAATAAATAAAGTAAAATAAAAATATAAATTAATTAATTAATTAAATAGAAATATTATAAAACTAAAAATAAATCAATAAATTAAAAATATAGAATAAAACATAAGAAAAATATACCTGCGAGTGTCAGGGTCCAACTCTTAATTTTCAACTATCATCACGGTTGAGATTCTTAACATGTCACTCAATTTTGATCGCCCCTCTCAATTTCCTATGGTGGAAGTGATCTACCCTACCAACGACTTTGGAGTCTTCAAGACAAACATGGTGGCAGGAATTTTCACATGTTCAGCAAGAGCAGAGGTACGAGACCGACTATGTCTAATATCTGCAGCATCTCCCGGATTCTCTGCCTAATGGATCGACCTTTTTCTCCTATATAGGGAGTTCCACAAGAACAAGGAATCAAGTAAACCCCTTTCATGTCCTTCAGGTCGATAGGGTCTTTAACAGACCCAAGAGAATTTCTAATAGTGCAGAGAGGTTTGAAAGAAGTAGAGATATTATTTCTCCTAAGGACATGGGCAATTTTGTCCGTTGTCCCCTGGATAAATGGGAGATGGACCTTGGAAATAGGATCCACTCAAGAAGATTTACCACTCAATCCTTTATATGCCTTTTGAAAGGCTTTAAGACCTTGAAATCTACTGTAACCATTATTTTCAAAAACGTCAAGAAGATGGGATTTCTCTGATTCCAAGGAGTTGTCGTCAGAGATTCTAAGAGCACGAGTCGCAAGAGCACACATGACCCCAAATTTCTGAGCAGGAAAATGATGGGAACCAGCATGAAGATACTGTTCTGTGTGAGTCTTCTTGTGAAAAAACCAATGAGAGGTGAAACCATCCACATTCCTCGAGAGCAGGATATCAAGGAAAGGGAGGCAACCATCAACTTCAACTTCCATTGTGAACTTGATGGAATTAGAAAGCGAGTTCAGGTTCCCAAGGAACAGATCTAATTTCTCTCGACCATGGGGCCAGATGACACAAGTATCATCCATGAACCTATTCCACTTCCTAGGGCGGAATTTAGTAGAGGCCAGGGTCTTAGAATCAAAATCCTTCATAAACAAGTTAGCAACAATGGGGGAAAGAGGGGAGCCCATCGCAACACCACAAGTTTGCTCATAAAACTCACCTTGAAAACTGAAGAAAGTCGAGGTGAGACAGACGCTAACCAATTTAGAGGTGTCCACATTGGAGATTCGTTTAATGACATCAACGACTTCTTGGATGGGGATCTTGGTGAAAAGGGACACAACATCAAAGCTGACTAGAAGCTCACCAGGATCCAACTTGGTATTCTTCCACTCCTTGATAAAGGAAGCCGAGTCCTTTACAAAGGAATCAGTTTGACCTACAAGGGGTTTAAGCTTCTGGGCCAAGAATTTAGCTAGATGATACAAGGGACCACCTATTGCGTTAAAAATAGGTCTTAAGGGGGGGCCCGGCTTATGAATATTTTGGATACCATAGATCCGGGTGGTAAGGGGATTGCTCTTAATAAGCTTCCTAAAAACAGGATTAAGAGAAGAATCTGATTTAATGGCAAGGGAAACATCCTTGCACACATATTTGAGGGGATTCTTTTTAAGCTTAATATAACTACCACTATTGGATAGATGGTCAACCATCTTGCTAACATAGTCAGACTTATCCATAATGACAATGGCCCCACCCTTGTCTGCCTTAAGGATGACAATGTCAGGGTTGTCCCTTAGGGTTTTGAGGGCAAGAAACTCAGGCTTACTTAAGTTTCTTTTAGGAGGCTTATCCTTCCTAAGAATAATGGAGCAATCCTGCCTAATGGTCTCCCAAACAATATCCAGGAGATCCTTGATACCATACTCAAGGCTACAAATAATGTCATCAGTAGGGATCTTCTTTCGGGCAAGGGAAAAATTAAGCCCTCTATTAAGAAGACTGAAAACAAAAAGATCTAAAGATAAACTGGAAAGGTTAACAATATTTTTATTAGAATCCTTATTAATGACCTCCTTATTATTATTATTATTATTACTTAGAGTCTTAATGCTAGAATTATTAGTTTTATTAATATTATTACCATGGTATAAAATTAAATTATTATTAAAATCATTATGGTAAACAATTTGGTTAGGTTTTTATTATAATTTATTAATATTATTACCATGGTATAAAATTAAATTATTATTAAAATCATTATGGTAAACAATTTGGTTAGGTTTTTATTATAATTATCTAACAAATTGTTATTATGAATGCTACTTGGAATCTTAATGCTAGAATCAGTCATTTTATTAATATTACCATTGTATAATATTAAATCAGTATTGTTATTACCTTGATTGTTTTTATTATAATTAATAATAGAGTTAGGTTTACCGTTTATGACTAAATTAAAATTGAGTGAACCCATACCTACCAAGCCTAGGGAACGTAGGGTGGTGGAGCCTCCATTACCGTCAAGCTCTACCCCACCGAAATCGACCTGACAATCAATGGAACTCTCACCACTGACAGAGCTGAGTCGGTCATCCAAGACAGCGTTGGGGCTGCCCGAGAACAACTGCGACTGCGTAAGGGAAAGCGGAACAACTTCTGGAACCAAACAACGCACCGAAGGGGAAACTGAGGTCAACGCGGAAGCAGCTTCCACCATCGATGGTTGTGTGAGATTGGCCGAACATCGTATGGAGGAAAACGCAGGAGAAACTTCGACTGTTGCAGAAACATCAATGTTGACCGAGATAGCCGTCGAGAGTGCTAGAGCTGAGATGCAAGAGCTGATGAGGGTCTTGCAGGCGTTCAAACTGGGTCAAAGAGCATAAACGAGGGAGGCATATCTGTGTCCGAGGTCGAATAGAACTCGTCAGTGCTAACAGAGGTGGATTCAGAAACTGCATCACTAATAATCGATCCAGGGACCAGGAAACAATCTGAAGAGGGACGATCAGAAGAAAAAACCGGGACAGAGGAGGATCCCGAGACAGCAACTGAAGAGGACGAAATCCCAGAAAGAGCAGATGATCAACCAGACGAATGCTTGTCTATCCACGAATTGAGGGCCAAGATTTGCGCATCGTTGATACAGGACCTTCGTGGGCTCGATGAGGAAGCAAAAAGAGACACTCCAGAGGCTGGAGAATGCGACAACGCGAGCTTCTGAAACATTTAGGCTTGCTTCCTTTTCGAAACCTCTTCCAAACGCAAATCTTTAGAAGGAGAAACCCTATCCAGAATATTTCAAAGATAACGAGAGATACAATTTGCGAGATCCAAGTGGAGAGAGAGAAGCTTGGGCGCAATGAAATCTAAATCACTCCTTAATTTACCAATTTCTGATTGGACCAAAGCGAGACTAGCTTTAAGAAAAATAATTTTGTTTTTAGAGAATTTAAGAGGGTGGGAAACACGGGCAAAAACCGGACCGATGCATCCCTACATCTTTTAAGGAACATAAGATCAAATTTCTTTTTGGCCACTTGTAACTGGGCTCACTCAAACTGACAAGCCTTATCAGCCATATCCCTTCTGTATACGGTAATATTGTTAGATCTAAGGCTTTTGTGATCCATAATGTAGATAAAAGAACTTTTAGATTAATCACAACATTAGGATTAGTAGATAAAATGTTGATAGAGCACAATAATAGATCAACATAAGACAAGCCAATAATATAAATCAGATTTTACAATTCTTCTTATCCAACAAAGATAGAATAGTGTGCTTTACGGCAGTGAATAGGATGTATCAGCGAGCAAAGTCTTTCTCAACATTAGATCAGCGAACCCTCCAAGTGTCACACACCCCTCAAAGACAGCGCCTCAAAAGTAAATGATGGTCAACAGAAAGTCAACACAGAAAATTCAACGTTGCAGTTTAGGGCTTCGGTCAATGGGCTCTTTTTCCCTCGATCTTTGTGCCCTCTAATGCGGCCTCACAAGAATGGAATTTCTACAAAAGATGGAGGTCAAAACTCCAAGGTTTGACTAGGGTCAACGTTGGTCAACGCACTAGCAATCAGCCTTAAAACAGTCCGCACTTTTACCCAGATTCATCTCCGCACATGTGAGAGGAAGAGGCCTCCAAAAGGTTGATCGAGCCAATCATATCACAAGAGAGAATGTGTGGATGAGTTGGTGAGCAAATGATCTCCAAGTCTCTCCAATTTATATCAGTCAGTGAGGGTGTGTGACACATCTATTAGGCTTGTGAGCCTACATTACAAATTTGGTTGACCTTGCACATGTGTGGAAAATAAAATCAAAATATATATTCTGCTCATCCAAACAAGATGATCCTTAGATCAATCTTGCACCTCTCCGAAAGAGGAATCCAATAAAAATATAACCATCATCATATGAGTAGCACAACCTGGAGTTTGGACCTAGTTGCCAAAAATTAACACTCCCTCTCAACTAGGGAGAACTCCATCTGTCCACCTGTGCCATCTAGTGATCAGTACCATCGTGTACTATCATATATCATCCTACACTCCTGTGTCATCCTGCCGTAACTTGCTTTGATGGCTCTTCTTCACAAATAGAAAAAAAAGGGTGAGTCACAAAGACATCACGCTCTACTGATCCGAAGTCACCTTAGAGGCTAAAGTCGCATACTAACCCGAAGTCAGTTTAGAGGTAAGAAGCTCATTAGAATTGATCCCAGATCAACGTGTTGGACACATGCCATCCTAGACATAAAGAGTACGACAATCTTTGATGCGTCCATCGGTCTTGCTATTGGTCTCTATCCACATTTCCCACCTCATTGGCCAAATGAAAGGTGCTTCCCATGAGTACGAAACTCCATGGGTAGGATGCGTGCGGAGCATAGATCAAAGAGAGGTGAACCAACTCAATATCATAACGGTGGGGCAGAAGCACAACAAGGTTCGACAAGCCTAGCCTCGTGTGTGCTTGTAGCTCCAAGAAGCTATCCCCAAGCCCCTGGAGCTCCTAGAGCTCATTGTCCAACTCAGGCAAGACCCTCAGAATAAGATCTTTCCACAATTCCAAGCTTCTCATGGAAGGTTAAGAATTTGACCTTCCCTAGGGGCTTTGTGAGAATATCTGCGACCTGCTCATCAATCCCAATGTGATCGAGTATTACAGCGCCTTGTTGTACCATATCTCGGATAAAGTGGTACCTTACATCAATATGCTTGGATAGATCGTGGAACACGGGATTCTAAAAAATATGAATCCCACTCTGTTTATCACAAAGGATAACAGTGGTATCTGGCACATGCCCAAACAGCTCACTGAAGAGCTTTCTCAACCAAACAACTTCACAACATGCCATACTCGCTGCAATGTATTCGGCCTCAGCAGTGCTCAAAGCTACCAACTTTTTCTTCCTTCTCATCCAATATATCGAAGCAGAACCGAAGGTGAAGAAACATCCAGATGTGCTCTTGCATCAGTATATCCATGGAGTCCCAAACTCTCGGCAATGTATCTCAACCCATGGTTGATTGTGCCTGAAGATATCTCAGTAGATTCTTGGCACCAATCCAGTGAATGTGATGAGCAACAACCATATGTTGGCTCAAAGTGTTCACTGCAAAACATACGTTTGGATGGGAGTTCACTAAGAACATCAAGGCCCCCACAAGTTTTCAATACTCGATGGGATTTCCCATCTCATGCCCAATAGCATTTCCACACAACTTCTTAAAGTTGAGTTTCATCAGTGTCGACACAGACTTACAGTCCTCCATACCAAATCTCTCCAGCAGCTTCATGACATATTTTCCTTGAGAAAGGAAAATCTCCCCTGGCCTTTGCCAGACCTCCAAGCCTAGGAAGTAATGCATCAACGCTAGGTCTTTCATATCAAACTCGGAAGCTAGCTCCATCACCACCTATTAGGAAGAGATCATCCACATTGAGAACTAGAATGAGAGGCCTTTCTCTATCAACCTTAAAATAAAGGTTTGGATCAGTATTACTTCGAATGAAGCCTAGCTTCATCAAGTAGCTATCTATCCTCTCATACCAAGCCCTGGGGGCTTGCTTCAACCCATAGAGGGATTTCTTCAACCTGCATACATAGGTGTCTCGATCTTGGACTTCGAACCCCACAGGTTGCTCCACATAAACCTCTTCCTCTATTGAACCATGGAAAAAGGCGGTCTTCACATCCATCTGATAGAGACTCCATCCTTGCATTGTAGCAAGGGCAATAATAGATCGAATGGTGGTATAGTTGGCAACAGGTGCAAATATATCATCATAATCTATGCCTTCTTTTTTAGAGAAGCCTCGGTCAAAAAATCTTGCCTTGTACCTTTCAGCACTACCATAATATCCATGCTTGATCTTATAGAGCCATTTCGAGGTGACAATATATTTGTCCTCCAGTCTCGGAACCACTTCCCAGACATCATTTTTCATAATGGACTCATATTCTTCGTGCATAGCATCCTTCCAAACTTAATGCTTTACGAATTCTTCAAATGATCCAACCTCAGATTGTACAATTGTACTCATGGCTGCTAGATACCCTTGGTATCTATTCAGCGTCTTGCTTTCACGAAATGTCCCCCTTGGGGCAATATGTCTCTTGTCATATTCGAGAGTATCCCTGAGCCATGAGGGTCTTCTCTTATTTGAAGGAGGTAGATCAATAGGATCCATAGGTCCTTCAACATCGGGCATCAGTTTATCCTTCGGCTCTTCTTGCTTCCTTGGTTTTTCATCTTCTTTGTCTTCCTTGGAGCTAGGAATATTTCTCACTTTCTTGAGGGCATAATTTTCATCGAAGGTAAGATCGTGGCATATCTCCACTTCTATTTGACCAGGCACATAGATTTTATATGCCTTCGAAGTTTTGCATTAGCCTACAAACATTCCCTTCTTTCCAGAAGCATCCAGCTTGCTTCTCTTTTCTTTCGGCACATGAAATTAAACAGGACAACCAAAATCTCTAAAATGAGAAACATTGAGTTTCTTACTAGAGAACACTTCTTCGGGAGTCTTGGATTCCAGAGTGGATTGTGGGCATCTATTTTGAATGTACACAACAGTGTTCGTAGCTTCTCCCCATAGAAACTTCAGAAGACCTTGGTCACATTACATGGCGCAGGCATCTTCCACAATGGTCATGTTCTTTCTTTCAACAACACCATTTTGCTTACTAGAGTATACACAGTTGTGGTCTCCCTATTAATGCCATCTTCACTGCAAAAGTCATTGAATTCATTTGACTCATACTCGGACCCATTATCGGTCCTCAAAACTTTGATTCTCTTCTCGGTTTGATTTTCCACCAAGGCCTTGAAGGTACGAAACCATTTGAATGCTTCGTCCTTCTTCTTCAAGAAATATATCCAAGTCTTGCCAGAGAAGCCATCTGTAAAATTCATGTAATAGGAACATCCTCCCAAGGATGTCATAGGCAGCATACCAGATAAATCAGAGTGTATCAACTGCAAGATATCATATGTCTTTGTGACACTTTAGGGGAATGGTCCCCTTATATGCTTCCCTTCGGCAGAACCCTAACATATACCTTCATGATCATCTTTAAATTCAGGCATCCCTGTCACCACCTTCCTTGCTTCAGGAAGGGCTTTGTAATGAAGGTGTGCAAACCTCCGGTGTCATAACTATGTTTGAAGAGTTGTATTACATGACATAGCCCCCAATGGAGTCCCTCCAACCTGGTAGAGTGTATCAACTCTAAAACCAATAGTAAGAGCTTCTTTGCAATTCTTCTTCCAGATGTGTACATTTCCATTAACGAATGCCACCTTGAACCCTTTGTCTTCAATCGTCGAAATAGACACAAGGTTATTCTTTAGATCAGGTACATATAACACATCTTGTAAACGAAGGACTTGACCTTGAGATAGACGAAGGGTCATAGTGCTTGTCCCTTTCACAAGATAGGTGGCATTACCTCCAAGGATAATTTCTATATTTGTATCCTTCTCAATCAAATCAGAGAGGGCTTCTTTAAAACCAGTGAGGTGCCTTGAAGTACCACTATCAATCAACGAGACATCTAGGGTGTCAGGAGGAGATGCAGCAAAGAGGGCAGATACAAGAATAAATTCATTTTTATTATTATCAACAACATTAGACTCATCGTACCTGGAATTTTTTGACCTCTTGAAAGGTCGCCCATTTCAACTACGATCAGAGGGAGCCTTCCTTTTTCCTTTGAACTTGTTGTTCCTTTGATTGCCATTCCCCCTGGAGTTATTGTTGTCATCATCCCTAGAAGAGTCCCTTCTACTGGGGCACTCTCTTGCATAGTGACCAAACTTGTTACAAGTGTAACATCTTCCCTTCCTTCCTTTGGGTACCGCTCTTCCATGGTTTTGATTTCTCAGACCACCATTGTTCCTCTTCTTTGCATGAGCGATGAAGGCAGTAGAGTCACCTCCATTTCCATTAGAGGGATGATCTCTCTCCATCATTCTTGTCTCCTCATGAGTGCATCTCGTCAATATTTCATCAAAATCAGGAATCACATTATTATTAAGAATAGTGGTATTGAATACATACCAATCACGGGGGAGACCTCCAAGCGCAATGAGAACCATACCTTGATTAGCTATTTATTCTCCAATAGCTAGGAGATTGTTCCTGATTTCAGTGAGACTCATAAAATATGATTGAATGGATTCATATTTGCCCTTCTTTATATTCTTCAATTGATTCTTGAAGAAAGGAACTTGATTAGCATTGCTAGCCCTGAACATGCTAACCAGCTTATCATACATCTCTTTAGATGTGCTCAGCTAAGAAATGTAAGCAACCAAGCGCTTATGAATATAATCCTAGATAATCATATTTTATTTGATTTCCCCTTTTATATGCTTCGTCTTTGTGGCAGCGGGTGCATTTGATGGAGGCTCAAGGATCTTTCCCTACACATAATCCATGACATCTTGATCTTCTAATGCCAAATCCAAGGACATCTTCCATGCATGATAATCAGACTTATCAGTAAACTTATCATCAGATTTGAAATCCTTATAGGTTGAGGAGGCCATTGGTCCTTGATAGGATTTTTTCTTCGGTAATTTCTTTTCACACTAGCTTGGGCTTTATCTTCACCTTAGCTCTGATCCCATGTTAAATTTAGACAGGCATGGTATGTTCTATGATTAATTCAATTTTATTTCAATCTTTCTTAGGCCCAATTCAATTTAGCAATCACATAAACATGAAAGTAAAATGTTGACACAATAATAGATCAACAAAAGAAAAGCCAATAATATAAATCAGATTTTACAGTTCTTCTTGTCCAGCAAAGATAGAGAAGTGTGTGTTATGGTAGTCAACAAGATGCATCAACCAACAAAGTCTTTCTCAACATCAAATCAGCCAACCCTCCAACTGTCACACAAACCCCTCAAAGACAGCTCCTCAAAAGTCAATGCTAGTCAACAGAAAGTCAACGCTGCAGTTTAGGGCTTCAGTCAACGGGCTCCTTTTTCCTCGATATTTGTGCACTCTAATGCGACCTCACAAGATCAGAATTTATACAAAATATGGAGGTCAAAACTCCAAGGTTTGACCACGGTCAGCATTGTTCAACGCACCAGCAATCAGCCTTAAAACAGTCTGCACTTTTACCCAGCTTCAACTCTACACGTGTGAGAGAAAGAGGCCTCCAAAAGGTTGATCGAACCAATCAGGTCACAAGAGAGAATTTGTGATGAGTTGATGAGAAAATGATCTCCAAGTCTCTCCAATTTATATCAGTCAGTGAGGGTGTGTGACACATCTATTAGGTTTGTGAGCCTACATTACAAATTTGCCCGACCCTGCACATGTGTGGAAAATAAAAGCAAAATATGTTCTACTCATCCAAACAAGATGATCCTTGGATCAATCTTGCACCTCTTCGAAAGAGGAATCCAACAAAAATATCATCATCATATGAGGAGTGCAACCTGGAGTTTGGACCTAGTTGCCCAAAATTAACATCTATCCAAACACATCACTGTGTAACTTGGTTTTTTTCTCCTTTGGATAGTAAATCTGAAAGGTGCATCTTTATTGGGTATAAAGATGTGTTGTGTAAATCAACAACCCCCATTATTTCAAGCCATAGTTACTTTAGAAAATAATGGGGACCCTTTTAATTTTTAGAGTTTAAGCAAATAAAACGTTAGAATATTTCTTTTTATGAGAATAGGGGTTAAAAAAGGGATAAAAACCTTAAGAATTGACTTCCAAATGCTTAAGCGGAGATAAATCGCATTTCGCAAATCGCAAAATCATTTACATAACGAAAATAATAAGTTAAAACATTTTTGCGATGCTATGAATATTACCAAAACACTTTTATATGAAGAAAAAGCCATATTTTTTAAAATCCGATAAAAATACCACATGGACCGACTTCTGCCATGTCAGTTAAATCGCATTTCGCAAATTGCAATTTCTCCCGACACTCTCATTTTCTCTTGCTCATACTTGCCGATGCGATAAAGCGTATCGCATCACAGATCGTATATCGCACTCCCATTACACAAACACATATTACATGTTGTTAACCTCACCGATATTGCCATTGCAATGACGCAATCAGCAGAAAAGCTAGCTCATCAGTGTTTAATGAAGATATTGTAGAAATTTCTGTTTTCCCACCCCGGTTTTCAGTTTCACCGTATTACTCCAAAATAGTTAAATGCCCTTTCCCATATCCATACATTTAACAAACTAGAAAATAAATTTTGCTGAAAACACAAATTCTGGAAAAAATTACAGAACGCTGAAAAATATAGAAATAAAAATCAGCAGATGCAAACAGCGATTCAACACATTTAAACACAGTGTTTTTTGGTCAATGTGACCCTGGAAAAACCCCCTACAACTCTTGGGGAAAACCAGTTCGAAAGCTCCTTCTTATTTCTGGAAAATGCTTTTTACAGTGAGAAATATTCAGCAAAAAATCAGCAAACAGACTTTACAACTTATCTCGTTTTCCGTGCTTAACCACTACCTCGGAAAATGTGCAAACAGCAAAAACAGAACAACAATAAATGTTGTACGTCTTCCTCGATTTTCATGCCCAAAATCTGTAATAAATGCAGCTTGTACGGCCTCTCAAAATCAAACAACAATAATGATGTTGTCCTAAATCTCGTATTTTGTGCCAAAAACACAAACAGAATCCTTGATGTACGAAATAACCTTCCGTCGTCATTGTGTTTAATCTTATTGTAATGGTTCCTTTCTTCTTTACTACTCCTTTTCTAGAAAACTGTACTAAAAATCGCTCACTGAAGTTAACCCAAATCAAGTGTCTGGCTGTATGCCTGAAAGTGTGCCACGTTTCCTTCTCTCACTCATTTGTAAATCTCCCTTGCTCTCTCGCTCTCCTTCTCTCAATCTGCTCATGAAAGAATGAATGACCTTTTCCTCCTTTTCCTCCTTTCACCTAACCCTAAGGGACTTTTGGGGAATCCCTAAATCCAATGGCTGAGATAGATTGAGATCTAGGGCTGAGATTAAATGCTCATTTAAATCTCACTTTCTATTTTTTAATTCACCCCACTTTAATAAAGACCCACTTAGTCATTTATTTCCAAAGTCACTTTTTCCTTTTCTAATTTTACATTGACTTTATTAAAGTCACTTTAAAATTAAACTTTAGTAACTTTATCACTTAAAGTCACTTTTAAATTAGATTTGACTTTATAACTTTATAAAGTCACTTTAGTAACTTTATCACTTAAAGTCACTTTTAAATTAGATTTGACTTTATAACTTTATAAATTCACTTTAGGAGAAAAATTAAATTCTTTTGGACACTTTTCCCTAGGCCAAAGATCAAAGCCTTAGGGAACCACCTGTCCTCCGGTAACCAAATTTCAACACCCCCTCTTACCGAGGAAGGTGTTCCTCACCACACCCATCTTGTCTCTGAAGTAGACATGCTTGCCCCGTGGTAAGGCTTTGGTAAGAATATCTGCAACCTGCTCATCAGTGAGAATATACTCAAGCTTCACAGCTCCTTTCTGAACATAGTCTCTGATGAAGTGATATTTGATCCCGATATGCTTTGACCTGTCATGAAATACTGGATTCTCCGGGAGTTTAATGCAACTCTGATTATCACAGTAAATCACTGAAGGTCTCAACGGCTGACCAAATAAGCCAACTAGCTAGATCGTCGTCATATACTCGTCTCCGCCGAACTTCCAGTCAGTGTGCAGATCACGCTCAACAACCATGAAGCCACCGCCAACTCAACCCAAACAGCACTCATGCTCTTCCTAATGTACACCCGGACTTCCAATCGTAACCGCAACTCACATGTTTCACTCCATCCCCCTGCCTGTAGTCCAGACCATAATCCACTGTCCCCTGCAAGTACCACAAAATGTGTTTTGCAGCCACCCAGTGAACCTTCCTAGGTTCATACATAAACTGACTCATCGTGTTGACTGCAAAACAAATATATGGTCTAGTGTTGACCAAATACATCAAGGAACCAATCAGCTGCCTGTACAATGTGGGATCCACCAACTCGGAATCCGAAGCATGAAGCTTCTTCCAGTTGGTGATCATCAGTGTCGACATGGGTTTACAATCCTCCATGTGGAATCTACCAAGGATGTCCACAATATACTTCCCCTGCCCCAGGAAGAAATGCCCCTCCTCCTGCCACACCTCCAAACCCAAAAAGTAATGCATCAAGCCGATGTCCTTCATCTCAAACTCCGCCGCAAGATCTCTCTTGCAGTGCTCTATGAGTCTCTCTGCACCTGTAATGACTAAGTCATCTACATACAGCACCAGAATGAGAGGCTCCTCACCTATCACAATATAGTAAAGGTTCGGATCTGCCTCACTCTTTGTGAAACCCATCTCCTGCAAGTATGTATCTATCATGGAGTACCAAGCTCTGGGAGCTTGCTTCAGGCCATAAAGGGCCTTCTTCAGTCTGCACACATGGGACTCCTTCCCATGCACCTCAAAGCCCTGTGGCTGCTCAATGTACACCTCCTCCCGTATGAAGCCATTGAGAAATGCGGTCTTCACATCCATCTGGTGGATCTTCCAACCCATCTCTGCTGCTATCGATATAATGGAGCTGATCGAAGTATATCGAGCCACGGGAGCGAAGGTCTCCTCATAATCAACTCCCTCTACCTGGGAGAACCCTCTAGCCACAAACCTCGCTTTGAATTTCTCAATGCTGCCATCTGCAGCATGCTTTACCTTGTAAAGCCATCTGGAAGTAACCACGGATTTGCCCTCAGGCCTCGGCATCACCTCCCAAACATCATTCTTCATGATAGAAGAATACTCCTCCTGCATGGCCTCTCTCCAGACCTGCTGGCTAGCTGCCTCCTCATAGCTAGAAGGCTCGGAGTCAAGGATGCTGGTAGCCATTGCCATATAGCTACAAAACCTCTCAGGTGGTCTGTTCTCTCTGACCAGCCTCTTAGGCTCAGCAACAGATGTGGCATCTCTCAAGGTGTCCTGAAGCCACTTGGGCTTCCTCTTCCCTGAGCACACTTCTCCCGCCGGAGAATAAAACTCCTCCTCCTCAACATCAGGAGCCTGAACTCCTGACTGTCTGTCTGCTGTCCTCCTACCTGCACCTGAACCTGTAGATGCTGAGGTACCGTGTGAACTGTCCATCAGTGGACTCCCCAGTGAACTGCTCTGTGGACTGCTCTGCATGCTTCCCGTAGCACCACCCCTCTGACTCTGCGAGCCACTGCCCACTGATGGACCTAACATCGTCATAGATGTACCTCTGGATCCTCCTGATCCCTGCCCACTAGATCCCTGTGACTGACTCAACTACTGTTGAGGGTCTGGCTGATCCAGATACTCTAACTCCCGTGACCTCCTGAAGGCCCTGTCCTCCTCAAACTTCACATCCCGCCTGACAACAACTTTCCTCTGTGCAGGAATGTAAATCCGAAAGGCCTTGGAGGTCTCACTGTAGCCCACAAAGATACCCTTCTCTGCGGTGGGCTCTAGTTTGGTCCTCTTCTCCTTGGGTATGTAGGAGTATGTAATACACCCAAAGATACGAAGATGACCAATATCAGGCTTCTTCCCAGAAAAAGCCTCCTCCGGAGTCATGTGCCCCAAGGCATGATGCGGACTCCTGTTCTGCAAATAAACAGCAGTGTTGCAGGCCTCTGCCCACAAAAACAATGGCAACCCCTGATCATGTAACATGGCTTTGGCAGCCCCTCCGATGGATCTGTTCTTCCTCTCCGCAACCCCGTTCTGCTGGGGGTTGTAAGGAACAGTGAGCTCCCTCCTAATGCCCGCCTCCGCACAATAGTCAACAAACTCTCCAAGGGTGTACTCTCCTCCATTGTCCGACCTCAGGGACTTGATCTTCCGACCTGTCTGTGTCTCCACAAGAGCTCTAAACTCCTGAAATCGCTTGAAGACCTCACTCTTGGTCTTCAAGAAATAGATCCAGGTCCTCCTGGAGTGATCATCAATGAATAAGACATAGTACTCATATCCACTCAAGGAAACATGAGACATCTGACCGCTCACATCGGAATGAATCAAATCAAGTATCCCAGTCGCTCTGCTGTCACTGCTGGGAAAAGGGGATTTGGCAAACTTGCCCATCGCACATCCTCTCCAAGTATCAAAGTGATCAGTACTGAAATCTGGCACACCTGTAGTGATCTCCCGCAAAGTCCTCAAGGCTCCATGATACATGTGCCCCATCCTGCGGTGCCAAATCTCACACTGCTCAGAACTGCTAGCTCTGCTGTCGGTACTACTGCTCAATGCCAAAAGGGACTGGAATGCAAACTTGTACACCTTTGCATGGCGTACACCTATCACTCTAGCTGAATCAGCTGGAGTGCCCCTGGGATACATCAACACCTGTCCTCCCCTGAACAGTACCTCATATCCTCTATCCTCCAAAGCTGAGACAGATATGAGGTTCTTCCTCATCCCTGGCACATAAAGAACATCTGACACCTTCAAGGGAGGTTTGGACTCCCTTTGAAATGTCAATGTTCCCACACCGACTGCTCTAACAACTCTGTCATCACCGAGTACTACCTCTATATCAGTGCCACTCTCTGAAAGCTCTGAGAAGTACTCACGGACTCCTGTCATGTGACGTGAAGCCCCACTGTCCACATACCAGATACCCGAAGATGCTTCGCTAATCGAGGGAAATGCATGCTCCCTCTAAACCTCTATGGCAGATGATCTCGCACTAGAGGACTCGCACGCAATGAACCCAAACTCCCGGTCAAAACGATCTGCAAAGTCTTCAACCTCTACTGAAGCTGCCACGCTCTGGTTCTTCCCCTTCTTCTTCTTCTTCTCCGGACACACAACTGCATAGTGTCCCATCTTCTGACAATTCCAACACTTCACCTTGGAATAGTTCTTCTGTGTGTTATCCAGTTTACCTTTACCTTTGCCTTTGCCCCCACCATTGCTTGTGGAAGCCTGCTTCTTCCCTTTGCCTTTCTTACGTCCTACCAACAGTGCTACATCCTCATCTTGCTCAACTGGCTTGGCTGCCCCAAGCTGACCTTTCCTGATCTCTGTCTGAATGCAATCATCCCAAAACCTCTCCCATGTGGGAAGGGTCTCACGTGCACAAACCCCATCAGCAAAGTTCATCCATGAACTGGGGAGGCCATTCACTGCAATCCACACCAACTCAGTGGGTGAAATGGCCTCTCCAATCGCTGTCAACTCATCTCTCACATTAGTAATCTTTGTGAGATATCCAGCTGCACTATCAGTCTTACCCATCTTAATGTTCTTTAGCTTCTCCTTCAGGACCATTTTCCAGTTCTCATTGGTACTATGGTAGAGGTTGGTCAATGCTATCCACATCTCATGAGCATTTCTCTTTCCTCTCACATGAGGAATGCAATGGTCTTTGATTCCGTCTAAAATCAGTCTCTTACCCTTGTTCTTTTTATTATATGCTGCCAACTGAGTAGCATCAGTAGGCACATTTACAAGGTTCTGTGTGGTATGCACCATAATGTCCCAGACTTCTGCCTCCTCAAAGATACTCTGCATTCTCTCCTTCCAAATGATGTAGTTGGAATGCCCATCCAACCTATCCTCCACCCTCAGTCCCAAAGACATCCTACTGTCCTAAAACTGAAAAAATAGCACTGTTGTAGTAAAGATAAAACTGTTGTTTGTGAAAAATCAGCTTGCTGGAATTTTCTGAGTGAAAAATCAGCAGGCTGTATTTTTCTCCTTGTTGTCCCAAACTGCTCTTCAGCACTCAAGCTCTGATACCATGTAGAAATTTATAGTTTCCCACCCCGGTTTTCAGTTTTTCACCTTATTACTCCAAAATAGTTAAATTCCCTTTCCCATATCCATACATTTAACAAAATGGAAAATAAATTTTGCTGAAAACACAAATTCTGGAAATTTTTCAGAATGCTGGAAAATGCAGAATTAAAAATCAGCAAGCATAAAAACAGTCATTCACACATTTGACACTGATATTTTTGGTCAATGTGACTCGAAATATAAACTCCCCCTACAACTCTTGGGGAAAACCAGTTCGAAAGCTCCTTCCTATTTCTGGAAAATGCTTTTTACAATGAGAGAAATATTCAGCAAAAGAAAAATCAGCAAACAGACTTTTACAACTTATCTCGTTTTTCGTGCTTAACCACCGCCTCGGAAAATGTACAAACAGCAAAAAGAGAACAGCAATAAATGTTGTACGTCCTCCTCGATTTGCGTGCCCAGAAATCTGCAATAAATGCAGCTGTACGGCCTCCTCAAAATCTGTGCAAACAGCAATTAATGCTGCTGTCCAAAATCTCAATTTTCGTGCCAAAAACACAACGGAACTTTGTTGTACGGAACAACCCTCTGCTGCCTCGATTTCTGTGCCCAATCTTGCTGTACGGCCTTACTGTACGACCTCCTTTTCTAGAAAACCATGCCCAAAAATTCTGTCTTTCACTGTGCTAACTCAGCTGTACGGTCTTGCTGAAATGCTGCCTTGGAAAGTGTGCCAAGCTGCTGCCTCCTTCTCCTACCGCCTGTAAATCTCCCTGTTTCTCGCTCTCCTTCTCTTTAATCGCCATGAAAGAATGAATGATATTTTCTCTCATTTTCTTCCTTTAACCTAACCTTAAGTGACTTTTGGGGAATCCCTAAATCCAATGGTTGAAATAGCTTTAGATCTAGGGCTGAAATTAAATGCTCATTTAAATCACTTTCTATTTTTTAATTCACCCCAATTTAATAAAGACCCTCTTAATAATTTATTTCTAAAGTCACTTTTCACTTTCTAATTTCACATTGATTTTATTAAAGTCACTTTAAAATTAGACTTAGTAATTTTATCACTTAAAGTCATTTTTAAATTAGATTTGACTTTATAACTTTATAGTCACTTTAGTAACTTTATCACTTAGAGTCACTTTTAAATTAGATTTGACTTTATAAAAATTATAAAGTCACTTTAGGAGAAAAATTAAATTCTTTTGGACACTTTTCCCTAGGCCAAAGATCAAAGCCTTAGGGAACCACCTGTCCTCTGGTAACCAAATTTCAACAGATACTACGCACGAGTCATGATGTAATGCGATAGATCTGATTTTAATTGAGAAATTATTATAATGGCACGATAATCTATATTAGTTATCAATGTCATAAATTAATGGTTTTATCACCCAGACCACCATAATCATTTCCCTGCAACGAGCATTCAATTCATATCCCATCAGCATGCGAAGTCTCATCCATTTGCAATGTTTTTATTTACTACAGTATTTGTGTGTATTGTTAAACTCAAAGGTTCCTACTTCCCACTTACTCTTTATTACTTATTTATAGGCAAGTTCGAGTAATCAAAGTTCTTCTGAAATGTCTAAGGCTTTGAAGAAACAAAAGAAGCATATGGCTCCCGTTAATCATGTGCCTACTACTTCAGAGAGAACAGAGATGTCGCCCTTGTTCACAGATACGACTTGTGGACCTGAAAGGGGATCCTCTCTGTGGGAATCTACATATAAGCTATTTGAAGACGATAAACCACGCAAAATTCAAAGAAAAGCAACAATGGATGCCCCAAATTCTTCTGAAGCTACATTTGGAGATGTAGCCAATTCATTTCTTCACTAAATTGCAACAAGGCCCAAGATAGTACCATATAAGTATGAAAATTTCGGAATGTTACTATTATGCAGAAATCTAATGTTAGATCTGGTTATGCTCCTCCTATTTAATTAAGTTATTAATTGAAGAATTAAGATTAATATCAAAGAAAAACACATAACAGACTTTCACCAATTCAGATCTAGAAAACGTACATGCACACATAGACAAAGTGACACGGTGATTTTCTAGACAAATAGTCCCCGAAAAAACCCAATGTGGAAAAATCGGCCTGCTAGCTACTTGAGGGTTTTTATTATTAAGAGTTTTATGAATACAACAAATTTTGGTCCTAGATCTGGAAAACCTGATAGACAAAATATAGATTTGAAACTCACAGGCTGTTTAGAAGCCAAAATATTCACTGATCCACATCCTCAAACAGGATTTACAGTACTTAACCAAAATTAGGCCTTAGAAACCCCAGCGCTGCCCTTGAAGGCCCTACGTCAGCCTCTACAGCCCCTGCGTCCCTCAGCGCTGGCCTGGAAAGGGTTGCATTACCCCAAACTGGGTGACGCAGACCCTACAATGCCCCTGAGGGACTTTTCGTAACCCCCGAGGGTCTCCTACTACCCAACGCTGCCCTGGGAGAGACTGCGTAGCTGTAGCTGCCCCTGCACTGCGCAGTTGCTGCCCTTGCTTCTCTGCGCTGCCTTTGGAAGCTTCTCTCTGCCTCTCGTTGATTCTAGGCATTGGGATCAGATCATCCCCTTTGCCTAAACTCCCCTCTCTGCATCTGAAACACTTCTAAAAATTCTTAGCAAACCCTACCCTAGAATCTCAGCTTAGTTTTAGTGCTCTGCCTCTGTGTGTCTTTACAAATGACCCCAAGCCTTTCCTTTATAATTTTCTCATTGGGAAACCAATGGCCATGATCAAATCTTGAATCAATGGCTAAGATTACAAGAAAGCTTGATCCGTGTGACTTAAGACAATTTCATCACATGTTTAATTTAATTAACTTTAATTATTTAATTTTCCTAAGTTTAGACTTAGGAAATCCATTAAAATAATTAATTAATTAAATATCTCCTAAACCAGATGAAATTTCCCAAACCCCTTTCTGGGTCTTGTAGATCAAATGTACTCTAGGCCCTCCACAAAATTTGGGAGCTAGAACACATCCAATGCTACCACAAATACACAAAACCTCAACAATATTGATATCATGAGGTGGATTATCGACAATCTTAATATCAAGGATAGAACTTTCCTTACCAGTAGAGGAACAATGATTGGTTCCTTTAAGGCGGAAGACCTGAAGAAAATGTACCATCTTCCGAACCTTGATAAAATTTATGATAAAGAATTCCTTGAAAAAATTTCTAAGGAAAATGAACTCAAATCAGCGCCAATAAAGCAGTGGAGTAATCATAACAAACACAATAACAATGAAAAGGGTATGTATTCTACTGATTCTCTCGCAAGTCCATATTCTTATATCTCAGCTATGATGTCTAAACTTTTTTGTTAGTCAGACACAACTAGATTCTCAATAGAATGGGTTCCCCTTATGAAAGTAGCAGTTGACGCTTATGTTATGGATTGGGGCAATATTCTTTGAAATAATATTGTCACCCAAATTTTAGAGTACAGAAAGAATCGCTCTATCTCTTTTAAAAAATTTCTTCCATTTTACATGAGTGGTTATATTATGGATGTTGTATGTTTTACATCATATTTTCCAGCCATGGGCTGAAAATGGACTACCCAAGATCCCCTTCCCATTCATGCATTTCATAGTATTCTTTGGGAGTCCAAATATGAAAGTCATTTTTACAGAATTTGTCATGGAGTTATACTACCCCTATTTGAAGTTTTTTTAATGAGAAAGCCCCTAAACTTTCCAAAGAAGCCCAAGCCTACTTTTCTTCTATAGGAAAGTGGTTTGGTGAGAGTCATTCACCTATGTACGAGTATTTGGGAGCCTGGCTCATCCACATGTCTTACCATTGTATGTTCTTGATAAACTTCTCGGAATAGAAATCGCATACCAATCTATGGGAAATGGTTTGACCAAATTTTTGAAAGAAGCCAAGAAGGCATTATGGCCTTCCTTTCAAATTAACTGTGGTGGGTATGGATTAGAAAACTACAAGCATGCTATACCGGAAATTGGTCAAATAGAATGTTTGAAATTGTTTACAATTCCAAATAGGCAATATGATCCCCTAAAAGTGACCAATAACTTCACTACTCAAGTGAAAATCAAACCCTTTGTGCACGAAGATGATGATTTTGACGACTTGTTTGAGTTTGTTGAAAACTATGCTGAAGTTAAGAAATCGATAAATTTACGCCTTCACCCACCACAACTTTTAAAGTTTCAGCAATACATAAACAAGATATTGGATACAATTCCACTCAAGATTTTGGATGTCTCTCAAACCATGACTCAAAAAGAAAATGAATCAGTTATTAAGGATATTGAAGTCCTTAATACACCAGATCAAGAGAAGTCATTTGAAGTTCAAACAATAGATCTAGATTTCCCCAACAATCTCAAAGATGTCTGGAAATAGTTTGACCTCAAACTCCAAGAAGAACAGGTAGCCATGATTATTGACCAACAACAAAATTTACAAACTCCCCCTTCTACAAGTCAAGACTCGTTTACTGTTGGGCCCTTTGAAAAAATGATAAGTACTGAGAGAATGGAATACATCTCGGCCTTCCCAACCTCTGAAATTGTTTCAAATATTCAATAAATCCCTCTAGATATATTTTATAGTCCTAGGCACAAAGCAGTGGTTAGCAAGTGGAAGAAAAGGAGAAGAACATAACATGCCCAGACTCTCACTCAAGAAGATATGTCAGTGGACATTGTTTGCAAGGAAACGAGTCAAATCCTTCACAGGATCTAACTTGGTTATCACAGTTTGCAGGAGCTTATGCATTTACAACTATTGACAAGGCATCAGAGATTCATCCGCTGATCAAGCAAAAAGATGAAAAGATACTTCAACTTGAGACAGAGTTACAAGCAGAAAAACAAAGTATTAGTCAACAGCTACAGGTCAAATTGCAAAATTGCAAGAGAGCCTGCATCAACTGAAGATTCAACATCAAGGTGAAATTGGTTCTAAAGATGGTCATATTCATCAATTGCAGCTCTCCATTGAGAAAATGAAATATGTTCCAAATATTGATGAATTTAGGAAAGAAGCTTTAGAATTGAACACATTATTGGCACAGCAACAGGTCATCTTTTGTCAGAAATTAACTAGCATTCTTGAATTATGTGAGCAAAGCGATTCACTTGTGAATCGCATTGCTGACATGAGAATTAGTTTTGATGACATAGATGAGAAGGTATCAATAAGATGGCAGGAAGTGTCAAAAGTGAAAGAGGAGCACATCAATAACAGAGAAAAGTTAGATTTGGAAAGATACTGGAGATATCTAGCGAAGCCTCACAGCCAATGGCTCATGCTTCGCTGTCTTACAGATACGTCTTCATACATGCTACCTCCATTATCTGATGATGTTTTTATTGGACACCTACACATTAAGTGAGGCCAACCTCCCGAGGTTCATCCTATGCTTAATATTCTTCAACTCAGTGAGCAAATGGAAGAAGGAACAACAAGAGAATCCACCAACAAATCACCGCTTTAATTTTTGTTTATGTTTTTATTTTACTTACTCTAAGGAGATTTGTTTCAATCCTCCTCAGTTTTTATTGTAATGACTATTTTAAGACTTATTAGTTTTGTATTTAAACCCCTTCTTGTCTTTTAAGAAGGGGTCCTGAAATTTTGAAAAGAAGACTTTACTGAAGTTGCACTTCTGTACTCTTAAAGTTTTTTGAATAGAAAAGGTTGAACCGATAGTTATTTCTCAAATGAATTGACTAAATATATATATGGTACTTTTATCTTATATGTTTCATTTAAGTTTTCAAATGAGAAATATTTCATTGATCTTATGATGTGTTGTTTTATATATTTGTTTGAATATAGTTTGACATCAATTCACTTTTGAACATGTTATTCTATTATCATTTATATGTATATGCAATACATGCATTTTGTAAAAGTTGTGATATAAGCGTCATCAAATTGATTTAATTAACTTCTTAATTAAATCAATTATCTTATTTGTTTTTCATATCTCTAAATGAATGTATGATCTTTCTTTGCACTCATTGAAAGATTATTTATTTAGATCGCATAAGGAAAAAGTTTCATCCCGGGATAGATAGAGATAGATTTAGATATATAGATATAAACAGATAGATTTAGATATATAGATATAAATAGATAGATTTACTGTTTGTTGCAAGCTTTCTTATAGTTCCATCTATCAAATTCCTTTTAGAGATAAAACCATTCCTTCATTCCAACTATATTAAATTGGGAAACTGGTCTTACAAATCCAGTCGAAGCCACCATTCCAAAAGGAAAAGGGACATTTTTCAAGTCCCTGACCGGGTGGTTTTCCCCGATGTTGTTGCATCGATTTTCGGGGCCTCAACATTTTTGGCGCTAGAAGGAGGGCCATCTGACTATGAATGGCACCAAAGCTTCAATTAAAAATGAAAGACCAACACCAAAGTCATTCTCCCTCTGAATCCACAACTTCTAGTCCTGTTTCAAAATCTCCTACTCATAAATCAGAAGTTGTTCATTCTCCTCCTCAATATCCTAGTTTTGTTCATAAATAAATCTCTTTAGAATATACTCCAGAGTCACCTGAGGTACAGATGTTGATAAATCAATTGGAAGAAATTTCAATTTCAGCAGAAAAACATATACTTACGGAAGCCTTAGAAGGAAGTGTCACTTCAATCTTTGAAGGCACTGGTGTATTAACTTGATATAAGAGTGAAAAACTTGGAGTTATCCCTTTCGAATTTCCTCTTCATTCTCATCGAAGGAAAACTCCTATTTCTGAAACACAATCATCAACTTGTGAGATTCAATATGTTTCTATCTCCCCAACAACATTAGTCATTCTTCCCTCTTCTTCATCTTCTCAAACAAGTTCTTCATTTATCATTAATCCTTATTCATCTTCTCAGTCTACAACTGCTATTACAAGTAAGAAGCTTGAAACGTTAGGTTAAAATCCTCATAACAGGTTATTCCTCCATTTTGAAAACCAATTCACCTGTATGGACTCCCTTTTTAAAAAGTATTATTAGTTCCATAATTTTTTCTTCCATACCTTCAACTATTATTGGAACTACTTCTTCTACTTCAAATCCTCCTTTAGGACCACCCAATCCTCCTCTTCATACAATGGCTAATAGACCTTGGCAAAATCCTGGAGCTATTCAACTATCAGGGCCCCTTCATCCTTTACCTAAGCTTCCTGAAAGATGGTTGCCTAAGTATAATCTGGATGATGGATTACCTACAAAAGAGTACCTTCATAATTTCATGCTTACCATAAATCTTAATGGATTTACAGAAGAAGATTGCGTGATTAGATTATTTCCTTATACTTTTCAAGGATCAGTTGGATCCTGGTGTTTCTCACTACTATCAGGCACAATTACTAGTTGGGATAATTTTGAAAAACATTTCCTTACTAAATTTGGAGATGACTGCACTACTGCAACTCTTATCAATGATCTTTCCGATCTGAAAGAAAATATAGATGAAAAGATCAAAAACTTCAATTCCAAATTTAATAAATTGCTCAACAAAATCCCAACCACATCTAAGCCTGGAGTAGACGTGCAAATAAGATGGCACATATCCTATCTTCCTTCTAATATTTTTATTTTTGTAGATAGAGCCAATAGAGCTACATTGGTAGAGAATATGAAAGAAGCTCTTTCTATCGAAAAAAGAATACTTTCTTTAGAAAAGAAAAATGCTCAAGAAGATAGGAAAACCAAGAAATTTTCATTTAAAGATGAATCCAAAAAGAAATCATCTAAAGATATTTATGATATTGAAGGTTACAAAAGGTTCTCAAAACCATGTCCAACGATATGGTTGATATAAAGAAACAAGTAGTTGAATCTTCTTCAAAGAAACCTTTTAGATATTTTAAGAAAACTCAGTCTTCTCAACCCCCAAATGTGATCTCAAACGCTAAATCAGATCAATATGAGGTTCATGATGAAACGATATCATCCGCTGAAGAACC
Organism: Pinus albicaulis; assembly: GCA_034641835.2. Lineage (NCBI taxonomy): Eukaryota > Viridiplantae > Streptophyta > Pinopsida > Pinales > Pinaceae > Pinus > Pinus albicaulis. Next base: position 904,600,520 of record CM076581.1, read on the forward strand.
TCAAGAAGAAGAAATAGTCGAAGTCCATGGACTATGAGACTTTATTCTCCCAACCTCTGATGATGAAAATTAACATGAGGCACTTCCAGTAAATACTAGAAGTAAAAAATTTGTCGATCTTCCTCAGTCACATCAAAATCAAAAGACTTCATCCTCCGTCGTTAAGGATAAAGTAGTCAAAAAAAGGAATTATTCTACTCAAACAAATCTAACTTCTTCAACTCTTCCATCTACCTCTAAAAATTAAAACCATTGATACCATTGAATACAATTTAGTGGAAGATATGAAGAAAATTAAAACAAACGTTTCTCTCTATGAACTGAGCAAGTTAAAGCAGCAACATAAAATTTTACTTAAGGAGATGAATGCAGTTCTCGCTACACCCTTGCCTGCACCTGTAACTTCGATAGCAGCTAAAGGAACAGGTAAGCCTCCTAATGATTCACCTGAGAAAGAAAATTGATGCAAGTGATGCTATTTTTTTAGGTGAAAGATCCAATTCACATACCCTCTTTTTCTTTCAACTTTTGAATTATGCAACAAAAATGTACATAACTATTTAATTGACTTTGGAGTTTCATCAAACATTATGCCATGTTATGTTTGTCTTCTCAAATTGAATATATCTCCTCATAAGTCAACAGTAACTTCGATAGCAGCTAAAGGAACAGGTAAGCCTCCTAATGATTCACCTGAGAAAGAAAATTGATGCAAGTGATGCTATTTTTTTAGGTGAAAGATCAATTCACATACCCTCTTTTTCTTTTAACTTTTGAATTATGCAACAAAAATGTACATAACTATTTAATTGACTTTGGAGTTTCATCAAACATTATGCCATGTTATGTTTGTCTTCTCAAATTGAATATATCTCCTCATAAGTCAGCAGTACATATTGTACAATGAGACAGAACAAAATTTAAAGTATTAGGAGAGATGAATTCAGTCCTTAGCAGATTAGCATCCAATCCAAAGGTCCATCAAGTAATCAATATCTTAGTTGCCGATATACCAGATTTCTATGCTCTGATCTTAAGCAGAGATTGGTCAAAAAATCTTCATGGCTATTTTTCTACTGACTAGTCTCATATGTGGCTTCCCATTAATGGTAAGCCAAATCAAATCAGAGTAGACCGTGAAAAACATTTAAAACATTCAGTAACTGAATTAAAAGAAGAAAATGAACCCATGGCCTTTACTAATAATATCCTTGGCAATTACTCGGTTGAATCCTTCTTGGGGAATTTCAATGCTCCAAAGTCCTCATTTCTTACCAATTCAGTGAATTCCCAAATTCAAAAATTTTCTCAAACTAATGTTTCCAAGTGTGTAAATATTGTAGATAAGCCTTGTAGCGATACTTTATTTTCGACTTTATATTTTGATGGGTCAAAATCCAGTGAAAGAGCAAGAGTAGGTTGTATATTAATCAATCCAGAAGGTGAAAAAAATATGCTTACATGCAAACTTTAATTTGAATGTACAAATAATATGAAGAATAAGAGGCACTGGTTCAAGGCTTAACCAAAGCAATTGACCTTGGTGTTAAGTATCTTAAGGTATTTGGAGACTCTGAAATAATTGTTAAGCAGGTAAGAAATACTATACACTGTATTTCCAGCCATCTTAAAAATTATCAATCACTAGTACAGTCTCTTACCTTTCATTTTTTACCATTCAATATCTCGTATATTCCAAGAATTCAGAATGCAAGTGAAGACCTTCTAGAAAACGTAGCATCCAAGCTTATTCCTTCATAAGATTATAGCCCAGATAGATTTTCTATAGAATTGATTTTTCGCCCATCTATTCCTGATAATGTTACTAATTGGAGGGTATTCAATGATGATGATGATGTTATTACTTTTTTTACATCTGAAGGATCATATGATGATCAATTGATTGATGAAGATGTTCATGAAATACATTTACAACAAATATCTGAAGAAAATGTTATACCTAAGTCTGTGGTCAAACTCGAAGATCTTTATGATCTTAAAGATAGATTCAAAAATATTACTAATTCTAAACTCCAAAGTTCAACTTTGAGGTTTGAACTAGTAAATCTAGGAACATATCTAAATCCTCAGAACATCAACCTAGTACTTCATCTTTCCTCTGATGAAATATTAGCATTTATTCATTTATTGAAAAAATACAAGAATTTCTTTACATGGAAATATGATGACTTAAAAACTTATGATACTTCAATCATTCAACATACTATCCCAATGATATCCACTGAAAAACCTATACAACAAAAATTAAGGAAGATTCACCCTGAACTTGAAAGTCAAATCAAAAGTGAACTCAATAAACTTCTTAAAGAAAAAATTATCTTCTCTGTTAGGCATTCTAAGTGGGTATCAAATTTAGTTCCTGTTAGAAAAAATAATGGCGATATTCGTATTTGTATTGATTTTAGAAACTTAAACAAAGCTTGCTTCAAAGACAATTTATCATTACCACCAATGGAACAAATTTTGCAATCATTTGGTTGGTTCTGAATTTAATGTCCTTTCTTGATGGATTTTCAGGTTATAATCAAGTTCTTGTTCACCCTGAAGATAGACTAAAAACTACATTTAGAACAAAATGGAGTACATATGACTATCAAAAAATGTCATTCAAATTAATCAATGCAGGAGCAACCTTTCAAAGAGAAATGGATATTGATTTTAGAGGGTTAATCAATAAAACAATGGTTGTCAATCTAGATGATATAATTATTTACTCCAAGAAAATGAGAGACCACTATCACGATCTTAAACAAATCCTTGAACGTTCTTTGAAATATGGAATCTCTTTGAATCCAAAAAAGTCCTTTTTCGCTTTAAGTGAAGGAAAACTTTTAGGATTTATTGTTTCAAAGCAGGGTATTTATATTGATCCTAAAAGAATTCAGACAATTTTTGAACTATCGCATCCCCATAACAAAAAATATATGCAATCCATTTTAGGAAAAATAAATTTTGTTAAAATATTTGTTCCAATTTTTTCTGAAATTGTTTTGCCTTTGCAAGTGATGATTAGGAAAAATGCAATATTTAAGTGGGGACATGATGAAAGAGAAGCCTTTGATTTGATAAAAGAAGCCATCATTAATGCACCTTCTCTGTCTACCCCAGATTTTTCCAAAAAAATTATTTTGTATACTTTTGCATCAGAAAAATCTTACGCAGTTGTATTAACACATATTAATGATCAAAATATCGAAGCACGTATTTCATTCTTTAGTTCAAACCTCCAAGGTGTTGAACTAAATTATTCTGAAGTAGAAAAACAAGCATTTGTTGTCTATAAAACTTTAAAGAATTTTAGACCTTTTCTCCTTAAAACACACACTATGATAATAGTTCCATTCTCATATGTAAGGCAACTACTTATACAGAAAGAACTAGGAGAAAAGAGAGCAAATTGAGGAATATGACATTGAAATAAAACCAGCCAAAATCATTAAAGGACAAGGTCTCTGCAAACTGCTATCAGGAGATTCCAATTTACCAAATGATGTAGAATCAGGTAATAACGTACAAATTGTTGAGGTAAGCTTAAATGATTCAAAATAACAGTATACTGATTTAATTTTTTACTTAACGCTCTGATAGAACTCAATCATAAAAGAAAAAGAGCTTTAATATTACAAGCTAATCAATACCAACTCATAGGCAATGTCTTCTTTAGGAAAAACTATGATTCTGGATTACTAAGATGCCTTGAGAAATATGAAACTTAGAGATTTTTGCAGGAACTCCATGATGGACATTCAGGTGGACACCTCAGTGGAGATACCATTGCACATAAAATCCTTCATACAGATTATTACTAGCCTACTTTGTTCAAAGATGCTCATACATATGTGAGAAAATGAAAAACATGCCAAATTGTTGTTGGAAGACAAAGAAAGACAACTTTGCCATTACGACCAGTCAAAATTGATCAACCTTTTGAACAATGGGGATTGGATATCATAGGTGAGATTGTTCCTAACTCATCCAAGCAGCATAAATACATTCTCACTGCAACATATTATTTTACTAAATGGGTGGAGGCAATTCCACTTAAGGTAGCTAATTCTAAAGCCATAATTGAATTTAATGATCAATTCATTATTACTAGATTCGGCTTACCTAATGCACTTATGTTTGATAATGCATCTTATTTTTTGGGAAACAGTATGACAGACTTTGCTCTTAAAAAAGGTTTTAAACTTAAATACTTTGCTAACTACTATCCCCAAGGTAATGGTTTAGTAGAATCAACAAATAAAAATCTCATAAGAATTATCAAAAGAGATATTGATCAAAATAAATAAAAAATGCCATAAATCTTTAACATTTGCACTATGGGCAGATAGAATTACTCAAAAAGCCTCCATAGGAACTTCTCCATTCCATCTGGTTTATGGGAAAGAAGTTGTAATTCCTTCAAACTTAGCTTTTCCCTTGCTAGCCCTAGTTCAATTTATTGATGAAGTACCTTCTTCTTCCCTACCAATTAAGAATGCCACAGATCCTTAAAATGGAAGAAGAAAGGGAAAAAGCCAAAATAACTCATGCTCATCATCAGCAAATAGTGAAAAGTTCTTTTGATGCAAATTTTGTTTCCCCAAAAGATTTCCAAGTTGGATATCTCGTACTCAAAAAAGCACATGAGGAAAGAGGTAAGCATACCAAATTCCAAAGAATGTGGCTTGGACCATCCTAGATCATTGAACAAATCGGTCCATCAACCATTATGTTACAAGACCTTCAAGGGAGGAAAGACTTACCCCCTGTTAATGGGTTGATCCTGGAAAAATTATTTTCTTAGAAGAAGTTTTTCTTCTAAATGTATTATATCCATTTTCTTTTCTTTTTAGAAAATAATGATTGATTACATGCTTCTGGTTGTTTGCAACACCTCTAAATTATTTTATGTTTTTATTTTTGAAGAATAGAAATTTTTGAGGAAATGACTACCAACTTAGAAAATTGAATGAATACTATAGAACTCTAAGATTTTTCCATCGAAATTGTAAATTTTGTAAACTCGAAATTTGTATAGTACTTTTAACCTATTATCAATAAGAAAAAAGTATTATCTTTACAAAGAAAATGAATTTTTGCAACTAAGCATATTTAACTCTTAATTATCATCCAAAACTCCTAAGGAGTCAACAATTCTCCCCATCCATTGAAATACATTTTTAGAGTGTAATTCAAAAATATAAAAAAATATAAAACTTAAAAGGATAAGAAGTCTCATCACGAGCTTGCTTACCATGATCATAAGTTAATGATTAACTAGCATTACCACAACTTGTTGAACTCTTAGTTAAACTAAGAGGGTGAATCAGTTTAACACATTCATGGACTTTTAAGACTTTTTCCTTTAAAACTTATTTTACTTTATTAACACCTTCATTTCATGATCAACATAATGTGTGAGCAATCTTTATTTATGAGCAGCAATTAATAATAAGATTAGATAATGCACTAGCAGTCTTAATATGTTAGCAGCAAGTATTAGAAGAATAGATATATCATATCAACACATAGACATCATGCACATAGACACCAGATATACGTGGAAACCCATAAAGGGAGAAAACCACATCTTATTATTGTTGTGATGCAAAGGCAAGCTCCAACTCTCTCTCACCACTGCAGATTTTCGCAGAGTAATCTCAACCTACAAGAGGTCTGAAAACAATTCTCAGAAGGACAACTTCAAAGGAAGTCTAACTCCCATCTATTTCCTCTTGGCACCAACCCATGAGGCTCAACCATCTCAGCCTACAATCGACATTTTATCAAGCTACAACTTGATGGAAGCACCAATCATCTATTTTCTGTGTGTACCCAACCTACATGGTGGATAGCTCCTACCCGCCTGGCCCCATAATCACATCTATCGGTTGCCAACCTGATAGAAGCTTCCAATCTCCTACTTGGAAAAGAAAACATCTCTGGTTAATTTACTTGAGGACAAATTTCCGTTCTGTACCTTCTTCTCTGATGTTCATCAAATCTTATATCAGACCTGCATCATCTCTGCTCAGCCCCTTCTTCTTCTTTGCTCAGCTCCTCCTTATTCACATTCTTCTTGCAGCTTGCTCATTCTCTTCAAATCTCTTTAATTCTGCTGCATACTTTCTTCTTCTCTCACTCATTTTTCATCAACCCTTCTCCCCTTGGATATTACCCTGTTTTATACAAAAATAGCTTCATGGCTGTTTGTATTCCACTGGGAATTCGAAATGGACAAATTTCCATGTTCTTGTCTTCAGCTTCTAATTTTTTGAAGCTCACTCAGAAAAATGTAACCGTAGGTGCCATTTTAATATTGATATTTGCTCTCTTTCCAGACTTGCCAATGCATCACAACAATATAAATTTAAATAAAACATTTACATTCAAATTTAAATGAGAACTCCAGCTCACTTGTTTTGTCTCTTGGCTTGCTGCGCATTTGTCTTTTCTTTGACTGTGTCTTTGTCTTTTCTGTGACTGTGTTTTATCTCTTTTCAGCTCTGTTTGCTCTTCTGTCCTCTGCTGTGGTGTAATTGCTGCATACGTGTAACTGTGATTTTATATATGCTGACTGTAATCTGGAGGAAATCCAATCCCTTTTATGCCATTAGTGTATTGTTAATGTGGAAGCTCCGCAAGCGGCATGAACATAGATCACAATCGTTGTATATTAACAATCGCCCTCCTGTTAAGCTGAGGCATATACATACAACCCACAGACCACGCAACACATCTTTAATACAATCGCCTTTTATATATATAATAGCGCCTTTTAACTTAAATCAACTCTCAGCATCCTTATATAAGGTTTTAACAAGCAACTGCCGCTTCTAATAAAATCAATGAATAATCTTGATAAGACTTAACAAATGCCCTTTCGGGCCCACCTGACACGTTTTCGATGCATTGATTCTCCTCCGATTGCGATTGATCGCTCCTGCTCCGATTGCGATTGATCGCAATCGCAACTTCAAATACTCCGATGCGATCGGTCACTGTTCATTGATATTTGCCGATGCGATTGGGACTCAAATTTTTATTAATCAAAGTTTATAAGTCCATCGGGTCCGGGCTTCAATCGCAATCGCAAGTCATTTAATATATGTTCCGACGCTCTTATAATCTCCGATGCGATTAGCCAGAATTCAAATATATATAAACCATCGTTAATACACCCATCGGGTCCAAACTCTTAATCGCAATTGCAAGTCTTTTAATATGTGTTGCGATTGGGCACTGTTCATTGTATTTTGCTGATGCGATTGGGAAAGTACTTCAAACACGTTTGAATTATAATTCATGCCTCCATCGGGTCCGGACTTCCAATCGCAATCACAACTCATATATTCTCCGATGCGATTGACCAGTGCTGATGCGATTAGACCTGGAACTCAAATATATATTAGCCATGATTTATAGACCCATCGGGTCCGAATTCTCATCGTAGTCGCAATTTTCTGTGGGTTACATATTACACTTCACAGTTTTTCTCCTATTGCGATTGAGGAGGGGTCCCACCATTTAAATCTTCGTTTTGTGCGCTCTTTTAATGAAGTGCTCCACTTATATATTTAAGCTTAGACCTTTTTTTATGTGATGCGCTGCACATATATGTAAGATGATGGATGTATATATATGTATCCTCCATCGAGGTAGGTGATTCCCGGAATAATATTTGTGTTGTATAACGCCGGTTGGAGTGTGCGATTCCCGGAATATGGTTCTGTATTATATGCATTGCATTGCCGCTGGAGTTAAGCGATTCCCAGAATAAGGATTATGTATTATATGTATAACACCGGTTGGAGTGTACGATTCCCGGAATTTTGTAACGGCTCTCTGCCTCTGTCACTTAGCCTCTGCCTCTGCCTCTGCTGCTTCTGTCGCTCTGCCTCTGTCTCTGCCTTTCGATAACGGTTCTTCACTGTGCTTCTATGACTGTTACATTTTGACTTTCTTCTTGCTACCTCTATTGATTTCGTTGTGCCTCTTTTGCCTTCCTCTGCTTCAGCGCTGCCTCCTTTGCCTAAGTGCTGCCTCCTTTGCCATCAATGACAATATTTCCAACAGTCTCCCCCTTTGGCATTGATGGCAATCCACTTTCTCTATTTGCCTTCTCTTTCTCCTGTTGTTTGTTCTTCCTCCCCCTTTGACATCAATGGCAAAGGTGTAATATCCCCAAAGGGAAATAACCAGTAATAAACAGAAATATGCCAGACAGATATAGAAATCACAATGCTGACCCAGATCATGAAACCAATACACATAGAATGCCAGAAAACTGAGCCATTTTATTAATCTGAAAGTACATAGAGAGGAGTACAAGAAAATCAGAATAAATGCACCTATCCTTGCTCTAGGCAAGTGGAGGCCCTCTCAGACAAATAATGGCTGCAACAAGGACAGCGTCCTAGCTGGCTGAAGGCTGCTCTGAAGTCTGAAGCTGGACTGCGCTGGAACTATGAGCTGAAGACCAAAAGATAGCTGATATCAAAACTCCAAACCCTCACCAATGAAAACGCTGTCTCTGCTAGTGACAGCGCTGAAACAGATGTGGTGCTGGTCACCAAACCCTCCAGATGAAAAGCTCAGCTCCTCAAGGCCAAAAACGCTGTCAAGCCCTGCTCACATGACCCTGCTCATCAAATCAGCGTTCTCCCAGATGGATCAGCGTCCTATATGCTCAGATCTGCTGGATCTGAAGCCTACAATCCAGATCTGTGTCCTGTCCTTCCAGATCTGCGTCCTCCTATATCAGATCTACTGCTCTCTCCTCAGATCTATGCTAGATCTGGCAATATCTCTTCAGATCTGCAACCTCCAAGGCTGGATCTGATGTTATCTCTTCAGATCTAGACTGGATCTGCCAATATCTCCTCAGATCTGCAATCTCCCAAGCTGGATCTAATGCTATCTCTCCAGATCTGCCACCTACAGAACCAGATCTGCAATTATCTGCTCAGATCTACAATCTCCAAGGCTGGATCTATCAATATGCCTTCAGATCTGCGTCCTCTTCTTCCTGCTGGAACAGCGTCCTCACTCTCAGACTGATCTGCGTCCTTCCTCCTCCTGGAACAACGTTTTCCCTGCTCAGATCTGGACTGCGTCCTCCCTGGAACAGCGTCCTCACTCTCCAAGGCTGATCAGCGTCCTCTTTCTCTTGGAACAACGTCCTCTTCTTCTCAGTTCTGCGCAGCCACAAGAGGGCTTCTTCCTCTCCAATTCTCCTGCTGAAAAGTGCTACCAAGTCCCACTGAAACTGAAGGGTGTTACTCAGAAATAACCTTACTAGGGCGGGCACTCGAAGTCCCCCGAAGCTAAGGGTGAAACCAGAAATAACCTTACCAGGGCAGGCACTCGAAGTCCCCCGAGGCTAAGGGTGAGATCTCCGACCGGAGACACTCGGTTGCACTAAACAGTGCTGCAGACCGACTAAACAACCGGCGTGCTGAAGCAGACAGAAGTCTAGCTCTCAATATCAATATAAAATCATGCATAACCAAGTGAGGTGAGAACCCCTCCTTTTATAATGCCAAACTCCCTCCAAAACTTAACTGTGTCCTTACTCTCCTTTGACCTGCGCAGTTCACCTTGGGTCAGCCTGATGCCTCCCCATCATACTCATGTGGACCCCCAAGGCCCCCTCTCTAAGTTATAACGTCAATCAACTAGGAAAAACACTTTATTTATAAAGTGAGATGACTAAAGTGAGGTAACCCCTCTTACTTCTCACTTTATTTATTATTACTAGCTAAAGCGGCAAAATTAAACAAAATTGAAATATTCCAATTAGCAAAGCTAATTGGGAATATTACAGTCTCCCCCGGCAAAACGTTGCTTGTCCTCAAGCAACTGAAGTGATGGATGCTGTAAGATCCTCTCATCCTCCCAAGTGGCATCCTCATCCGGCAAATTCTTCCATCTCACCAAGAACTCTCTGATCTTCCTGCTACGCAGTTGTCTCTCCCTGGTGTCAATAATGGCCTCCGGCTGTAACACCAAGTGCCCCTCATCATCTGTAGGCGGTAGCTCCCCGGTGATTGTCACATGCTGACCCAGTGCCTTCTTCAGGCATGATACATGGAAGATGTTATGAATCCGGCTGCCTTGGGGCAATTCCAACTCATATGCAACCTGCCCGATCCTGCGTATCACCCTGTATGGTCCATAAAAACGAGGCTTTAGCTTCTCTGCCCCCTTCTGTTTGAGCGAAGACTGTCGGTATGGCTGTAACCGTAGGTAGACTAGGTCCCCTACCTCAAAGCGTCTCTCCACCCGACCCTTATCAGCATACAACTTCTGCTGATTTTGTGCTGTGGCTATGTTGTCCTTGAGAGTCCGGAGGATATCTTGGCTCTCTTGGATCCATAACTTGGCCCGCGGAGCCCTGCTAACACCAAACATCATGTCCACAAAAGATAGGGAATGATATCCATATAATGCATAGAAAGGTGTCATACCGATAGACATATGGTGGGTTGTGTTGTAGCAGTACTCGCCCAGATGTAGCCATTTCAGCCACGCTCTCTGCTGCCCGTTGACGTAGTTACGCAAGTAGCCCTCTAGCCACTTGTTAACTATCTCCGTCTGCCCGTCCGTCTGGGGATGATAACTAGTGCTCGGTGTCAACTCGGTCCCCACTAGTCGGAAGAGCTCCTGCCAAAATCCACCCATAAAACGGCTGTCCCTGTCACTAACAATGGTCTTGGGTAGACCATGCAATCTGAAAACCTCCCGAAAAAAAACTCTGCCACCTGTGCCGCTGTGTGATGTGCCGAAATGGCGAAAAAATGAGCATACTTCGTTAGCCGGTCAACCACTACGAAGATGCAATCCTTGCCCTGTACTGTGGGCAACCCCGTGATGAAGTCCATCGAAATACTCTCCCATTTCCCCTCCGGAATGGGAAGTGGCTGCAGCAACCCCGCGGGATGGCTCATCTCTCCTTTGTTCCGCTGACAAACCTCGCACTCCCTGACATGCCGGAGTACGTCCTCCTTGAGACCCTTCCATGCAAACCTCTCCCGGATGGCCCTGTACATCTTGGTGAACCCCTGATGGCCCGCCAATGGTGAATCATGTGAAGCCTGGAGTATCTTCTCCTTGAGCTGAGATCCCTCAGTCAAGAAGATCCTGTCCCTGTAATAGATGACCTCGTCGGCCACCCTGTATCGGCTATCTGCTACCTGTCCATCCAGCACCTCGCATGCAAATATGTCTTTGGAGTACTCAACCAGTAGTCGAGCCTTCCAGTCAGCGTCCAAGCTCATGAGTGATAACGTGGCTGGTCTACGGGAAAGGGCATCAACCACCACGTTATTCTTCCCCTTGGCATACTCTATGTCAAAGTCGTAAGCCTGGATCTTGCTGATCCACTTCTGCTGCCTCTCCTGCAACTGCTTCTGCTCCAGAAAGTACTTCAGGCTGTTATGATCTGTCCTCACCCTGAGTCTGCCACCTACCAGGTACTGCCGGAATTTGGCCAATGCATGCATGATGGCCAGCATCTCCTTATCATATATGGGATATAGCCTCTCGTGTGGAAGGAGCTTCCGGCTCTCGAACGCAATCGGATGACCCTCCTGCATCAATACTGCTCCAATCCCCTCTCCTGATGCATCGCACTCTAGGACAAAGGGTTGCGTAAAATCTGGCAATGCCAACACGGGACAACTGCTCATCACCTCTTTGAGCTTATCAAAAGCTCGCTGTGTCGTATCCGACCAACTGAATTCCCCCTTCCTCGTCAACTCTGTGAGGGGTGTAGCAAGCTGAGAGAAGCCTTTGACGAACTTCCTGTAATAGGTGCAAATACCAATGAACCCCCGAAGTTCTGTCACATTCCGTGGCTCTGGCCAGTCCCTGATAGCCCGGATCTTCGCATCGTGGACTCTCACCCCGTCCACTCCTATAATGTGTCCCAGATACAGCATCTCCGTCAATCCAAACTCACACTTGGAGAGCTTGGCAAAGAATTGCTGCTCCTCCAAAATGTGCAAGACCGTCTCAATGTGCTGGAGATGCTCCTCCCAAGTCCTGCTGTATATAAGGATATCATCAAAGAAAACCAGCACAAATTTCCTCAGATGATCCCTGAAAATGTGGTTCATACAAGACGGAAAGGTAGCTGGTGCATTGGTCAACCCGAAGGGCATGACCAAAAACTCAAAGTGTCCATAATGACACCTGAAAGCAGTCTTGGGAATGTCCTGTTCCCTCATGCGTATCTGATGATACCCGGATCTCAAATCGATCTTTGAGAAGAACCGTGCTCCTCTCAACTCATCCATCAGCTCATCGATCCTGGGAATAGGGTACCTGTTCTTCAGGGTCTTCTTGTTCAGAGCCCTGTAATCAATGCACATGCGTAATGTGCCGTCCTTCTTCTTCACCAGCACTACTGAAGAAGCGAAAGGACTGGTGCTGGGTCGAATGTGCCCAAGGGCCAGCAGCTCCTGAATGGCCCGTTCTATCTCATCTCGATAGGCTTTGGGATGCCTATACGGTGTGGTGATTACCGCCTGTATCCCCTGCTCCAGCTCGATCGTGTGCTCAAACCCCCGATCCGGTGGCTGTCCTGGCGGAATGTCTCCAAAAACTACTGCATATCTGTCGAGAAGAGTCTGCAAATCAAGGTGCACCGTCCGTCCTGTATCTACTGCCTCTGAAGCCCGCAACTCTACTGCCCACTCTATATCTCCCTTGCGGAATGTCGCCTCCATGCTGTGTGCTGATACTGTCTGGGGTGGATATGTGTTCTGCCCTCGTATCTTCTCATGCCTCCCCGTCTTGGGATCATCCCACTCCATCTCCAATGCCTTCCAATCAGTTGTGACCTTCCCCAGGGTAATAAGCCACTGAACTCCCAATATCACATTGGTGTCCGGAATGTCCACCACAAAGAAGTGATCGGTCAATGTGTAGGTGCCCATCGTCACTGATAATTCTGGTACATATCGAGCACATGCCATGGTCTGATCCCCTGGTACCAAAACTGAAAACCCATCAAAGCCCTCCGTCGGTATGCCTCTCCGCGCAACCATCTGGGCATCAATGAAGTTGTGGGTGGCCCCACTGTCAACTAAGACCGAAACCCGCTGTCTGCGCACTGTTCCCCGCACGCGCAAGGTCAAGTACTTGGGGACTCCTCTCAAGGCTGCTAGAGCTCCCCCAGTAGGTGCAAATGATGCCCCACCTGTCTCGGGTGGTGGAGGTGGCAAGGTACTCTGTGCTGCGTAACATTCACCTGTCTCCTCATCATCCTCTTCCTCCTCTTCTCCGCCACTCTCGGAGAAGACCTCTATGAAATGTGCCTTCCCTGCCGTACATTTGTGTCCCGGTGCCCACGGCTCCTGGCAAGTGAAGCATAATCGCTTCCGTCTCAGCTCTCTCCTGGCCTCATCATCAAACTGTCCTCGTCCTGGATTCGCCTTGGGAGGCGAAACCCTCGTGTCCTTACCCTTAGGCTGGAAAGCCTGTCTCTGGGGATAAGGTGGCCGAGTCTTAGGCAAGACATCCTGTAGGTCACGAGCCCTACTGATAGCATCCTGTAGTGTAGCCGGTTTGTTTGACCGGACTAGACCACGTAGTGGCTCTGACAGCCCCTCCACAAACATATAGACCATCCGAGATGTCGATAAGTCAGGTACCATCACTGAAACCCTCAAGAAGTCTGAGATGTATGCCTCTGCACTCCCCGTCTGTCTGAGCTTGGTTAGCTCAAAGAAATGCTGCTCCGGATCCTTCTTGACAAAACGCTCCACCACTCTCCTGGTGAACTCAGCATATGTCGTCACTGTGGAATGTCCCAGTGTTGCCATCCCATGAAACCACCAGTCCTGGGCCTCACCCTCTAAATGCAATGCAGCCATCTTAATGGCCTCCGTCTCTGGCATCTGGTTAAGCTGAAAATAGATGTCCAGCTTCTCCACCCAGGACTTTGCCGTAGTCTTCTGCGAACCATCAAACATCGGCAAATGGAATTTACTTGCTGCACGGTGACTATCACGGTGGGATCCACGTCCCTTGTGTTGGTCCTGCTCATGGGCTTTGCCGCCACATCGGAACTGGAAATAGCGATCTAAGGGGAAAGCATCCATGAACGCCTGACCTAGGCCCTGCCATTCTACAAAAACGGCTGCATATTGAGCTGGACCCCCATCTCTTGGCGCTGTTGACCCCTCGTCCTCTACCGGGAAGGTAGGCATGGTGGGTCGCGTGGGTGCTGGATTGACCCTCTGTGCACCACCTCGCACTCCTGTCTCTGCGTCTTCGAATGTGGGCATATAGGGTCTCTGCGCTGTCACAATAGGAATAGCATCTGGTATGTAGCGAGACACGCCCGATCCTTCTCCCACCTGGAGAACCCTAGGGGGTTCTCTCTGTGCTACCTCTACAGCTGCAATCCTCTTGGTTACATCCTGTACGTGATGGATGAGTGCATCCAACCGGCTATACTATGTGGATCCTGTTGCTACGGCACGGATCTGTTTCGGGTGGCTCTGATCGAGAATCACTTCCCCCCAAAGAGACTCTTCCGATGGATGGCAGGGGTTATCACGAGTAGGTACGGGCGCCAGCACCAGTGGGCCGGATCTGTCGCTGCGATACCCGCGCGGCTCCTCCCAAAAGGGAAGCCGGTAATAGCGACGGAAATATGCCGGACGAGATGAGAAATCACGATGTTTGACCCGGATCATGGAACAAGTACACATGGAATACCAGAAAACTGAGCCATTTTATTAATCTGAAAGTACATAGAGAGGGGTACAAGAAAATCAGAATGAGTGCACCTATCCTTGCCCTAGGCAAGTGGAGGCCCTCCCAGACAAATAATGGCTGCAACAAGGACAGCGTCCTAGCTGGCTGAAGACTGCTCTGAAGACTGAAGCTGGACTGCACTGGAACTATGCGCTGAAGACTAAAAGATAGCTGATATCAATACTCCAAACCCTCACCAAAGAAAACGCTATTTTAACGCACTGACGCGGTGGCCGGGCGGACAGTCTTCTGGTCACCGGCCTCGGATAGAAAAGCTCGGCTCCTCGAGGCCAACGCGTGGCCTGTCAAATGACCATCACTAGATCCAATGTCCTCCAGGATGGATCGAGCGTCTATGCTCGGATGCGCTGGGGTGGCGCCCTGCCCAGTCCGGATCATCGTCACCGTCGCCTTCCAGATCTGCGTCCTCCTATATCAGATCTACTGCTCTCTCCTCAGATCTATGCTAGATCTGGCAATATCTCTTCAGATCTGCAACCTCCAAGGCTGGATCTGATGTTATCTCTTCAGATCTAGGCTGGATCTGCCAATATCTCCTCAGATCTGCAATCTCCCAAGCTGGATCTAATGCTGTCTCTCCAGATCTGCAACCTACAGAACCAGATCTGCAAATATCTGCTCAGATCTACAATCTCCAAGGCTGGATCTATCAATGTGCCTTCAGATCTGCGTCCTCCTCTTCCTGCTGGAACAGCGTCCTCACTCCAAGACTGATCTGCGTCCTTCCTCCTCCTGGAACAGCGTTTTCCCTGCTCAGATCTGGACTGCGTCCTCCCTGGAACAACGTCCTCACTCTCCAAGGCTGATCAGCGTCCTCTTTCTCCTGGAACAACGTCCTCTTCTTCTCAGATCTGCGCAGCCACAAGAGGGCTTCTTCCTCTCCAATTCTCCTGCTGAAAAGTGCTACCAAGTCCCACTGAAAATGAAGGGTGTTACTCAGAAAATAACCTTACTAGGGCGGGCACTCGAAGTCCCCCGAAGCTAAGGGTGAAACCAGAAATAACCTTACCAGGGCAGGCACTCGAAGTCCCCAGAGGCTAAGGGTGAGATCTCCGACCGGAGACACTCGGTTGCACTAAACAGTGCTGCAGACCGACTAAACAACTGGCGTGCTGAAGCAGACAGAAGTCTAGCTCTCAATATCAATATAAAATCATGCATGCCAAATGAAGTGGAAACCCCTCCTTTTATAATGCTAAACTCCCTCCAAAACTTAGCCCTTGTCCTTACTCTCCTTTGTCCTTGGCCTGCGCGGTTCACCTTGGGTTAGCCTTGATGCCTCCCCATCATACTCATGTGGACCCCCAAGGCCCCCTCTCTAAGTTATAACGTCGACAACTAGAGAAGAACACTTTATTTATAAAGTGAGATGACTAAAGTGAGGTGACCCCTCTTATTTCTCACTTTATTTATTATTTCTAGCTAAAGCGGCAAAATAAAGCAAAAACGAAATATTCCAATTAGCAAAGCTAATTGGGAATATTACAAAAGGACTATGCCTCATCTCTCTGTATGGGCTCTGTCGTTGCATTTCCTTTCTCTGAGTTACTTTTAGGTCCTCTTCTGCTGAAATTGTACTATGCTGCTCCAGAGTGATGTATGAAACTTGTTGAGAGAACACTTTGGTATAGTGAGCCGATATACATTGTCGAACTTGAGTATACGTTTTGTCTCTGTCTGATATAGTGAGCCAATATATGTTCTATAGTTGTGTTTCATTTGTAGTGCATGTAATCTGTGGCAGACAGAGATGATGTATATAACGATTGAAAGGTCCTTGTTTCTTTTTCATGTTGAATGTTGATAATACTGAGATTACGCTGATCCTGTGGACTTGTTTTATGCTTATCTTGCTGGCTGTTCTCCCCCTGGAACGATATTTTCATTTTGTTCTCCCCCTGAGACTGTAATTTCTCTTCATATTAGAGAATAGTATCTACAAATACTACCCCTAGTCTGTCTCTCAAATATTCGAATGGTTCTCTGGCAAGTGGTTTAGTAAATATATCTGTTGTCTGCTCTTTTGTTGGTACATACTCAAGTTTTACTATTTTCTGAGCCACTTGTTCCCGTAGAAAATGATACTTGATTGGAATGTGTTTAGTTTTTGAGTGAAGTATAGGATTTTTAGATTTAATTATAGCACTTGTATTATCACATTTGATTGAAATAGGTTCATCAATGCTTACCTTCATGTCTTGAAGAGTTTGCTTCATCCACATGACTTGTGTACAACATGTTGCTGCTGCTATATATTCTGCTTCAACTGTAGACAGAGAGATGGATGTTTGTTTCTTGCTTAACCATGAAACTAGGCTTTCTCCTAGATAGAAAGCACCTCCACTTGTACTCTTCCTGTCATCAACACAACTGGCCCAATCTGCATCTGTGTATGCTGATAAAGTGAAGTTTTTGCTTTTAGGATACCAAAGTCCATACAATGTTGTTCCTTGTAGATATCTGAATATTCTTTTGACTGCAAGAAGGTGATTTTGTTTAGGTGTTGCTTGATATCTAGCCACTAGTCCTACTGCTAGCATGATGTCTGGTCTTGATGCAGTCAGGTACAATAGACTTCCAATCATGGATCTGTAGAGTTTTTGATCTATATCAGCAGACCCATCATCAACACACAGCGTGCAACCTGTGGTCATGGGAGTTGACACAGGTTTGCAATCTTCCATTTTGAATTTTTTCAGCATTTCTTTTAGGTATTTTTCTTGTGAGATGAAAGTACCTGTGCTCCTTTGCTGAATTTGAAGTCCTAAATAGAAACTAAGCTCTCCAATCATGGACATTTCAAACTCTGATTTCAACTCTTCTGCAAATCCTTTTGCTAGCTCATCTCTGTTGCTTCCAAACATAATGTCATCAACATATACAACAACAATTAGGAGTTCATTTTCATGTGCTTTTATGTATAGATTGCTGTCTACTCCACCTCTTTTAAAACCCTGTTTTTGCAAATATTTATCCAGTCTTGAGTACCAAGCACGAGGAGCCTGTTTCAGTCCATATAGGGCCTTTTTCAGTTTGCATACATAGTCTTCTTTATCTGTCAATGAGAAACCTTCTGTTTGTTCCATGTACACTTCTTCTTCTAGATCGCCATTAAGAAAAGCAGATTTTACATCCATTTGATATACCTTGAAATCTTGGTAGCATGCAAATGCCAGGAACATTCTGATAGCTTCCATTCTGGCTACAGGGGCAAATGTTTCATCATAATCAAGTCCCTCTATTTGTGAGTATCCTTTGCAGACCAGCCTAGCTTTATTCCTGATTACTTGTCCTTGCTCATTCATTTTGTTTTTGAATACCCATTTTGAACCAATGATATTTTTCTCAATAGGTCTAGGAACTAGTTCCCAGGTATTGTTCTTCTCAATTTGGTCCAATTCTTCATTCATTGCTTTAATCCAATACTTGTCCTTGCTAGCTTCTTCAAATTTCTTTGGCTCTATTTGTGATAACATGGCTATGTATACTTCTTCTGTTTGTTCTATTAGTTGCCTTCTTGTCTGGACTCCTGCTTTCTTGTCTCCTATGATCTGATCTTCAGGATGATTCTTCTGAGTGTATCTTGAGGGGGTTTTTGAGCTCAGCTCTGCATCTTCTGTTGTCTTGCTGGTTTCATCATCATTCTGGTCTTCTTCTTCATTGTTGTCTAATGTACTGCAGCAGTCTGTATTTCTAGTATTGTTTGGAAGTTCTTCATCAAATCTCACATCAATACTTTCAACTATCTTCCGAAGGGTCTTGTTGTAGCACCTATACCCTTTGCTTTTGGAGGCATATCCTAGAAATATCCCTTCATCTTCTCTTGCATCAAATTTGCCAAGATTTTCATCATTATTCTTTATGTAACACTTTCTTCCAAAGATTCTGAAATGTTTGATTGAGGCTGGCTTTCCATGCCATAGTTCATAGGGAGTCTTGTCACTGCTTGGCCTTAAGTGAGCTTTATTAAGGATATGTACTGCTGTGTGTACTGCTTCTGCCCAGAAGGTTTGAGCAATATTATTCTCTTGCATCATAGCTCTTGCTATTTGTTGTACAGACCTGTTTTGTCTCTCTGCTACTCCATTCTGTTGAGGTGTCCCTGCAATAGTAAATTGTTGCTTTATTCCATGTTCATTACATAGGTCTGCAAAGTCATAATCAGTGAATTCACCTCCTCTGTCTGATCTGATGCATTTCAGCTTGCATCCTGTCTGATTTTCTGCTAATGCTTTAAATTTTTTGAATTTGTCCAGAGCTTCCGATTTATTCTTGAGAAAAGCAACCCATGTCATTCTGGAGAAATCATCTATTATCAGCATAAAGTAGGACTCTCCACTAGGTGTTTTAGTTCTTGCAGGTCCACACAGATCCATGTGCACAAGTTGCAGTGGTCTTCTTGTTGATAACTCTTCTTTAGATTTAAAGGATGTGCGAGTTTGTTTTCCCAGCTGACAAGATTTGCATATTGTGTTTGAGGGCCTTTTTATTTCTGGCATATCTCTGACAGCTTTCTTCTTGCTCAGTCTAATGATATGGTCAAAGCTGAGATGTCCCAATCTCCTATGCCATAACCATGACTCCTCGAATTTGCTAAGATGGCAGGCTTCATCCTCCTCTTTCACTATGTACACATTACTCTCTGTTCGAACACCTTTGAGTAGAGTTTTTCCTATTGTGTTTGATCTGACTACACAATCTTGTGCTCTAAAGAGAACTTCACAGCCTTTATCACACATCTGACTGACACTCAATAAATTTGCTTTCAACCCATCTACATATAATACATATTGGGCCTTTCCTCTGCCACTGTCTATGCTGACTGATCCTTTTCCCTTGATCTTTCCTGATTTGTCATTTCCAAAAGTGACATTGCCCGATTTCTTTTCGTCAAGAGTTAAAAACTTGTTTTTATCTCCTGTCATGTGTTTAGAGCAGCCACTGTCCAAATACCATTGACTCTTCAAATCTTGAGCAGTTAAAGCCAAGTCACATTTATTCACCTTCTTTATCCACTGGAGGCCCCCTTTTGTTTAGTATCTTTTGTGAGGTGATGAATTATATCTCTTTAGAGAACACTTGGAAGATATATGTCCAACTTGATTGCATATACAAAATTTGATTATAGTTTTTGCAGAATTGTGAGCATGAACAAAATTTCTTTGACTCATAAACCTCCTTGAGGTATTGAACATCAGTCTTTGTCCATACTTTCTACATTCAATAATTCTATGGCCAAAATCCTTACAATAAAATCAATAACCATAGAAATTACTTGCATACCTGATGTAAGGTTGTCTCTTCCATGCTTGCATCTTTTGTTGGTTTGAATCATTCCTCCTTGCATGACAATATGCAGCAATGTGCCCTGACTTGTGGCAAACATAACAGGTGGCATTCTTCATAGGAGGCAAGAATCTCCTTTGATGGCTTCCAAATTTGATATAATCAGGAATATATGATCCTTTCTCTGTTGTCTTAGTATTTATTACATTCTTTGTTATTAGAGGTTTCTTCTGGTCTCTGTCTTTCTCATTACATGTTTCTTCCTTTGTAGGAATTATTTGGGCTGCTTCATCAGCCTTCTTTGCTTTCACAAAAATTATATTTTTGTTTTCCTTTTCTTTGCCTTTACTTGATTCTCCTTCATAGCCTATCCCAGTTTTTATTAGAGGAGATCTTTGAGCATCCAAGATTTCATTCAACCTACTAGAACTTGTCATTTGAGAAGGGTATATAGAAACTTTATGTTGAGCACTTTCTAATTTCCTTCTCAGGCACATAATTTCTTCTTCCAGCTTCTCTTGTTCTCGAGTTTTATCTTTGATTTTCTGAAGTAATATATCTTCTATCTTCTTGGCTTCTTCAAGCTTTACCTTCAGCTGCATGAGGACTTCTGAATTTTGTTCTTCTTTCACACATTTGAGGAGAATCTCTTTTTGTTTTCTGCATTTTAGTTTGAGTCTTTCAATCTCCTCCAGAGCACTTCTTAGCTCCCCCTCAAGATCGACTTCCCCTTCTTCTTCTTCTTCTTCTAGCAAGAGTCCTTCAAGATCTTCTATGGCCATTAATAAAAATTCAGAGGTTCCCTCTTCTCCTGAGAGTTCATCTGAGTCTTCAGATGCACTGCTGTCTTGCTGAGCATAGAAGGATTTTCTGCTGAATTTCTTTCCTTTCTGCCAAATCTTTGATGTGTCTTTCTCTGATTCTTGAGCTTGATTTCTTACTTTCTTGTGAGGACATCTAGCAACATAATGTCCAACTCTTCCACAGTTAAAGCATTTAAAAGGAAGTTTACCTTTGTATCTACCTGATCCTCTATCCAATTTCTTGACAAATTTAGCCTCTTCTTCATCAGAGCAGGAGCATATGTCTTCCTTTCCTTCTTTCTTCTTTCTGTTTTGAATGTTGCCTCCCTTGTACTTGGCTTCTTCTGTGGGAGCCTCATCTCATATGTTGTAAGATTTCCTAGTAGTTGGTTCATGGTCAAGGTCTCCCAATCAGCTGTTTCTTCTATTGCAGACACCTTGGGATTGAATCTGGATGGAAGAGATCTTAGAATCTTTTGTACAATTATACCTTCCGGTATTGTTTCTCCAAGAGCTTTCATACTGTTAACAATTTCTGCAACTTTTAAGAAGAAGCTCCCAACATCTTCATCATCATTCATTTTTAAATTTTCAAACTGGGCTCTATATACTTGAAGTTTGGCAGTCTTAACCTTTTTATTTCCCTCATGGATAATCTCAAGAGTGTCCCACATATCTTTGGCAGTCTTACTGTGCATTATTTTGATAAACTCAGCTTCACATAGTCCATTTAAGATTGCATTCATTGCTTTTGCATTAGCTACAAAGCTTTCTTTAGCTTCTTTCTCTGTATCAGTTGACTTTGTGACATATCCAATTTGCACAGCATCCCAAGCTTCTAATCCTAAAGACATTATATAAGCTTTCATTCTTATTTTCCAAAAGGCATAATTTGCACCTGTAAAGAAAGGGGCTTTATTTGTTGAGCTTCCTTCTTGACTTGCCATCTTGAGAGCCTAGGATCTCCTTTTAGTTGTTAGACTGATATACAAAGGAACCTAGCTCTGATACCAATTGTTGAACTCTTAGTTAAACTGAGAGGGGGGGGGTGAATCAGTTTAACACATTCATGGACTTTTAAAACTTTTTCCTTTAAAACTTATTTTACTTTATTAACACCTTCATTTCATGATCAACATAATGTGTGAGCAATCTTTATTTATGAGCAGCAATTAATAAGCAGATTAGATAATGTACCAACAGTCTTAATATGTTAGCAACAAGTATTAGAAGAATAGATATATCATATCAACACATAGAAATCATGCACATAGACACCAGATATACGTGGAAACCCATAAAGGGAGAAAACCACATCTTATTGTTGTTGTGATGCACAGGCAAGCTCCAAGTCCCTCTCACCACTGATTTTCTGCAGGCACCAAACTACAGGAGGCTCCAACCTCAATTCTGCAAGCTACAACTTGCAAGGAAGCTCCAACTCCCTTCAATTTTCTGCAGGCACCAACCTACAGGAGGCTCCAACCTCAATGAGCTACAACTGACATCTATCAAGCTACAACTTGCAAGGAAGCTCCAACTCCCTTCAATTTTCTGCAAGCACCAACCTACAGGAGGCTCCAACCTCAGTCAGCTACAACTGACATCTATCAAGCTACAACTTGATAGGGAAGCTCCAACTTCCTTACTCTTTCAAAAGAAAAACACTTGTTGATTTACCTTGGATATCAGCTCTGTTTTGTACCTTCTTCTCTGTTGTTCATCAACTCTTATATCAAACCTGCATCATCTCTGCTCAGCCCCTTCTTCTTCTTTGCTCAGCTCCTCCTTATTCACATTCTTCTTGCAGCTTGCTTATTTTCTTCAACTCTCTTTAATTCTGCTGCATACTCTCTTCTTCTCTCACTCCTTTTTCGTCAACCCTCTCCCCTTGGATATTACCCTGTTTTATACAAAAATAGCTTCATGGTTGTTTGTATTCCACTGGGAATTCGAAATGGACAGCCATGTCTCTTTGCCCTCTGCCTTCTCATCTCTTTTCAGCTCACTCAGAAAAATGTAACTGTAGGTGCTTATTTTAATATTACAGTGGGATATTTGCTCTCTTCCGGAGGCTTGCCAATGCATCACAACAATATAAATTTAAATAAAACATTTACATTCAAATTTAAATGAGAACTCCAGTTCACTCGTTTTGTCTCTTGGCTTGCTGCGCATTTGTCTTTTCTGTGACTGTGTCTTTGTCTTTTCTGTGACTGTGTTTTATCTCTTTTCAGCTTTGTTTTCTCTTCTGTCCTCTGCTGTGGTGTAACTGCTGCATACGTGTAACTGTGCTTTTATATCTGCTGACTGTAATCTGGAGGAACTCCAATCCCTTTTATGCCATTAGTGTCTTGTTAATGTGGAAGCTCCGCAAGTGGAATGAACATAGATTACAATAGTTGTATATTAACAATCGCCCTCCCGTTAAGCTGAGGCATATACATACAACCCACAGACCACGCAACACATCTTTAATACAATCGCCTTTTATATATATAACAACGCCTTTTAACTTAAATCAACTCTCGGCATCCTTATATAAGGTTTTAACAAGCAACTGCCGCTTCTAATAAAATCAATGAATAATCTTGATAAGACTTAACAAATGCCCTTTCGGGCCCACCTGACACATTTTCGATGCATTGATTCTCCTCCGATTGCGATTGATCGCAATCGCAACTTCAAATACTCCGATGCGATCGGTCACTGTTCATTGATATTTGCCGATGCGATTGGGACTCAAATTTTTATTAATCAAAGTTTATAAGTCCATCGGGTCCGAGCTTCAATCGCAATCGCAAGTCATTTAATATATGTTCCGACGCTCTTATAATCTCCGATGCGATTAGCCGGAATTTAAATATATATAAACCATTGTTAATACACCCATCGGGTCCGAACTCTTAATCACAATCGCAAGTCTTTTAATGTGTGTTGCGATTGGGCACTGTTCATTGTATTTTTCCGATGCGATTGGGAAAGGACTTAAAACACGTTTGAATTATAATTCATACCTCCATCGGGTCCAGACTTCCAATCGCAATCGCAACTCATATATTCTCCGATGCGATTGACCAATGCTGATGCGATTAGACCTGGAACTCAAATATATATTAGCCATGATTTATAGACCCATCGGGTCCGAATTCTCATTGCAGTCGCAATTTTCTGTGGGTTACATATTACATTTCACAGTTTTTCTCCTATTGTGATTGAGGAGGGGTCCCACCATTTAAATCTTCATTTTGTGCGCTCTTTTAATAAAGTGCTCCACTTATATATTTAAGCTTAGACCTTTGTTTATGTGATGCGCTGCACATATATGTAAGATGATGGATGTATATATATGTATCCTCCATCGAGGTAGGCGATTCCTGGAATAATATTTGTGTTGTATAACGCCGGTTGGAGTGTGCGATTCCCGGAATACGGTTCTGTATTATATGCATTGCATTGCCGCTGGAGTGAAGCGATTCCCAGAATAAGGATTATGTATTATATGTATAACGCGGGTTGGAGTGTACGATTCTCGGAATTTTGTAACGGCTCTCTGACTTTATCACTTAGCCTCTGCCTCTGCCTCTGCTGCTTCTGTCACTCTGCCTCTGTCTCTACCTTTCGATAACGGTTCTTCATTGTGCTTCTATGACTATTACATTTTGACTTTCTTCTTGCTGCCTCTATTGCTTTCGCTGTGCCTCATTTGCCTTCCTCTACTTCAGTGTTGCCTCCTTTGCCATCAATGACAATATTTCCAACACAACTGCATACCAAAACAAGGTAATGGCTCATGATTATAAAAATCATAAAACAAGGGGTCTCATCACAAGCCAGCTTGTTCAGTCTAAATCATAACTAGTGAATAGCATTGTCACTTTCTGCTTATCAAGCCAGGACAATGACTTTTTAAGAGAAAAATAAAAATGAGTAACTAAGGAGTTGACTCAAAGAAATTGTACATAAATGGATAGGATATTGAGTTATTGATCGTTAAAAGGTATCATTGCTTAAGCTATTAATATTTACTAGCAGCATTGGCTCTACCTATGACAAAAGGAGCAAATTACAAAGCCAAGTTACATAAAATAATACTTACTTATCTTTTAAACCATATAATGATTGATATAGATTATAGGAGATATTTATATATGAAAGGTTTATAGAAGATTAACTATATAGATGAGTTTTTATATTCAAAGTAATTTTATTCATTTAAATATTTTGAAAATAATTCTTATTTCCTTAAATTATTTCTATTTATTGGAAGATATTCAAGAAATTGTTTTTCAGAGATAACTGGCTCTTCCAGTGAATCGCCAATTGTTGTGTAAATCAACAACCCCCATTATTTTAAGCCATAGTTACTTTAGAAAATAATGGAGACCCTTTTAGTTTTTAGAGTTTAAGCAAATACAACCTTAGAATATTTCTTTATATAGGAATAGGGGTTAAAAAAGGGATGAAAACCTTAAGAATCGGCTTTCCAAATGCTTAAGTGGAGATAAATCACATTTCGCAAATCGCAAAATCATTTACATAACGAAAATAATGAGTTAAAACATTTTTGCGATGCAATGAATATTACCTAAACACTTTTATATGAGGAAAAAGGCATATTTTTTAAAATCTGATAAAAAATATTGCATGGGCCAACTTCTGACATGTCAGCTAAATCGTTTTTCGCAAATCGCAATTTCTCCTGATACTCATTTTCTCCTGCTCATACTTGCCGATGTGATAAAGTGTATCGCATCGCATTATCGCAAATAACTCAACCATGTTATTTTGTTACCACTCATAATCTTTGATGCAATAAAGCGATCGCATATCGCACTCCCATTACACAAACACATATTGCATGTTGCTAACCTCGCCGATATTGCAATTGTGATGACGCAATCGACAGAAAAAGCTAGCTCATCAATATTTAATGAAGGGATTACACACGAGTCATGATGGAATGCTATAGATTTGATTTTAATTGAGAAATGATTATAATGGCACGATAATCCATATCAATTATCAATGTCATAAATTAACAGTTTTATCACCCATACCACCATAATCATTTCCCTGCAACGAGCATTCAATTCATATCCCATAGCATGTGAAGTCTCATCAATTTGCAATGTTTCTATTTACTATGGTATTGGTATGTATTGTAAAACTCAAATTTTCCTACTTCCCACATACTCTTTATTACTTATTAATAGGCAAGTTTGAGTAAACAAAGTTCTTCTAAAATTTCTAAGGCTTTGAAAAAACAAAAGAAGCATATGGCTCCCATTAATCCTACGCCTACTACTTCAGAGAGAACATAGATGTTGCCCTTTTTCACAGATACGACTTGTGGAACTAAAAGCGGATCCTCTCTGTGGGAATCCATGTATAAGTTATTTGAAGACGAGAAACCACACAAAATTCAGAGAAAAGCAACAACAGATGCCCCAAATTATTCTGAAGCTACGATTGGAGATGTAGCCAATTCATTTCTTCACCGAATTGCAACAAGGCCCAAGATACTACCATATACTGATATGGTGAGGTGGATTATTGACAATATTAATATCAAGGACAAAAATTTCCCTACCAATAGAGGAGCAATGATTGGTTTCTTTAAGGCGGAAGATCTAAAGCAAATGTACCATCTGCTGGACCTTGATAAGATTTATGATAAAGACTTCCTTGCAAAATTCGCTAAGGAAAATGAACTCAATTCAGCGCCAATAAAGCAGTGGAGGAGTAATCCTAACAAACACAAAAATTATGAAAAGGGTATGTATTCTACGGATTCTCTCGCAAGTCCATATTCCTATATCTCATCTAGGATGTCTAGACTTTTTGATCAATCAGACACAACTAGATTCTCAGTAGAATGGGTTCCCCTTATGGAAGTAGCAGCTGACGCTTATGTTATGGATTGGGGCAATATTCTTTCAAATAATATTGCCACCCAAATTTTAGAGTACAAAAAGAATCGCTCTATCTCTTATCTCTTCTAAATTTTTCCTCCATTTTACATGAGTGGTTATATTATGGATGTTGTATGTTTTACATCATATTTTCCAGCCATGGATTGGAAATGGACTACCCAAGATCCCCTTCCCATTCATGTATTTCATAGTATTCTTTGGGAGTCCAAATATGAAAGTCATTTTTACAGAATCTGTCATGGAGTTATACTATACCTTTTTGAAGTTGTTTTTAATGAGAAAGCCCCCAAACTTTCCAAAGAAGCCCAAGCCGATTTTTGTTCTATAGGAAAGTGATTTGGTGAGGAGTCATTCACCGATGTACGAGTATTTGGGAGCCTAGCTCATCCACATGTCTTACCACTATATGTTCCTAATAAACTTCTCGCAAGAGAAATCACATACCAATCTGTGGGCAATGGTCTGACAGGATTTTTGAAAGAAGCGAAGAAGACATTATGGTCTTCCTTTCCAATTAACTGTGGTGTGTATGGATTAGACAAATACAAGCATGCTATACTTGAAATTGGTCAAATAGAATGTTTGAAATTGTTTACAATTCCAAATAGGCAATATGAACCCCTGAAAGTGGCCAATAAATTCACTACTCAAGTGAAAATCAAACCCTTTATGCACGAAGATGATGATTTTGATGACTTGTTTGAGTCTGTTGAAAAATATTCTGCAGTTAATAAATTGGCAAATTTATGCCTTCACCCACCACAAATTTCAAAGTTTTAGCAATACAGAAACAAGAGATTGAAGATAATTCCACTCAAGATTTTGGATGTCTCTCAAACCATGACTCATAAAGAAAATTAATCATTTATTAAGGATATTGAAGTCCTTAATACACCAAATCAAGAGAAGTCAGTGGAAGTTCACACAATAGACCTGGATTTCCCCAACAGTCTCATAGATGTCTAGAAAGAGTTTGACCTAAAACTCCAAGAAGAACAGGCAGCCATGATTATTGACCAACAACAGAATTTACCAACTCCCCCTTCTATAAGTCAGAAACCTGTTTACTGCTGGGCCCTCTGACAAAATGATAAGTACTGAGAGAATGGAATACATCCCGGCCTTCCTAACCTCTGAAATTGTTTTAAATATTCAAGAAATCCCTCCTTTAGATATCTTTTATAGTCCTAGGCACAAATAAGTTGTTAGCAGGCAGAAGAAAAGAAGAAGAATAGAACATGCCCAGATTCTCACTCAAGAAGATATGTCAATGGACATTGTTCGGAAAGATACCAAGTCAGATCCTTCACAAGATCTAACTCGGTTATCACAGTTTGCAAGACCTTATGCATCTGCAACTATTGACAAGGCATCGGAGATTCATCGACTGATAAAGCAAAAAGATGAAAAGATACTTCAACTTGAGACAAAGTTACAAGCAGAAAAACAGAGTATTAGTCAGCAGCTACAGGTACAAATTGCACAACTGCAAAAGAGCCTGCATCAAATGAAGATTCAGCATCAAGGTGAAATTAGTTCTAAAGATGCTCATATTCATCAATTGCAACTCTCCATTGAACAAATGAAAGATGTTCCAAAGATTAATGAATTTAGGAAAGAAGCTTTATAATTGAACACCTTATTAGCACAGCAACAGCTCATATTTTATCATAAATTAATCGGCATTCTTGAATTACGTGAGCAAAGTGATTCACTTGTGAATCGCATTGTTGACATGAGAATTAGTTTTGATAACATATATGAGAAGGTATCCCAATTTTTTATTTGGCAGGATTCCTCTGATAGCCGAAAGGCCAACCTGCCTAGAATTGAAGAATCAAAGAAAGAAATATTGTTCACAGATTGAGATCTACAACTAAAGAAAGTAGAAAGGGCAATATCAAGAGTTAAAGACATCGCCACAAAAATTGTGGAAACTTTCAGCCAGAACCTGATCGCAGTGAATCTCATAGATAAATGTCCTCCTAGTGCATTGCCATTGGTAAAAGATTTGACAAGGCAATGGCAAGAAGTGTCAAAAGTGAAAGAGGAGCACATCAAGAAGATAGAAAAGTTAGACTGGGAAAGATACTGGAGATATCTAATCAAGGCTCACAGACAATGGCTCATGCTTCATTGTCTTACAGATACGTCTTCATACATGTTACCTCCATTATTTGATGTTGTTTTTACTGGACACCTACGCATTAAGCCAGAGCAACCTCCCGAGGTTCAGCCTATGCTTAATATTCTTCAACTCAAGGAGCAAATGGAAGAAGGGACAACAGGACAATCCACCAACAAATCACCACTTTAATTTATGTTTCTGTTTTTATTTTACTTACTTTAAGGAGAGTTGTTTGAAACCTCCTCAAATTTTATTGTAATGACTATTTTAAAACTTATTAGTTTTATATTTAAACCCCTTCATGTCTTTTAAGAAGGGGTCTTGAAATTTTGAAAAGAAGACTTCACTGATGTTGCACTTCTGTACTCTTAAAGTTTTCTGAATAAAAAAAGCTGGACCGAGAGTTATTTCTCAAATGAATTGACTAAATATATTTATGGTACTTTTATCTTATATGTTTCATTTAAGTTTTCAAATGAGAAATAGTTCATTGATCTTACGATGTGTTGTTTTATATATTTGTTTGAATACAATTTGACATCAATTCACTTTTAAACGTGTTATTCTGTTATCATTTATATCCATATGCAATACATGCATTTTGTAAAAGTTTCGATATAAGCTTCATCAAATTGATTTAATTAACTTCTTAATTAAATCAATTATCTTATTTGTTTTTCATTTCTCTAAATGAATGTATGATCTTTATTTGCACTCATTGAAAGATTATTTCTTTAGATTGCATAAGGAAAAAGTTTCATCCCGGGATAGATAGAGATAGATTTAGATATAGAGATATAAACAGATAGATTTAGATATATAGATATAAACAGATAGATTTACTATTTGTTGCAAGCTTTCTTATAATTCCATCTATCAAATTCCTTT
This sequence comes from Pinus albicaulis, assembly GCA_034641835.2. Taxonomy (NCBI): domain Eukaryota; kingdom Viridiplantae; phylum Streptophyta; class Pinopsida; order Pinales; family Pinaceae; genus Pinus; species Pinus albicaulis. The sequence continues at coordinate 904,630,360 of CM076581.1, forward strand.
TAGAGATAAAACCATTCATTCATTCCAACTATATTAAATTCGAAAACTGGTCCCACAAATCTAGTCGGATCCACCAAAGGGATGGTTTTCAAGTCCCCGACTGCGTGGTTTTCCCTAATGTTGTTGCATCGATTTTTAGGGCCTCAATAGGATGGTTTAAAAGGTTATAAGCTTTGGAACCCAGAGTCAAGGAAGGTTGTGTACAGTTGAGATGTGGTATTTAGAGAGGTGAAAGATGTTATTAAACATGAAGTCCTACCAAAGGAACTGGAGGAGCTAGAGTTTGAGTAAAGGAGGAAGAATCAAACTCTACAGCAGAACAAGATTCAGAAAAGGAAGAGTCACAAACTCCAGCTTTGAGAAGATGAGTTGGAGAAAGAAGGCAATCATAAATGTATAGTCATTTGATTTTTGTTCAAATTTTGTTTTATCTAGTACCGATGATGATCCCAGAACTATCAAGGAGGTAGTAGATTCAGAGGATAGAAAACTCTGGAAAGAGGCCATGGTTAATGAAATGGCATCTTTAGACAAAAATGAGGCTTGGGCTCTAATGGAGTTGTCGGCTGGAAGGAAACCCATTTGCAGCAAATGGGTGTTTAAGAAGAAGATGAATGCAAAAGGAAAGGTGGAGAAATACAAATCTCGGTTGGTAGCAAAAGGTTATTCCTTGGTGCAGGGAATTGATTTTGGTGATATTTTATCTCCTGTTGCCAAGGTAGCTTCTATTAGATTACTTTTATCTGTTGTTGTTGCTATTGATTTTGAGGTAGAACAGATGGATGTGAAGACAACATTTCTTCACAAGGATTTGGAAGAAGAGATCTACATGAAGCAACCTGAAAGATTTGCAGTGAAGGATAAGAAAGAACTAATATGTAGATTAAAAAAGTCTTTGTATGGGTTAAAACAATCACCAAGGATGTGGTATTAGAAATTTGATACATATATACCGGAACTTGGCTTCACCAAAATAAAACCAGATCACTATGTGTATTTTAAGTTAATTGGTGAGCGTGTTCTTGTATGTGGATGATATGTTGCTGATTGGAAATGACAGAAATTATCCAGGATTTGAAGACCCAATTGCCCTCTAAGTTCGACATGAAGGTTCTTGGTGTTGCAAACTATATTTTCAGCATGGAAATTAAACGAGATCGGGCAAAAAGGAAGCTCTGATTAAACCAGAGGAAGTATGTTGAGACAATATTGTAGACGTTTAATATGCATAATAGTAAACCAATGAAGGTTCTTATTCTTATAGGTGTAAAGTTATATTATGAATAGTGTCCCAAGACACAAGAAGAGGAAAAGGACATGTCCAATGTTCCATATGCAAGCGCAAACGATTCCCTGGTGTATGCAATGGTTTGTACTAGACCAAACATTACACATGCAGTGGGAGTATTGAGCAGGTTTATGTCAAAACTAGGGAAGGAGCATTGGACAACAGTGAAGCGGGTTTTCAGGTATTTGTGTGACACTAGTGACTATGGTCTGTGCTACCAAGGAAGACCAGGAATGGACAAAGTTTTGGACATCCGTGGCTTTGTTGAAGCAGATTGAGATCGAGATCTAGATCAGAGAAGATCTACAAGAGGGTATGTGTTTAACCTATTTGGAGAAGCAGTCAGTTGGATGAGAAAAAGACAGTCTGTAGTGGCTCTTTCAACTACAGAGGTTGAAGACATGGTAGCCACTCATGCAAGCAAGGAAGCAGTTTGGTTGCATAGATTGTGTTCAAGTATGGGGTTGATACATAGAGCTATAAGGATAGACTGTCACAGCCAAAGTGCAATTTTCTTAGCAAAGAACCATGCTTATCATTTAAAGACAAAGCACATAGATGTTCAGTATCACTTTGAGGACAAAAAGGTGTTTCTGTTAAAGTTGGACACTTTGAAGAATGTTGCAGATGCAACGACAAAATATGTGATCACCGAGAAGTTTTCTTGGTGTAGAGAATTAATGGTCGTTGCAGAGCTGGACCAATGACTAAAGCTCTCCTGCGACCCCATGTGTGGAAAATAAAATAACAAGTGGGAGAATGTTGGGTGTGTGTTATAATCTTTCCATGACTAGTCGCATGCGTAGGGGGGAGCGGTAGAACTCCTTGTTCTTTGCGCCGGGTACAGCAGGGGGGTCACAAGGTGGGCGGCAGGTACCCTGCACAGGGTCTGGGGCAGCTCCCCAAAAAAATTTGTTTGGACCCTATAATAAGTAGGTGCTCAGACCTACCTATGGTTTTGTGCATGGGTTTTGCACATGGTTTTCGGCATGATGGTTTTATGTCCATGGTATTTTGCAGATCCTATCAAGGGAACTACAGTTATGTTCTAATCCAGGGTTAATGGATTTGGGTTTATGAATGTTTTGACATGTATATATATGTATTGTAACATTGAAATGAACATAATGAAAAATCAATCTGGTAGTCTTGGTTTTGGGATCCAGGGGAAAATATCTGTGATGTTGTCGCCATTGTTTATTTTATGTTTTAAGAGTTCGTTTGTAGTTAATTTCTGTACATGGTTAAAACCTACACCCTCAAAAAATTCGTCCGGCTACTCCCACTAAATAACAAATTTTCTTCTTCTACTTTTGAGCTTCTCCGTCTGATCAAAATTGCTCTGAAACCATGTGAAAATTTCACTACAGAAAATTTGTTGCAACAACTGGAGTTAATTATTCTAACTGTAAATTAATTTAGTAGTTTATTGCTACGGCAAAGATGAATTAATCACACTGCAATATTCACAAATAAAAATATTGTGGAAGATAAACTGGAAACTGAGAAAATACTAGCATGCACACACAAAAATATAACACTATTATTTTTGGACAAAAGTCTCCGGAAAAACCCAATTTAGGAAAACTGGTATAGAAATTGAGGGTTTTTATTATTAAGCAGCAGTGAGAAATTTTGTGTACAATATATGGATGCCCAACTCGTAATCCAATCAACAAAATAATCTAGCAAAAATATTTGTGAGGAAAATACCTCAAACACCATGCCTGATCCAGCTCTGACAACTGGCAAAACTAGCTAGTCGTACAACCTCTACATGGGCCTTTGTGCAGTGTTTGTGAAAACCCCAACTTGCTAAGCCCCGAAACTATTGGAAAAATGATGTCATCGCTGAATCTGCCTCTAGAAGGCATTTACTTGGCCTCCTAGAGAATTTTTGGACTAAGTGAAACTGAATTATCCTTCCCATCAACAAAATTGATCTCACTTTGAGGCTAACTATGTTGGCTCTCCGTAACTCTCTAGGAAATTAGACCCTTCTGCAGTTGACTCTTCGGAACTAGAAGACTTCTTTTGGACTCACTGTCTCTTCCCCTCTTTGTCTCTACATCCCTTATTTGGTTCAAACTCTTCCGACAAACTGTTGTTGCCCTCTAGAAAGTCGATCTACCCAAGTAAATCGACTTCAATTGTGTTCCTCCATCTACCCATCGACGACTTCTTATAATCTCATTGTGGGACTCCAATGGCCAAGATTAAAACTTAATCAATGGTTGATATTATTTCGTGCGACTTTCTAGATAAATCTCATCTTAATTAATTATTGTTAATTAATCATTTTTCCTAAGTTAGACTTAGGAAAAATTTAATTACCGATTAATTAACTTAATTAAGGCACTTCTAGGTGGATTTTCCTGAAACCTTTTCTAGGTTATGGAGTACTAGTGTTTCTTATCCTCTTTGATAATTGTCGAGACTAGAACATGAGTTGATGCTACAAAAAATGACACTGGTGAGCAGATCAATAATTTCGTTGAGAAAATATGAGTGCAGGATTTTGCAACAAGTTTTGTAGTAGCAAATCAGCGTTGGGTGGAAGAGAAAAAAACACAGAGGAATTTCCCTATGGGTTTCTAGATCCAACTTTCTAGAGGAAATCCAAGTTTTCCATAGCAGGGCATATCTGCACATTCCATGAGGGAGTGTGAGTAGCAAAGCAGGAAGCCAAGTAGCAGAGGGAGGAGATTCTTATTCATTTTCCTACATTTGAATGGCCTCAGCAAGGCTTTGAGATCAGGATAAGCTTCATTGACCCTCTAACTATTGTATCTATAAAGCAAGAATCACTTTCCTGCTAGATGAGTATGGTCTAAAAACATATGTAAAAATAGTTATATCCATACCTACAAATCAGCAACAACTAGATAACTACAATAAGGAGATGGACAAGGTGAAGAGAATGATCATAGATGGATTTCGAGATCATATAGCCCAGCATCTAGCTGGCAAGAACACTGCCAAATAAATGTGGGATGTTGTTGCAAATATTTTTTAGGATCCTTCCAAAACCAGAAGATGTTCTTGAAAGAGAAGTTGTGGACCACCAGGATGCAGAAGGTTGAAGGAGTCACTCCTTATCTCACTAGAATTCAGAATGTCCCAACAATGAGCTAGTGCGTACAACTCTCAACAGTTTCACCAAGGAGTGGGAAACTTTCATCCAAGGTATCACTTGATCATATCAGCTACCTAGATGGGATCAATTGTGGAGAGATTTCACCCAGGAATATATGAGGCTTTCTCTTTTTTAGATTAATATTAGTGGTAGCAGTAGCAAAGGACCGAAGAGTGTGAAAGATGAGGAAGAATGTAGCACTCGCATCTAAAAGGAATGCGAAGAAAGGTCCTAGTCAGGGACAAGGCTCAAAGAGAGAAGAAAAGAAGTAGAAAGATATTTCGATGATCAAGTGCTTCAGATGTGGTGAGTTTGGTCACTATAGTACTAAGTGTCCCAAGAAGAAGAAGGACAAGAAGGAGCAGCGGGAGCAGGAAATAGCTTCAGCAGAAATCAATAATTTTTCCAACAGGCTGGAGGAAGAATTCGTTTTGTATGCAACTATACCTCTAGCAGAGATGTGGGGAGACCTTGAACTGTAGTTCCCAGAGTTTCAAATATTATTGGGTAGGGTCCAAGGATAGCTTCGGAAAGGTGTTTCCTAACGAATCATTGCCTTAGCTACAAGGGCCCACAATTTTTCAGTAGCAGATGGATCATGATGTTCAACATGGCACAGTCATATCTTGAGGGACAGTTGAAAAACTAGTTGCAGTCAGTTACTTGAGGGGTGTAGAACCTGTCAGGGCGCAGACAGTTACTCAGTAGAAAATGCAAAGACTAGTTGCACTCAGACTCAGGAGATAGTTGCAGAGCTAGTATAGGGACACGGCAGATTCAGAGATTAGTTTTTAGTTGCAGTAGTTGTAGTAGCAACAACAACATGAGATCAGTTGCAGCGCAGAGCAGAGTTGGTAGCAATGTAGGGAGGCATAGTGGAGTGTAAATAGTATTGCAGATGTAGGGTGGTTTAGCTACAGAGTTGGCAGATGAATCAAAGTATGTGCAATAGTTTGGTGGGCAATGACAGGGTGTCACAGTTGTTAGATATCAGCAGCGTGAGGGAAGATGTTACGGGAGAAAGAGAGTAGAACCTATGTTGCATGAAGTAGGGATAAAGGAGGACTTTTTTTGGAATTGAAGTGTCTGAAGTGTCATTTGCCAAACACTAGGAAGTGAAGTGTCTTGGAAGCGTCTACTATATATATAATAAAAAACATCCAAAATACGAAATTAGCTGTAGGAGATATAAAAAGATGCATATTTGTACATAAACCAAGATAGATATGGCATCCATTGTACATCAATGATTAATTATTTGAGCATCAACCATATAGAATCTAGATTCTTCTCCTCTTGTCTAGCCTTTGCCTCTACCTCGATTGTCTAGAGATATTAGTCAACATTGCTAATTTTGATCAAACTGTTAATTTTTCTTAGGGTTGTATTGTTCTTTGCTTAAGATAATTGCATTTCATCATTTACACATTGAATTCACCTCGTAGCAATATAAATACATAGCATCATATGCAATTATGTAGAAAGAACAACCTCATCAAAAGTGTATGGAAACATAAAGGAACGGTAGAAGAAAAGCATACACACATAGAGACGCTAGAATTTGGTCGAAGACCAGGGCAAAACCCCACGAGGAAAACTTGGAATTATTCTACTTCTTCAATTAGATTTCATCAATAGTTCAATTGATATACGATACATAAACCAACACATCAGATTACCTAGGGCATATACATATCTTGTTCACAACTTCGATTGTGAACAAGATTTATTTGTCAATATAGCCATACCATACTCTTATAAAATAATAATAATGATAGTGATATCATGCAACCACATTACTGATAACATGCAACTGCATTACTGAATCATTTATCTGTCATATATATATGGGCCATAAGAACCATATATCACAATTGTGCCATGCAGGTCCACCTAGGCCATCCTCCCTACGAGCCACACAACCATACTGTTAGTGCAAGGAGTTACTCATTCACTGCATAAGGAGTAAGCCTTACACATCATAGTTCATTTCAAAATTTTAAAGGGGTTGTCTGAGTGGTGGGATGGTTTCTCAAATATTTTGAAATGATTTTATGTTCTTTAAGACTTTCATGCATTTGGCAAGCTGTGGCAAGTATAAATTGTGTGGGTAAAAGGTAGTATAGGGAGCAGAGTGTACAAGTGGAAGAAGATGAATCGCTGGTACCTATATCAGGAAATATTCCTATCCTAAATCAGTCACACAGCTATGATGATGTCTCTTTACAAAAACTTTGTTTATGCAAAGTAAACAACATTCAAAAAATAGATTCCACAAATCCTTTATGAAATCTTCACTGACATGTTATATAACACATATATAACTTGCAGAAAACTAAAAGCAGATAATTTATTGTTAAATCCTATAACAGTTTCTCACTCACACCTTACTAGTTGTTGTAATTCAAATTTTAGAAGAAATTAACAAAGAAAAGAGACACACCACACATTATATGTTCCTTGAGTCACAAAATCCTCCAGCATGAAGAAAAAAGGTTTTTTATTATATTCAGTCTTCAAGTAGACCAACATCCAACCTAGAAATGGTATTTACAAGTGGTATATATAACAAGAGAGGTACCAACTCCATCTCTTCTAAAAAGAATGAAACATTAATTCTAACATTATATATGTGTCAAAAGACTTTACAACCTTATCCCATCGAAATCTAACAGAAAGGACAGATGGAGAAGAAAGAAGAGAAGAAATTTGGGCTGGAATGATGAGTGTGATATCAGGTTGCCCCTTTTTCTGTTGATTTATCTCATTGTGTCTTGGGTCTTTAATAACCATGCAGCTAAATTTAATAAGACCTCCAATAACCTCATAACCACCTCTCACCATCACTTGTATTATCCATTTGGTTATGGGTTCTTATCCATCCTTAACTGGATTGGAAAAATTCGCTGACAGGTGTCAAAATTCAGTTAAAACATGTGCTACCAGAAATTCCAGTAAAAACCTGTCACTGCGCAAAATCTGGAATGCTACCGGAATTTTCGGTAGCGCCCTATTTCTTTTTCAAAAATACACATAAAATGTTGAAATTTTGGTGCAGACTTATATTCCTTGACACCTGAGCTGATGTTAAAAATTGTAACTGATAAGCAAAAAGGTATTTGTATTAAAAACCTTTTTACCTTCCCTCTATGTGTGTTGTAGCTTCAACAAGTTTATCCAAGTCTTTTTTGCTTCCAACAACTGATCTAGATCTGGTTTCTCTTGTGGTTGCTTCCTTGACAGTGGTTTTGTCCTCCTTAGAACCCTTTTGTGTTTTTCTTCTCTTTGAGGGCTCTGAGTGCTGCTCTGAAGGGGTTGTTTGGTTGTTTTTATTCATGGATTTCTCTGTTTTTTTAACCTTCAGATTTACCGTCAATATCAATAACCTCTGTCATTAGGCTTGGATTATATAGAGCCTTGGACTTAAGCCTAAACTTGTTGTTGTCTCTAGTATGCCTCTTTCTAGTACCAGCAACAGGGTTGGTTGTTTCTTTCTTCTTCTTACTGTTGATGTCATATCCAACATTCTTGAGGAGTTCTTCATCTGATGGTGTAGGTTGATACTCTTTCTGCAACTTCTGTTGAATATGTGCTTCCAAAATTTCCGATAGCGCCCGTGCTTTTGATTTATCTGCAATTGCAGACCTTCCTCTTCTAGCGCTAGTGTAGACATTAGGAAATGGAGGAACATGGGGCACTATTTTCATATATTTTGGTTTGCTTGCGGAGGAACTCTCTCCTTTTTCCAACCTTCTTTCAACCTTGACTATGGAAACCTTCTCTTTTTAGCCCTTGTCCTTCTTATGAATGTTTTCTTTTTTGGCCTTTCTCTTTGTTCTTTTTTCAAGCTGAGGGTTTGGTTGTGGAACTGGAGGTGTAGGTGCAGGATGGCCTACCCTGTAGAATAAAAAGTGGTCCCAAGTTTGGTTTCTCTTCCCCAACTCTTCTTCAACTAGAACTTTGATTAAAGCTTGACGGTACAAGCTATACTCAGAAACATCACTGTGAGTCTGAACCCTTGCTGACATCTTTGTGAGGATTTTCAACAAGAAAAATGGCATATTTAACGTCTTCATCCCTGCAATATGAAAAAGAAACCTCATGTGATAGAGGAACACAATTGTATACCTCCTTTCACAAGTGAGGTATATCTTGATAAGCTTGATAGCTTCTGCCCAATCATTCTTAAGATAGCTACTTGGAATGCCTTTTGCCCAATTTGGATCTCTGTGAGCATCTTTGAGGAAGCTATTGAAATCTCCTCCTATAATAACCTGCCCTTTGAACCACCTTTCTCCTTCTTGGGGAAGGTTAAAGGCTTTAGCGGATTCTTCAGAAACCTGCAAGGTGAGGCCATAAACTATAGCTTCATGTCCATTAAAATATCTAGCAAACTCTTGGGCTACTCCTAAGTGAGAGCTCCCTAACCTGGTGCATAGAGAATACCACCCTAACTAAATAAACAAGCTTCTTACCCTCGAATTGGCATCAACTAGATCTACACCCTCAGGCTCTATTCGATTTATTTTTCCACCTGTTTTAGTCATCTTCAGAAAATAGATGACTCTGTCTCTTGCAACTGATATTTGGCATATTAAGAGGAGTTTTACCTTACAAGTGTTGCATGTATTCACCTTTGGAATCTTGTCTGAAATCCAGAATCCTCTTCAAACTATGACTCTCAGCGATTCGAACCCCAACAGCTAAAACTTCAAATGACAGAGTTCCTACTTTTTAGGCGGTTTTAAAACCAAAATTCGGTTCATTACCCCATGCAAATCAACCTTCATAATTAAAAATATTCCTCATCATGAAGTGCACCATGTGATAATCCATCATCACCTTCAGTTGGCTGCGTTTTTCCGTATAGAGTGCTCCAGATGTCTTGAGACAAGAAGATCTGTGACTAGCAGTCACCTTTGTTGTCTTATTGTTAATTGGTCGAAATTTTTGACAGCACTGTTGTGCATCCAGCCAAATGGTTATGGCGTTGAGTGTAATAACCGCAATCTCCTCCATTCGGAAAAACACGTACTTAGACATATGTATAACTAACTTGGGGTTGACAGGCAGGACGGGGTAACGGTTAAGTTCATAACTACGACTGACGCATGGGTTCAACGTATATTACAACTTTACTTAAATTAACTAACTGCAATATGACACTTATCATTAGATATGAAAAGATTTAAAACAATATTTGAGGCGTCACTACAACACGTGGCTTAACTAAAGCGGATGTGCTTTTTCATTTATTTTTTAAAAATAGAGTATGCTTCCGGAAATTCCAGCAGCATCGGAATAAAAAAGAAAAATACAGAAACAGGAAAATAACAGACTGTATGAAAAGGCTAAAACTGGTGCTTCTGGAAATTCTGGTAGCGACCAAAAAAAATTTAAATTTTGAAATTTTGAAGTTTAATCCTAAAGACAAAATTATGAAATGGACTCATGACTTAGCAAAGAACTGTGCTAACACATACCACAGTTCCATCCTCAACGTTTATTCTCCAACATCATTGAATATAGTAGAGCAATATACCACGTGCTCATGGGGCCATGCAACACGGGACCATATTGATTCATATACCATCGTCAGGTCATCGGGCCATATCATCACCGACAGGCCATCGGGCCATACCATCACTGACAGGCCATCGAGTCATACCATCACCGACGGGCCATCGAGTCATACCATTACTGACGGGCCATCGAGCCATATCAAGCCATACCATCACCAATGGGCCACCGAACCATACTATCATTGAGCACTGCAGGCCGACTAGAGTAGGGCCATATTGTGCAGAAGACTGCAAAATAAATGTGATGCCAAGAACTGAAGTTACATACGATGTTAGGGTTGTAAGATAAATGTGATGCCAAGAGCTCTAGATATATGTGATGCCAAGAGCTCTAGATATATGTGATGTTAGGAACTGTAGATATATGCGACACCAGGTGCTATAGATATATGTGATATTAGGAGATGTAGATATATGCTTTGCCAGTACTGAGCGAGACCATCATATGAGACTGTGTGATGCAAAAAATGATGCCCATACATAGATGTTGATCCAATATGACAGGGATACCAATAGTGAGTCATAACACAAAGTATGATATGTGTGATCATGGAAGTGAATCCTATGGGAATCTCGTCAACTCCAGTTCAGAAGAAAGATCTAATGCATATCTGAAACCTATCCGATGTCACTACTGTACATTAGAGCGAGCCAGATGCGAATCCAGAATATAGGTGTGAACCTTTGATATGAGAAGTGAATCTCCGAGAAAGATATCCAAACTATAGAAAGGTTTTTGAACCTTATATAAGAAACGAATTCCATATCCATGATCTATATCGAAAGAGACACAAAAATCCTCTATATATACAATTTGATAGGGATCCCTTATGAGGCTGACTTGACCCTTTAGAGGTTGACTTTAATATTTATTTGCTCGAAGTAATTTTCTTCATTGATCATAGGGCTTGCAATTTGGGACATAGGGTTTCCCCTAGGGGAAATTCATCCCAACGTTGTCAAATTTCAACACAAACTACCTAATACAAGCCTTAAAACATGGTAGAAAAATATTAACATGCTTGATCAATGTTTTTGACTTAACTAAAAGGTATTTTTTTGCTAATGCCATGACAAAAGAGTTCAACAATTAACACCAACAACACTACGGTACATATAGGGCTTGGTGCTCTTGATTAAATGTCAATCACATACCCCAATACATGATATAATCTAATGAAATATCACAATCCCGTTGATCTTGAATTCTAAAGAATTGTTAAATCTGTTAAATTTTGAATAGGATATGAAATTCTTTTTTCTCCATATGAAGTTCGATGAGGCTGGTACCACTCTCAAACATCGTGAGTCATTTCATGGTAATGTTAAAAATTTAATTAAATGGATGAAAATGAAAGATAAAGGAGATTGTCAATTTTACCTTAATAATTTAACATTATCATGAGGCAACATCTAGGAAGCGTTTAAGGAGCATCAAGGAAGCACATTGGGAGTGTCCGGGAAGCCCCAACCCACTTTAAGTTAAAGGAAAAAAAATTAGAACCCCGCATAAATGCATGTCTTTGTCTGAATCCACTGGTGATCCATGCATATCCGTGCCCAAACCTCCACGGATCCACGACATATCCTTTTCCGGATCCACGGATCGAGAATCTAGAAGCGCAACTCAGGCCCGCGTGGTTTCATATTTTCAGGAATCGCCCAAGGATCTGTATAGGGCGTGGTTCTTGTTAGCCTCCACAATGTCCCAAGGCTAAGAAAGGATATCGACGAAGGTAACCTCAAACCAATCTTTTAGTTTGGTAGCTAGCCCTACCAAACCAAAGAGGGCTCTCTGTATGAAAATCACAACCAAAGGGTTTGACTAGAGGAAGAATATATTTTAGGCTTGTTGACCACACTTTGTCAACGACCCCATAGCAGTACACCCCCATTTTTTCAAATGGGATTCGTCATGTTCGACGTGGTTGCACCATTCAGATTCCATCATCCAGATTTCATCGACAGTTGATATTGTTATAAATGATGTAAACACATTCTGCATGTTATGATGTAAATGATCTAAGTAAGACCATCCATGTATGTAACTACCTAGGTAAGCCTAGTATGTTGTTGATGACTTCCATTCTAGGAGGTTTTTTGTCTCACTGATTCACGAAAGTGATCGGCAGAGTTTTTCCCTCCAGCCTCACCCCAAAGCTAGGGTGGAATGTGTCATCAGCATGCTAAGTGAGTCCTAGTGTTTTTTATCGAGTCCTTGTAAAAGTAGTTTCAACTACTTGGTCTACTAGATCATGTTTTGAGTCGCAGAACTGGGTATTTATTTGAGGGTATATACGAATGGGTTTTCCCCTTCATGTATGTAAATGTATTATCTCATGTAAAAGAGAGTTGGAAAAATAATTATAATCCCCTCTTAGTCAATTAATTAAATTTTTTGGTCAATTAATCAATAAAATCCTAAACCAGAAATTTAATTAATTTAGGGTCCTAAATTAGGATTAAATATGTAAAGGCAAAATTTGTGGGTCCTTGGAAAATGATTTTGAAAGCCCCAAGCCAAGGGAATATTGAGAATTTTAAGAAATATTGGACCTTTGGGCCTTGGTGGTTAAGTCAAGGTCAAAATTTTGGGGTAATTAACTCAAAAATAATATTTTTGAGTTAATTAAAATTGAATTAAATGATAAATTCGTTTTTTCCCCAAAATTTTAATTTCAACGCTCCGGATTAAAAGATAATTAAATCTTTTGGACAGTTGAGATTATTTTGACGAGGATCATCCAAACTAACCGTTAGAGATCTTGTCCTATAAATTTAGAGGTCTTTCTCATTTTTGAGTCATCCGATCTCAGGATCGTGCACTTGCTCTTAGAAGCTTTTGTAAACTTTTTGAGGAATAAAGCATAAAGACTTTGAGGTTACAAATCTGGATGTTCCTTCTCAGATCTATGTGGTGAATTGTCTCTAAACTCTGCTACTTGGTTTCTTGCATTTTATGGTTGATGGCCTTCATGGATTAATATGCATATAGGTATCTTATGTAGTTTTCTGGGTTTATAAAATAACATTTTGATTTTCCGCAAAGGTCTCATGTTGTTTTCTTAAATCTCTATCTATCTAAGATTCGGATCTAAGTGTGCAGGGAATTTTTTTTTAAGATTGGGCGTCTGGGGAAGTCTTCGGTTGGACCAGCCGACTCCCAATAAACATAAATCTGATAAGCTCTTTATTTGTTAAATTTCCGGGTCTATCTTACGATATTTGTGATTTTGCAGGGTTTCGAAGGCTCGTGCCTCTCATTTAAAAATTTTAATCTCTGAAAATTGTGCTTAAACGGATTTTAAATCTGACCATGAAGGTTTTAAATTTGTAAATTAGTTGTAAATTTGTAATTTCTCTGTAAGGGTTTAATGTTTCTTGATGTGTATCTTCAGATCTGATTGATTGTTGCAAGTTACAAGTTCAAATTGGAATTTTTTTTTTTAAGATCTAAGGCAGATCTAGCCTCCAAAGGCCAAATCTGGCCTCAAATCCCTCCTGTGGACGAATCTGGGCGTTACTGGTTCAAAAAATTTTGAAAATAAAGAAATTTTAAAGATTTTTTGGGCGGATTTTCATGATTGCAGGAGGTTTATCAAAAAAATTTGGATCTGGGCATAATTGTGCTGCCGAGAAGAAGATTTCAAACGCAGTTAAACTAGCATCCTGAGAATCTGAATAAATTTTAAATTTGCTGGTCTAATTTTTGATTGAGCTGGGTTGGTTAAGATAGTCTTTGCATACTTGCTGCCCTCGATACCTCCCGTACGGATTTCTTCATTCCTTGGTTTTTCTTACCCTTCTCACGCTGCCCCTGTCTTTGACGTCAACACCTCTCTGCACGCTTGTCCATTTGCTCCTGCACTCCAGCTCCTTGCCATCTGCATCATTTTTCAATACGCTGCCATTCGAATTCATCACACCGTCCATTTGCTCCCTGCATACTCTTCTCTCCTCCGACCTTTCATTCGATCCATCCTTCAGCTCCTCATCGATCATCTTCTTCTATCCGCCCAGCCATTTGAAAGCCATTCTAAGAGCATTGAATTTTCTGTCGTTTTCATCCAGCTCTTCACACTACCCTGCGTTTCCATCTTACCTCACGTTCTCTGCTGCCGTCCTCCATCGAGCCCTCCCACGTCTGTCTGCTCCGTCCATCGACCTGCAGAAATACAAACGCATACACATCAAATGATAAAACCAGCGTCTCAATTTTTGTATAGTTTCAAATTTTTGTTTAGCGTAGTTTAGGAGTTAGGATTTAATAAAGTTTGATTTCTTCCTTTTTTTTAATTTTTTTTAATTAGGTTAGTCATAGGCTTTCAATTTAGTTTCATAGAATTCGATTTGGGTTAGTTTTTTTAGGTTAGATATCGTAGGTTTTATTTGTTTTTTTTAATTTGTGTTGTGGATAGGGTAGCATAGTTTTAGTTTAGATTTAATTCAGATTTTTTTTTTTAGGAGTTTTTTAATGTTAGCATAATTTTTAGACCTCAGGTTTTATTTAAATTCGAATTTAGATTTAAGTTTTAACTTAGATTTAGATTTTTTTATTTTAGATTCAAAAAATAATAAAAAATAAAAAATAAAAAAATTTTATTTTTTTTAAATCCTAAAAAAATCTAGAAAATCCAAAAATATAAAAAAATTTCAAATTTTCTATGGTCAAATGAACTTTTGAAATTTTATCTTAAGAGTGACTATATAAAATCTTTGATTTGTCTGGATCGAAATTAATTGACACATTTTAAATCCTGGCATTTTCATCGTATTGTTTCATGGTTGTAGTGCCCTTCATTGAATATCATTAATCGTGTTTTTAATAAGCAGCAGTTAATCGTCATTTGCTTGTTTCTAATCACATAGCGGGATCTTGTTTGACTCCATAAGGCACTGGTCTTAAGCATAAAATCTAATCTAGATCTGTGAAATCCTGTTAATTTTATTGAGTATTTGATGTTTTAGCTGTGTCTCCTGGATTTGTCATCATCATTCATAATAGGGTCTACCTCCCTTAGCTTGCAAGGAGACAGCTTAAATAGAGAGATTGGGGATAAGAGTGACAGCCCCCAATCTGAGCCGTTGTCGTGGTGCCTTGACAATCTGTGCGACAACAAGGCTACTTAGCTCTGCTCTAGGGTTTTGAAAGATTAATGGTTTTTATGTTGGATCAGGGATGAAAACTAGGTAGCTAGGTCAAATTATCAAAGGGTTACAGTTGCAAAGATATGGAGGAGCAAGATAGCAATTCTTTTGTGATAGGCTTGGGATTTTTGTCGGTATAGTGTAGGGTTTGAAAATGAAAGATGATCTTAATGAGCATGTGTCATGAATTCATTAAAACAGAAGGAAGATTGCATAAAATGACATTCCCAAACAAAACTGAGCTTTCATGAAAGAATTATGTTTATGAATCTTTTAGGAAAATCACTGAAGAAAGCAAGATATGGAAAGGAAACATGTATATCATTTATATTAAACTATAACAGAGCAAATACAACATCAAAAACGTAGTGCACATGAATTCCTAGATAATAGTTGCAATTATCCTTTGATTTCCTGAATAAAAAGTTGAATTACAAGCTACAATAGTCTCACCCTATGATGGTCAACCATCAAAATGACTAAGAAATGCATACATATAGACAAAAAACTATCTCCCCTCTCTCAAAGGCCAAATCCTAGAGTGGAGGAGGAGTTCACAAGATTCCCTCACCTAAAACCTAAAGACTAGGGAGGTTAACATCATAAAAGACAAATTACATCAATAGAAGTCAAGTTGGACTGAGTCAACTAAGAAAACAGGCTTCCAGGCAAAAGTGCAGCGAAATATCAGCAAAGCGCAGCGTGCCAGGAAAAAATGCAACATGTTGGGTGCAAATGGCTTTTGGAGGCCTTTCCGAGGTCCAAATCAGGATCTGAAAGATGCTGGAGAAAGCTTTGCCTGTCTACTACATCATAGAACCCTCAAGCACTGCAAAAGACTGCTTCTAGCCCTCCAAAAATCAATTCTTCCAAAAGAACTCCAAAAATGCAACGAGATTTTGAAAAACATGGCAGAAAGGTGTTTTTTAGGTGATTTTTGGGCCTTTTCACCCACCAGAATTCGCTGACATGGCTCTCCCAAGGGCTGAAAGTGATGTACAAGTCATGAGAAATCCAAAAAAATAAAAAAATTTCCATTTGGATGCATCCAGCAAAAGCGCAACATGAGGCTCGCTGTGTTTTTGGACCCATGATTGTACAAAAATTGTTAAAAAGTTAAAAAAATTCAGAATTTGCTCAAAATTCTTCCAGACTTGCTCCATGGAGACCTATGATGGTAAGTTATGCTATGATTGAAGCATCATCAATTAAATCCAACTTACCCTTCTATTTTTCCTTCATTAGGTTTTCCTTGAGTTTTGCCTTCAATTGCGTGATCCTTACCTTGAAGACCTGATTTCTTGTGTAGTAGTGCATGGCCATATGCCTTTGTATGTTGTTGTTCTTATTTTCCCTCTTCAGGAGTTTCTCGAAGTGACCATTGACTCTATCAAGCCAATATTCCCTATCCTTGTCAAATTCTACCAATATGAGCTTATTGATTGTCATTTGGGTTCTTGGTGGAGTTGCTTTTCTCTGTTGCTGAAGTGCCCATTTGAGGCATCTACTCATTGGCCTCTTCCTTCTTACCTGCTCTTCCTGATCATGTAACTCATTTATGTCAACTACTTTTTTTCCCTTTGCATCCTCTTTGTTCAAATCAACTCTAGGCCTACTCAAGAGTGTATTTGATTTACTTTCAACTGCATATTTTCTTGTTCCAGGAATCAAGTTAAGAAGTTGGCTTTTGACAAGTTGTCTTTCAATTCTCTGATCTCAGCATCTTTCTCCATGTTGACCTGCTTTGTTGTTTTGTGCTCTTCATCCACCTCCAAATATTCCATGTCAGTTTCAAGATGGAATGGCTCCTCATTTTGCAAACGTGCCTCATGCTGTGAGGGTGATCCCTGTTTAGTTGATGTGGGCTTGGCCCCTTCAACAATGTTTGGAGCAAACACAAGCCTCCTTCCTCTCTGATATGTTTGAGTCACCTCAGCCCTAGGTGTCCTCTTGACTAAAATTCTACTAGATGAGTCAATATCCCTTTGTTTGGATGGTGTTGATGGTGTTGTTGATGGTGTACTTTGGCTAGTAGGCTGACTAGCAGGGGGCAAAAACACAGTGGATTGAATGAATGTCTCCCAAGAGATGCCCATTTGTGTGAGTTAGTGTAAAACCATGATTTTTATGAGGCCATGGTGGAAAAGACTAGCTTGATGATGACTCTCTATATGTTGCACTTTCTCTGCCATTTTAGCCAAGATTTTGTAGAGATAGTAGGGTAGGTTGATATTTTTACCCCTGTGAAGTGCATTAGCAATCTAACATGATATTTGTACAACCTTGAAAATCCGCCCTCACGTGTAAAATACCTCATAATGGCTTTCATCAATGGAGCAAACTTATCAAGAAATTGTCCAAAAGGAAAAACTTTCTTGATGGCATCTGTGTAGTGACTTTTAATGAAAACTTTTTAGTTTTGCACATCCAAATCTAAGCTCTTGAACCACTTTTCCCCATTGTTTTGTATCCCTGTAGTTGTAGCTATGGCCTCAGTTGAAATTGTGAAGCTCACTCCTGCAATTGTGACCTTATCTCTCCTAAGGTTTGTCGCAAACATACTTGTTAACTTGGCATGATATTTCACTTGCTAGATTTGCTCACAAAACCCTAAACATCCTACATTCTGAAAACATTATTTTGCCAATGAGGAAGACATTAACTCCTGAGTGTTAAGTGGCTCAAACCTAGATACATGTCCTCCATTGTTATATGGTTTATTTTCTCCCTCCATGTTTACAATATGCAAATAGAAACCCTAGGTGAAAAACAAGGGAAGTAGGTGAGGGGAGGGGATGAAGGGATTAGGGAGGAGATGTGAGGGTAGGAAAATTTAGGGAGGTAGATAGGGGTATTAGGGAGCTTAGGGAAGTGGAGGATGGAAAAAAGAGTGAAGGGATTGGTGTAGGGAAATTAAACACAGCCCTAACCCTAAAAGCTGCCAAAAACACAGCGTAGGAGCTAGGGTTAGGTGTAAGGGATAGGGAAATGAGGGAACATGGATAGGGAAATATTTGGGGAGGTGTGTAGGGTGTGGGGAAGGGTAGAGTATGTATGGGAGTGTTTTTGCTTGCAATTCAAAAATGGAGCTAACCCACCAAAAACGTAGCGTGGATACTGTGGGAGAATTTCGCCAATGAAACACTGAAATAGATGTTGATAGGAGCTAGCAGGAACTTCAACTTACTTATCAATAGCTAATGAAACCTTCAATTGCCATTGAAAACATTTGAAGATGATTTTTTTGCTTGTGGGAGTGAAAACACAGTTAAGGCTGAAAAACGCAGTGTGGTTGCTTGGAAATGCAGTGTGCCTACCTAGAGAGGGTTCCAATCACCTTTTGAGAGTGTCATTCGATGTCTGCTGAACAGAGATGGGCTTTTCTGGTGAGTGAGTGCTCAATTCCAATGAAATGAGTGAAATGGATTGGTGTAGGGAAATTAAACACGGTCGTAACCCTAAAAACTGCCAGAAACGTAGCGTAGGAGCTAGGGTTAGGTGTAGGTGATAGGGAAAGCTTTGTGGAGGTGTGTAGGGTGTGGGGAAGGGTAAAGTATGTATGAGATTAAGTGTTTTTGCTTGCATTTCGAAAAATGGAGCTCACCAACCAAAAACGCAGCGTGGGTGCTATGGGAGAATTTCGCCACTGAAACATTGAAATAGATGATGATAGGAGCTAGCAGGAACTTCAACTTGCTTGTCAACAGCTGATGAAACCTTCAATTTCCCTTGAAAACCTTTGAAGATGACTTTTTTCCTTGTGGGAGTAAAAACGCAATGAAGGCTGAAAAACACAGAGTGGTTGCCTGAAAACACAGCGTGGTTGCCTGGAGAGGGTGCCAATCACCTTTTGAGAGTGTTATTCGATCCCTGCTGAGCTGAGATGACCTTTGTTGGTGAGTGAGTGCTCAATGCCAATGAGTGAAAGAAATGCCTTGTATGTTCATTTGTAGCTTGTGGAAAAAAAATTCTTCATAGTGGTATGGTGGCCCACCATGTATTTTTCATCTTTGACTTGAAAACTTTGCATATTTGGAACATTAGAAACATATTACATCATATTGAAATAAAATCACACTTGAAACAAAACTTTATTGAGCAATTTCCCTATTACTACTCCATTGTCGAATTTACTGATGGAATGACAGATTTAATGAATTAGACCCAAATGACCTAACGATGAGACTTGATGAAATGAGCTGAATGAAGACCATGGTAGTATCACTGAGATGATAATGAATACTTTACAGTGATGACTCATCCAACTGAAAGATGGCAATGAACAACACATGAAATTTTTTGAAAGGAGCAGTAATAGACCTAGACACTAGCAAGTGACCAAACTTTTAATTGAAGACCTACTGAAACCATAAAAATTTGACTTGACAGGCTAACAAAAACTTTGTAAGAGCACATTTGATCACTGGTGACAGGAAGAAATGACTGACACTAACAGTTTTGACCTTGAATCCTTGGGGGGGTGGGGAGGATTGTGCAACACTGAGTAGAACACCTTCCTCGCTAAGAGGGAGTGTTAGCTTTTGTAGCATCAAATAGGTGTTCTAGTCTCGAATTGCGTCAGAGAGGCTAAGAACATGAGATCTTCAAAATACAGAAAAGGTTTTGTGTGATAAGCTTGTGAAATGCCTTAATTAAATTAATTAACCATCATTTAACTTTTCCCTTAGTTTAACTAAGGAAAATTGGTTTAATGATAGAAATTAATTAAGGAAAGGTGACAATGCTCTAGAAACTCACAGAGATTGAGTTTGAGAGGATCTTAGTCATTGATGGTGATCTAATCATGGTCATTAGTTCACCAACGAGAGATTATAAGAGAAGGACGATGGAGATGGAGATAAATACATCGAGTGAGGGGGAGGTCAAGGCAGATTGAATTTCCCAAAGAGTAGAGATTTAGCTAGGGAAGAATTTGAGCCAGAGATCGAGTAGTAAATATTGAGGAGAAGCTACAGAGTGATTCCAAAGGATTTTCCAGTGCTGGAAGAGCCAACTAAGAGAGGTCGTGTATTCCACAGAGAGGTTGCACAGGATCTTGTGCAAAGCCTCAAGGAGGTAGTTCGATTCAGCTAGACGAGAGATCAATTAAGTAGCAAAGTGTTCGGAAAATTCTTCCAGAGGGCCAGTGAATCATTCTCAGTGGCATAGAGAGACAGTAGAAGAAGATAGCAACTATTCCATTCAGTGCAAGCTTCAACCTCTGTATATGTTGACGCAGAGACAGTTTGGGAGCTGGTTGTGGGGCCAGATCAAGCCAGGATTGCTTGTGGGGAGAGAGAAATTCTCTTAGATATTTTTCTAGTGATTTCTCAGGAGAGGATTTCCAGTTTGGCATCCAGATTATTATATTCAGATTTTGCAGTTGAATATTAATAATAAAACCCTCATCTGTTGCACCGGTTCTCCCACATTGGATTTTCCCGAGGACTATAGTCCAAAAACACCTTTCTCATTTTTTATTGTGTGTACATTATTTTTCTTAGTTCTAGTTTTACTTCCACGGTGCCTTTTATTTTTGGCGAAAATTGAAATAGTGATTTTTATTCGTTGATTATCGTAATAGCAAATAAACTACACATAATAATATTCAATTAGAAGAATAATTTCCAGTTGCTGCAATTATGAAAATGTCAAAACAAAGAGAACCAAGCACAAAAGAGACAACAAATTTTATCGTAAGAAAACCCAACCTTGGTAAAAACCCAACAAACTTTTCTTCTTAGGAGAAATTGTTCTTCAACAATAAGTACAATTCCAAAATTAATCTAGGAATTTGTGCCAAAATCTAGGTAAAAGATACTAGTCAAAATATCATCCAATCAACATTGGTCAAACCCTTAAAATCATCACTTCTAATAAAATTTTAGCCTAGTCAAACAATCAACTTCGGTTCTATGGTTGAACCCTGCAGTCAACTTGGACCTGCAGTTCTTGCGTCAAACCAACGATCAACCATTCGGTCAAAGATCCTTCTTCCCGCTGTCAAATTGTCTAGAATATTTAGTCAAATATAGACTTGATTCCTGGTTAAAATGAAGCAAATTGAATTTGGTCAATGCTTGGTGAAATTTCAAATATCTTTCTCTTTCCTTCACACGTGTGAATCAGAACAGTAGATGTGATGTATTGATCAAATTGGTCAAGGTGGAGGAGTCGTATATTTATATTAGTCAAAATGTGGTAACTATTGACCAAAAGTAACACCCCTTCACTTCTGAGGTCGACTTGAACCTATAGACTACATGAAACCCAAAATTAATGCATAACCCCAAGCTCAAGGCTCTTCTGGCTAATCTCTTCATGATCTTTCCTAACCTTGCATCCCAAAAGAACAAGGCTCAAAAACCATGAAAAGTGTTATATCCACTCTCCAGGTCCTCTATTGGGATGGAAATCCTAGTGCTATGACAAGATCCACAAGAATAATCATTGCCTAAAACATCACGTTCTTCTCTAGGGCATGTTTCCGCAAAATCTTGCAGGCCTACTGAAAGGCCTCACAACGCAAGGTCTAGACTAAGACACAACAATAAGGTGGATGCCATTGTCACCTCAACACTCCACTCCTGCTCTTTAGTGGAATTTTACCATACAAGAGGCTTCCTAGTATAGATCACCTAAAGTTATCCTAGGTTGAAAGTATCGAAGTAATACTTTAAGAGGCTTGATCAAGATACTACTTACTTGAAACAAGGCACAATTCTTTGTAATAAGGAATAGCATAGCTATTGAAGAAGCTTATGAAATAGGGCTCGTAGCCTAGGGTTTCAAGATGTAGCTCAATAATGGTACATCTAATCATACAAGCAAAGGAAAAAATGTTGTTTACAAGACATGATCAGCTAGTGGAGTGGAAAACCATCAAATAACCATAATTGAAGCTTCTATGTATAATTAGGGTTTTACAAGACCTAAAATTACTTAAGGTTGATGACGTCAGCCCTAGAGAGACATGTTACCCACCACCTGTGGGTAGTGTATAAGGAGAAATTTTTTCTCCTAGATGGTCCTCAGTTGGCAGCCAACAGCCACTAGATAGCTCGATGTGCCAATATCTCTGCAACCCGAGCCAGTCATGTGGTCCCTCGCCCACTTGCTATGATTGTATGTTCGAAGGTGGGCCTCCCAACCCCGAAGGTATGGATTTTCATTGGTATAGTTGAGTAATTTTCCTTACTTGTCATGGGAACTTATGGGCATGGATTGGTGGGGGGATTAGGTGGAAAGAGTGGGTACGGCTTGCACTCTTGTCTCCATTTCCCGATTTCATGGTTAACCTTCTATCCTAGTCTCGTGGGATCTCCTTTACTAGCCATTAGCTTTAGGGTTGGCACTACATGGGAAATCCCAACTTTGGTTGCGTGGTCTTGCTCCCCAACACCATATACATTTCTCTCTTCCACTCATTTTAGCCCCATTCATCTCTTTTCCCATTCGAGTCCACATAGGTCCACTGGGTCAACATAGGGTTAGCCTCCACCTTTCCCTTGTCCAAACCTTGGGTCAAGCCTAGAACAATGCTCGGAGGTTGATGTAGCTAAAAAGAAAATAAAAACATAATTTGGCCACTCTCAACAAGAAATGTACCACAAAATGCAAAAGATGGTCGGGACATACAAATTTAAAACCTACCCCCTTTGACCTAACCTGGGTCCACTTGGTCCCATGTGGTCCCACACACTATTAAGGAAAATTCTTCAAAGATCACCTAGAATCAGAGCCTTCACAAAAAATTTAGGGTTTAGTGACCTCCATTATAAGATAGATACCCTAAACCTAGACCTTGAAATCATCCTTGAGAGCCTTCAACCTTGCCTTCAAAAGCAAGCAAGCTATGTATTTGAGCCTCTCTTGTTAATAGGCCCCCAGGATCACCCCTTCACCCTATCATTGATCCATTCATTTCGTGATCCTTATTATAGTGGGTCTCCTCCCATCAGTGAAAGTTCGTAAAGAGTAGGGAGCCATAGCCGAGGTGACAATGTGCTATAGCTCCATTGTTTCCCTTGATCTGGTACCATCCAAGGATCCCCTTTCAGGACCCCTACTAGCTTGAGCAATAACAACGCCCACACCCACTTGGGAGCACCCAATTTTTTCCTTGGAGAACAAGGGGCCAACCCCTTGTCCACTATGTTTGAGTTCCATTCTCACATCATGGCACATTCTGGACTTCATTAGGCCTCCTCAAAGGCCCAAAAACTCACTTTATTGATCATTCTACCCTCTTGAGAGGCTTATTATTATGTTATTGAGCTATCTTGGTGGGCTTCTCACCAAGGGATGTTATTATTGCACATTATTTTATTATTTGGGGCTCAATTAGGCCTAATTAGGCAAATCAAAATTATTAGTGATTGTATAATAGAAGCAAGATGATTCATTTTCGTCATTATCACTTGGATTTGGGATTAGTATCTCTTTAGAGAATTTCAGATTCCCTTTTGGAGGACGAGTTTGGATGTTATGGATGAATTTTGATGTTTAGATCTACTTCTCTTGTCTTGGAGCTTCATTATTGGCATAACATGATGATTGGATATACTCTTTTGTACATGTAAGTAATCTTTTTCATGCTTATACTTGTCATTTTTGTCCCGTGAATGTTTGTGGGATTTTCGTTATACAAGTCTGAAATTCACTGCTTTTTGTATGAAATTGTGGAAATTCTGATCTTTTATAGTGTTACATCATTGCATGGGCCATGTATTAATGGGGGAATATTCCTAGAGGTTATTTTGTCAAATATATGTTGATAAGACATCATTTATTGCATATCAAAGTGTAAAGATCTGAAGTAGCTTCTCTCATGCCCTAATGCCATGCGAAGTTGCTTGAAGGCCTCCTTGATTGGGTGAACCTCTTCCAAAGCATAAATTGTCTTGACTCCATATCTCCCAAAGGATAAGACACTGGTCCTTCCATAGGTGATAACTTTAAACACATATTTCTCTCACCTCTCCTCCTCTTTCTAGGCCTACACTCCATAGGTCATATATGGAATCAATTATCTCATGTTATAGCCATCAAAATACTTTGATCTCTTGCCCATTACTGCGCTAGAGTTTCCTCTAGAGGCCATCCAAATTTCACGAAATTCTGATAGTCGGATCTAGAGATATGCAAGCCCTAGCCCAAAGATCGTCTATTGCCCTAGCTTTCCCTTGGGTAGTGACCTCATTTGGATCATTGCACTTCATTCCAAGAATATTTGTCCATTGATCCTCTTCTCTTCCACAATTAGGTCAAGCCCCTCCTTGAGTGATCAATTCCACTTGCTTGACCTAATTCTGGATCCACTTGATCTTATGTGGTCCCATAACCTAACAAGTCCAATTCCACTAAGATCATTCAAAGACCAATTCTCCATAAGGGTTTCTAAGCATAGGAATCATCTTTACAAGATATATTCCCAAAATCTAGCCTCAAGAACCCTTTTAGCCCTTCCTAGAAATTTTATGTAATATTTTTAAAGGAAATAAACAATGGTAAACAAAGCATACATAGCATGAATACACACAAAAATTGCACACAGATCAGAGACCACGAATTGAGCCATTTTATCATAAAATCATGGGGTTACAATATGGTGTTTGGAAAGTGTGCACTTGGGCTGGATCGAGGCAAGCTAGAAAAGCCCAAGTGATGAAAGAAAGTCCCCAATTGTTGTTGGTTGATCTCTTTATGGGTCTGGGTTGATTTACCCAGTAAACTGCACAGCTGGATGTATGAAATAGTTGTTAGGGCCTCCTCCAATGCTCAAAAAAATCCAAGAAAGTAACCATGGGCTCTCCTCCAATAACCCACAAAAACCAACGAAGGAATTGGCCAAATGTTGACCTTGGAATTTCGGCCCAATTTCCCCTAGCTCCTCCAACTTCTGGGTATTTCAACCCACTGGTAAATGATCTTGCCAAAGGTCCCCAAAATGGTTGAGAAATTCAGCAGAACTCCCTTTTGGACTTCCCTCATAAGCTCAGCCCCAAATTCCTCCTCCTCCTTATGTCCTACGTGTGGCAAAAAGAAGGACTGCACAGGCCCACACAGTCTCTATTGATGTTGCTCCAAAATCACACTGAAATGCCCTCGGATCGATTTGAAACTGATGGAAATTCCCTCCTTGGGCTGACACTCGTGGTCCACCGAAGCAAGGATAATATTCTCACCTGAAAATATTTTGTGCTGAAGAGCACATGCAAACTTGGCATCCATCTCAAGCGTGCTAATCAAGGTGAGATTTTGAATGATCAAAGATGCCCAAAATGAGTTCCTCCTATTTTGTCATTGTGCCTCCCATTTTCCCATGTGGGGCCCAGACATCAAATTCCTCCTCCTTTCACTCCAAGAGATGTGTATTTCCCAGAGGGTGGGTCGTATTTCCTCCTTGGGGTAGCCCCCACTATCCACTAAACATTTGATCTTCCATTTTCTCCTAAGTTGGGCCCTTGCCTTCACTCCAAAAACTCAAGTGGGGTCCCTCAACCCACTTTCCTAAGTGTACTTGCAAAATATGAAAAAATTGGCAAAACTGATGTTTCTCCTTAGCAATATTGCTAAGAGGGAATATCACAGTCCTCCCCACCAAAATGTTGTTTGTCTGGATGTTGGAGTATCTGCTCTCCCTCCCAAGTGGCATCCTCATCGGGTAGATTCCTCCATCTGATCAAAAACTCCTTGATGACCCTGTTCCGCAAGTTTCTCTCACGGGTGTCCAAAATGGCCTCGGGCTCCAGAACTAGATGCCCCTCATCATCCATGGGCGCTAACTCTGTAGTGGTTGTCACCTGCTACCCCAGTGCCTTCTTCAAGCAAGACACATGGAAAATACTGTGAACTCGACTCCCTATGGGTAGCTCCAGCTCATACGCTACCTTCTCAACCCTCCTGGTGACTCTATACGGCCCATAAAAGCGGGGCTTGAGCTTCTCGTCCCCCTTCTATTTGAGTGTGGACTGCCTATACGGTTGCAGTCTCAGGAAGACCAAATCCCCAACCTCGAACTGCCTTTCAACTCGGCCTCTGCCAGTGTAGATCCTTTGTTGGTTTTGCGCAGTCTGCAAGATATCTTTGAGAGCCCGCAAAATGTCTTGGCTCTCCTGAATCCAATCCTTGGCCCTTGGGGCCTTGCTGTCTCCAAACATCACATCAGCAAAAGATAATGCATCGTAATCGTACAAAGATTTGAACGGGGACATACCTATGTACACGTGGTATGTTGTGTTGTAGCTTTACTTGCTCAAATGCAACCACCATATCCATGCATGTTCTTGTCCTTTCTCATAGTTGCAAAGATAGCCCTCCAATCGCTCGTTTACAATCTTCATTTGCGCATCAGTCTGGAGGTGGAAACTAGTACTCGGGATGAGCTTCGTACCCACTAGCCAGAACAAATCAAGCTAAAATACCCCCATGAACCTGTTGACCCGGTCACCGACAATGGTCTTTGGGA
Organism: Pinus albicaulis; assembly: GCA_034641835.2. Taxonomy (NCBI): domain Eukaryota; kingdom Viridiplantae; phylum Streptophyta; class Pinopsida; order Pinales; family Pinaceae; genus Pinus; species Pinus albicaulis. The sequence continues at coordinate 904,656,984 of CM076581.1, forward strand.
GAAGACGAAGCCGAAAAAATTCCCTGAAGAACAACTCAGCCACCTGTGAGGCCGAGGACTAGGATGAAATAACGAATAAGGGCGAAAATTTTGTCAGTTTCTCCACCACCACGTTTATGCAGTCCTTGCCTTGGATTGTAGGCAACTCGGTGATAAAATCCATCGGGATTCTCTCCCATTTCCCCTTGGGGATAGGAAGAGGTTGTAGCAACCTAGTAGGGTGTGTCTATTCACCCTTGTTCCTTTGGCACGTATCACACTCCTAGACATGCCTTAGAACATCATCCTTAAGGCCCCTCCATGCAAAGCGCTCTCTGATGGTCTTGTACGTTTTGGTGAACCCCTAATGCCCCTGCTAATGGTGAGTCATGGGCAGCCTGCATAATCTTCTCCCTCAATTAGGAGTTGGGCACTAAATAGATCCGGTCCCGATAATAAACCACCTCGTTCATCACCCTGTACTGTTCATCAGTCACTGCACCATCAAGTACCTCACATGCAAATCGGTCCATGGAATACTCCACTAGCAACTACGCCCTCCAATCTGGTGCAATGTTCATTAGTGAAATGGTGATCGGCCTCTTGGACAAAGCATTAGCTACCACATTGTGCCTCCCCTTGACATACTCAATGTCAAAGTCATATGCATGAAGCTTTCTCACCCACTTTTGTTGCCTCTCCTGTAGCTTCTTTTGCTCCAAAAAGAATCTGAGGCTATTGTGGTTTGTCTTCACCTGGAACCTATTACCCACCAAGTACTGTTTAAACTTAGCTAAGGCATGCATGATGGCTAGCATCTCTTTGTCGTATATAGAGTACAATCTCACGTGAGGAAGTAGCTTTCGACTCTCAAAAGCTATCTCTCACCCGAGTCTCTGACTGCTAATAGCCTCTGCACTGTCCACTAAAGACTCTGCGTTGCTATTGAATATGCACTGTGCCACTATGCATTGTTGCCAACTTTAAACTGCGCTTCCCAGCATCTGATTGCAACAAGTTATGCAATTGTCGTTCTAGTATCTGACTGCATTTACTGCCAATGATCCATCCTACTACTGAATACTTTGGGCCCCCGTAGCCAGGTATTGATCCATGAGGTGGAATCCTCAAGGACCCTACCCATCTCTGTAGCTCTCTGAGGCTACAACTCCAAGTCGCCCCAACTCACTCCTGGAATTATATGGGAAATCATAGCAGTTAATTTATGTTTATGTTCTATGACATTTCAGATTAGGGCACAATGCTGAAGAAGATAGAACATACTAATAGATCAATAGAAGACAAGCCAAAACAGAGATAAGAAAAGGTGGTGTTACGGCGATCAGCAAGATGCTTCTACCAGCAAAGTCTCCAATAGGTCATTCAACCAAGCGTGTCACACATAACCCAGAACAAACCCAAACAAAGAATAGTCCATATATATATCACAGCTCCAACGCTATCCAGAGAGAGAGAATTCCTCCACCACAATTGTGCAAATGAACTGTAAGTCTCTCCAATATATAGGAATCTTTGGGGGTGTGTGACACGTCCTTTAAGACATTTAAGTCTATATTTTATTCCAGGTTGACTTAGCACATAAGTGGAATAAATTCAAAGTACATGTTCTGCTCATCCAATCGAGATGATCTTTAGATCAATCTTACACCTCTCTGAAAGAGGAATCCAATAAAAATATTGGGATCGTCATCTGAGTAGCACAACCCAGAGTTTGGACCTAGTTTTCCAATTTTAACACTCCCTCTCAACTAGGGAGAACTTCGTCCACAAGTGCAATCCAAACATCGTGCGTCATCCTGCCCTAGGTTGCTTTGCTGGCCTCTTTATTTCAAAACAGAAGTGGGTCAGTCACAAGGACATCATACCCTGCTGACAGATTCAGCCCAGAGGTCAAAACCTCTATCAGACTCACAAAGAGTCTCCAACCAACCTGAAGTTGGTTCATCTGACCCGAAGTCAGACGGAGGTCCGAGACCTCACAAGACTTGATCCCAGATCAAGTGGTTGGACCGTGCCATCCTAGATAGAGAGTACGGCAATCTCTAATGTGTCCATCAGTCTTTGCTACTAGTCTCTAGCTTTTCCCACCTCATTGGCCAAATGAGAGGTACTTCCCATGATCCCTGAACTCAATGGGTAGGGTGCATATGGGGCACAGATAATGAGAGGCGAACCAACTCAATCATCATGGTGGGGCCCAAGCACACCAACAAGGTTCGGCAAGCCTAGCACTGTGATTGCTTATAGCTCCGAGAAGCTATCCCCAAAGCCCCCTAGAGCTCCCAAAGCTCATCGTCCAACAGGACCCTCATAATAGGATCATTCCACGATTCCAATATTCTCACGGAAGGTTAGGAACATGACCTTCCCCAAGGGCATAGTGAGAATATCCGTGACCTGCTCATTAGTTCCTATGATCGAGCCTTACGGCGCCTTGCTATACCATATCCCGGATAAAGTGGTACCAGCCATCAACATGCTTGGATCGATCGTGGAACATAGGATTCTATGAAAAATGAATCCCCCTCTGATTATCACAAAAGATAACGGTTGTGTCTAGCAAATGCTTGAACAGCTCACAAAAGAGCTTTCGCAACCAAGTGACTTCACAACGGGCCATACATGCTACAATGTATTCGACCTCAGCGGTGCTCAAGGCCACCGTCTTTCATTTCCTGCCCGAAGCAGATCTACTTGTGAAGTAGCATCCAGATGTTCTCTTACGATCCACCACATTGCCAGCCTAATCGGCATCAGTATATCTATGAAGTGTCATACTCCCGGCAGTGTATCTCAGTCCATGGTCTATCGTGCCTCAGAGATATCTCAAGAGTTTCTTGTCACCAACCCAATGAATGTTATGATCAACCATGTGTTGACTCAAAGTGTTCACTGCACAACATATGTCCTACGAGTTGACAATACTCAGTAGGATTTTCTAACACGGGCCCAGCAGCGCTGCCACTTAACTTCTTAAAGTTGAGTTCCATCGGTGTCGACACGGACTTACAGTCCACCATACCAAATCTTTCCAGAAGCTTCACAATGTATTTTCCTTGAGAAAGGAAAATCTTGCCAGGTCTCTGCCAGACCTCCAGGCCTAGGAAATAGTGCATCAGTCCTAGGTCCTTCATCTCAAACTCAGCAATGAGCTCCCTCTTGCACTAATGAATGAGAGGGTCAACAATTGTCAGGAAGAGGTCATCCACATACAACACCAGAATGAGAGGCTTCCCTTTGACAACCTTTAAGTGAAGGTTCGAATCAACATTACTTCATCAAGTAGCTATCTATCCTCTCGTACCAAGCTCTTGGTGCTTCCTTCAACCCATAGAGGGAAATGGGTGTCCCTATCCTGGACTTCGTACCCCAGAGGTTGCTCAACATACATCTCTTCCTTTATCGCATCATGCGGTCTTTACATCCATCTGATGAAGATTCCGTCCTTGTGTAGCAGCAAGGGAAATAATATATTATAGGTGCAATAGTAATCAGTGCCTATATGGCTTCTTGGTTTTCTTCTGGAATTTCCCCCTCTGAAGCCATATTTCTTTGAGCCATGAGGATCTTCTTTCGTCCAACAATGATATTGGCACGGGAGTATATACAGAGATGTATTCTCCCTCTTAATGCCAGCTTCTCTCGAGAGAGAGAAAAACATCTATTTCAAATGAGGGCATCCCAGACACCAATTTGGAAGAGTGACTTAATCTTCCACAGTCAAAGCCATCCAATAGGCTTTGTTGATTATGGTTCAAGATCTGAAAGCTGCCGAAACACATTTTACCATTATGCTTTAGGCTGCGCATAAGTGTCTATGTTAACTGCTACTTAGGTGTCCATCTATGTCACTGTCCAACAAGGAGAATATATCAACAAGCCTCAGCTTGTGTTAAAAATCTTGTTATTCTAAGGAGGTCTGTTGTAGCTTCCTCAACCAGCCCTCTTTACTGCGACCCACAGAACTAGGAATCCAAACATGATTCCTTCTCTCATAATTCTGCACTTGAGAGCTTCATCTACTATATCTGACATCTCATCCAGGGTTGCTTCTTATTTACAGATCTACCCAAGACTTCAGATCTCAGTTCTACGATTTTTCTCCTAGATTTCAAAAATCTAGGAGCCGATCATACAGATGTTAAAACACAGAATTTACCCTTCTTCATGACAGTCCATGCAGATCCAACACAGTCATAATGGTACTCCTGCTCATCAATGTTTCTGCCCCAATCATCCAACAAGATAACGCTGGACAAGACACTTTCTAAGGTCACTGTTTAATAGATTAAGTCCAGGTATATGTTGGTTCACAACCACTGTAATTAGACAACAGTATCATAATACTGTTAGATGAGGCACTGCACTGCCCCTCAAGTCATCAATACATATTACATGTGATCCTTTGTTTATGCAGATCTGGGCCACTTAGGGATAGAGCTTTTCTAGCTTCCTTTTCTTATTGGAAATTAAAATAAAAAATAAAAGGAGTGACGAAAGGTGGAACTTTACCTCGTCCAAAAAAAATAAACTCACCATAAAAACTGAGTTTGTATACTTCACTCTGTGTAGTTACTTTGGAAGAGTGAATGAGATGCGGAATTGCCATTATCATAACCCAAGTTCAAACCCAACTGGAATAAACCCAGACAGGCATAGAGCCCAATGACAGTGTATGCATTGGCCCAGTTTGCTGGCCCTGTAATGCAGTAGGTAAGAGATTGAAAGTTACCTGGATTTTATTATCGGAGAGATTAACTAAAACAAGTGTGGTGATCTTGCAGAATCCCTCAAGAAAGACATTGAGCCCCCTTCTCTTCAACTCCACTCGGTCGAGCCTTATTTTTTTTCCTGTGGCTTTAATCAGTATTCGTACGACTTCCTCATCCATCTCATCACCACCATCATCTTCCCCATCATCGGATTGGACCATCTGTGACCCGTTCTCGGCCTCTCGATATATATTCGTCAGCCGCTCTTCGGCTTCATGCAACAAATCCTCGTACGCAACGTGCATCTCATAAAGATGAACAACTGCCTTAAATGGCAATTTCTCCTTATCAGCCGCCTTCCAAGCGTCTTTCTCCTTCTGCGCCTGCAATGACAGCCATTCTCCCCGATCGCAGCGTTCCGGCGGCTCCTCCATGACGATTTCTTCTAATCGCTTAGAAAGATTGCGCTCGATTTTTGCAACGCGGCGACGGGCTTCTTCCACAGCCTCGTGATCCGACCGATCTCCAAGGGACCATCGAAAATAGCGCCAGTCATTTTAGCCACGAGCTCCGGCTGCAAAAGCTTAGGCATCTCTCTAACCAGAGCCTCACCATGCTGCTCATTAGCTTCAAGATCCACTCCAATGGCATTCGAAGACGAGGGTTTGGAGGCCAGTATCAATGGCTGGCGCAGAGGCCTCAAAGACAGAATGTACGAAAGAAACGGATGAGCCTTCGAATCGACTTCCATGATTTCTTAAGATCACTACAGATCTCAGTACATGCATTCACCAATTCAATTTATTCGTAACAAAGAGTAGAGGCTTTTGTTCCTCTAATGGATTTCAAAGGATTCCTAGAGAATTACGCTGTGTGATGTCGATTATTTCATTACACAGCTCAGTTGTAGCTTCCAGACCGACGTCTCATCATGTATATGTCGATTCCAGGGCTTGTAGCGTACTGTGTATATTGCTTAATTCCAAATCGGCTCCACTGACCCGATGCCTCCTGCGTAATTAATTGGACATGAACTAGCAACTCAACGGACCCACGCTCATATAATTGACCAGTCTTATGCTGCAACATTGCCAAAAAAAATATGTAAATTGTGTTTCAATTTCATAGTAAATCGTTTAACGCATTTACGTGTTCTTTGAAGATCCGACCCCTGATGAACGACAGGTAATGCTACAACAGTTTCGAGGGGAGGCCCAACTCTAACAGAACCCAACTGTTCTTGTACGATGAGTTGCAGATGGGGGCGATAACCTCTGTAATTGCTCTTCTTGTCAAATTCCGGTGGATAGGCAGCAATTTGTGCAACCGTCTAAATAATCAAGCCCATTACATAAAATTTATACGCCTTTGATAATTTATTATAAATTTCGACTTGATGAACTGTAGAGATAAATGAACAAATTTTTATGCACAGAGATGACGCTTACAACAAGGTCGAGAACCACAGTAGAGAAAGAAACCAGGCTTCTGAGGATTGTGGCTAAGTGTGTCTTTGATTTCCTTCATGACACGGTCACGCATGATTTTCCTTACAAAGGACTTGTTCTACTACATTATGTCCAACGACTCTTCCAACAAACGTTGTGGAACACTCAGAAATGGCTGAACAACGAGATTATCACTTGAAACCCGCCTTTGAAATCAGAAAAAAAATAGGTCTTCTATGATATTCACTTTTCCGCTAATTATAGCTGATGCTCGCTCCCTTCCGCCGGCTGCAGAAGGTTTTCCTTCGAACGGTCAACAACTATGAGAAAATAATTGAAATATTTGGAGCACCTGGTGGGTTCTCGTGTACAATAATCCGTGGGAATAGATCGCAGTACAGAGTGTGTGAAGTCCTCACACTGTAGACACTTATTAAAAAAAAAATTGTGGTGCCCAAACAAGTGTCAAATAATGCAACTTTTAGCCTTCAAGGGCTCGGCCTAACAGCTCGGCCTCCATTACCGCAGCTAATAAACCCACAACAGAACTTCTTCTCCTTGTCGTTCCTGCCTTCTTGTAGCTGCGTTTCTTTTTCTCATACTCGGCCCAAAACCAATCACAAGAAGCCTTCACACTACCATCACATGACAGTGATTAGCATGACTGCATTAAGATAACCCCAACTAGATCTGTTCTTAGCAATACGCTGTCACCTATAGCTCCTGCCACGCTAGCTAGGGCAAACTTTCTCATGCTGATTAGGGCATTGTCTTCAACCCTGAGCTCTGATACCATGTTAATTTTTTTTTATGTTCTATGCCATTTCAGATTAGGGCACAATACTGAAGAAGATAGAACATACTAATAGATCAATAGAAGACAAGCCAAAACAGAGATAAGAAATGGTGGTGTTACGGCGATCAATAGGATGCTTCTACCAGCAAAGTCTCCAATAGGTCATTCAGCCAATCGTGTCACACATAACCCAGAACAAACCCAAACAAAGAATAGTCCATATATATATCACAGCTCCAACGCTATCTATAGAGAGAGAATTCCTCCACCACAATTGTGTCAAATGAATTCTAAGTCTCTCCAATATATAGGAATCTTTGGGGGTGTGTGACACGTCCTTTAAGATGTTTAAGTCTATATTTTATTCCAGGCCGACCTAGCACATAAGTGGAATAAATTCAAAGTACATGTTCTTCTCATCCGATCGAGATGATCTTTAGATCAATCTTACACCTCTCCGAAAGAGGAATCCAATAAAAATATTGGGATCGTCATCTGAACAGCACAACCCGGAGTTTGGACCTAGTTGTCCAATTTTAACAATAGTGAAATCTTCCTCCAATCTTGGAGGACAACCTGTCGATCTCTACCGAAGTGGCCTATTGGTCATGCTTCTCCTCCAGTCCATGTTTCTGAGAAGACACTACGTGTTGTAGTGACTGAGCTCACCACACCTGAAGCACTTTACCTTTGACAGGTTCGTATTCTTCTTCCTCTGCAACGGCCACATTCTCCTCCTCCTTCATCATCTTTTGCCCGTTGTTGCTGTTGTCACTGATGGAGCTCTTTAGAAGAGCTCATCTCAACTCTTCTTGTTGCAAATCAGCCCACATCCAATCCCATCCTAGTAGCATGTCTCTACCCAATATACTTTGGACAAAGACCTGCCACTCCTCTGAGATGTTGTTGAGAGCTAACCGCACTAGCTCTGAAAATTGAGGCACTACCCAACAACTGCTAGCTGGTCTCTGACCTCTTGAATCCTGGTGAGGTAGGGGTCTATGGCTTCCCCTTTCTACATCCAGATGAGCCTCAACTTCTCCTCGAGGTACATCTTCAACTGCTCGGATGTACCCTAATACAACATGACAAGAGCATCCCACATCTTCTTGGAAGTATCTTTGCCAGCTAAATGCGAGACTACATGATCCGAGACTCCATCTAGGATTAGTCGCTTCGCCCGTGCCATCTCCTTTTTGTACTCCTTCAACTAATTTGTATTCGTGGGGATCACCACCACATTATCGATGTAGGCCTTCAGGACAAATTCATCCAGAAGGAAGCAGATCCTTACCTTCCAGACGACGTAGTTGGAAGCACAATCCAACATGTCCTGATCTCTAAGCCCTACAATGGTCATCTCTAAAAAAATATCGAAAACTCCCTCTTCCCTTATGCTCGATTGTTGCTCTGCTACTCACACTCCCTCCTAGAATGTGTGGCTCTGCTAGCTACTACTATCGATTTGCAATTGGAAATTCGAACTTCCAAGACTAGAAGACCTCTGGCCTGATATACCACCATCCGATCTATCATAGCCCTTGCTGCTACGCAAGGATGGAATCTTCATCAGATGGATGTGAAGACCGCATTTCTGCATGGTGCAATAAAGGAAGAAGTGTATGTGGAGCAACCTCTGGGGTTTGAAGTCCATGATTGGGACACCCATGTTTGCAGGTTGAAGAAAGCCCTCTATGGTTTGAAACAAGCACCCTAGCTTGGTATGAGAGGATAGATAGCTACCTGATGAAGCTGGGCTTCACTCGTAGTAATGCTGATCCAAACCTTTACTTCAAGGTTGATAGAGAAAAGCCTCTCATTCTGGTGTTGTATGTGGACAACCTCTTCCTGACAAGTGTTGACCCTCTCATTCATCAGTGCAAGAGGGAGCTCGCTGTTGAGTTCTAGATGAAGGACCTAGCACTGATGCGTTACTTCCTAGGCCTGGATGTCTGGCGAGATTTTCCTTTCTCAAGGAAAATATATTGTGAAGCTTCTGGAAAGATTTGGTATGGTGGATTGTAAGTCTGTGTCAACATCGATGGAACTCAACTTTAAGAAGTTGAGTGGCAGCGCTGCTGAGCTCGTGCTAGCAAATCCTACTGAGTATCGTCAACTCGTAGGGGCTTTGATGTTCTTAGTGAACACTCGTCCAGACGTATGTTTTTCAGTGAACACTTTGAGTTAACATATGGTTGAGCCTCATCACTTTCACTGGGTTGGTGCCAAGAAACTCTTGAGATATCTCTGGGGCATGATAGACCATGGGCTGAGATACAATGCCGGGAGCATGACACTCCATGGATATATTGATGCTGATTGGGCTGGTAGTGTGGTGGATCGCAAGAGCACATCTGGATGCTGCTTCATACGTAGATCGTCTTCGGGCAGGAAACAAAAGTCGGTAGCCTTGAGCAACGCTGAGGCCGAATACATTGCAGCATGTATGGCTTATTGTGAAGTCACTTGGTTGTGAAAGCTCTTCAGTGAGCTGTTTGAGCATGTGCTAGATGCCACCATTATCCTTTGTGATAACCAAAGGGGGATTTGTTTGTCAGAGAATCCTGTGTTCGACGATCGATCCAAGCATGTTGATGGCTGGTACCACTTTATCCAGGATATGGTACAGCGAGGCGCCGCAAGGCTCGATTATATAGGAACTGACGAGAAGGTCGCGAATATTCTCACAATGCCCTTGAGGAAGGTCATGTTCCTAAACTTCCATGAGAATCTTGGAATCATGGAACGACCCTATTCTAAGGGTTTTGTTGGACGATGAGCTTTAGGAGCTCTGGGGGGCTTTGGGGATAGCTTCTCGGAGCTATAAGCACACACGAGGCTAGGCTTGCCGAACCTTGTTGTGCTTCTGCCCCACCGTTATGATGATTGAGTTGGTTAGCCTCTCATGATCTATGCCCCGTATGCATCCTACCCATTGAGTCTCGGGGTCATGGGAAGTACCTCTCATTTGGCTAGTGAGGTGGGGAAAGCTAGAGACTAGTAGCAAATACTGATGGACGCATCAAATAGTGTCGTATTCTCTATCGAGGATGGCACGTGTCCAACCACTTGATCTGGGATCAAGTCTAGTGAGGTTTTAGACCTCCTACTGACTTCGGGTCAGATAAACCAACTTCGGGTTGGTATGAGACTCTTTGAGTCCTAAAGAGGTTTCAAACCTTTGGGCTGAATTTGTCAGCTGGGAATGATGTCTTTGTGACTGACTCACTTTTGTTCTGAAATAAAGAAGCTATCAAAGCAAGTTATGGCGGGATGACGCACGATGTTTGGATCGCACAGGTGGATGGAGTTCTCCCTAGTTGAGAGGGAGTGTTAATTTTGGACAACTAGATCCAAACTCCATGATGTGATGCTCAGATGAAGATGCCAATATTTTTATTGGACTCCTTTTTCGGAGAGGTGCAAGATCGATCTAAAGATCATATTGGTCCGATAAGCAGAACATTTACTTTGAATTTATTCAAAATATGTGCAGGTCGGCCTGAAATGAAATGTAGGCTTGAAGCCCCCGCAATTGTGTCACACACCCTCATTGATGGATATAAATTGGTCAACGTTGGTGGAAAATTTTCAATCATCCATCCACACATTCTCTCTCATCATCTGATTGGTTCAATCACTTGGAGGCTCTTCTTCATCCACATGTGGGAAAACACAACAAGAAGATTTCTGTTTTATGACCTAGGGTTTTTCAGCTCAGAGTTGACCAACGGTGACTTAGGTCAACGCTTGGTCAAACTGACCCAAATCTGTTCTAGAATTCTGATTTCTATAGTCCACATTTATTGGCATAGAAATCAAGGCTGGACGTTGACTTTGGCTGGGCTGCGTTGACTTTTTGTTGCTGATGTTTGCGTTGACCATTGACTGTGACAGCGTTGAATTTCGTTGACTTTTGGGTTAACTAATGTTGTTGTCCTAGAGGGTTGTGTGACACTTCTGGTTGGCTGACCGTATTGAGACTTTGCTGGTTGAAGCATCATGTTGACTGCCGTAACGCACCAACACACACACATTTTTGGCTTGTCTTCTGTCGATCTACTAGTATGTTATATCAGCATTTTACTTTCTTGTTTATGTGACTGTTCACTGATATTGGGGATAAAAAGTAAAGTTGCATCAAGCATAGAACATCTACAAAAATTTACAGGGTAGAAGTGCTAAGTTGTTGAAGAGAGATCGAGTGATTTGATTGCAATGAGGGGCAGGGATAACAATGCCAGAGGAAGTTTTTTTTTATATCCAAGGAGTGCATAACATAGAGACAACAGATCCACAAAGAGGTTGTGCAAAGGCAGCGTAGAGCCACACTGAGGAAACACAGAGCTTTAGAGGGAGTCCAAAATCTTGCTGGGAGATAGTCCAGGTCCAATGCCAGAAGTCGGGGTGTGAGTCCGGGAGTCTAGAAGGGTCCATTCTTCAGACAACAAGAGACCAGTAGTAGAAGAGGCAGCGTGCTCCAAAATGTGACGCAAAACTGTGTAGGGTGATGCAATCACTATGCAGAGAGGTAGCATAGAGCAGCTCAGCTAGAGCTAAGGTCAGTGCTAGATTATTCGTGGATGTGAGAATTTTTTTCTCAATAGACTGTTGTCAGGTTTTCTCTGTATCGGATAGCCAGTTGGGTATCCAAATATTTGTACCAATATTTGCCACTGCTTAATAATTAAAACCCTCAGCTGCTGCACTAGTTTTCCCAAGTTGGGTTTTTCCGGGGACTTAGTCTTAAAATAACCATGTTTTGTGTGTGTGCATCTAGATCTTCCTGCGTTGTATTTTTCGCAGTATTTTATGTTGTGTAGGCTACAATGTATTTAATTCGATATTTTTCATAGAAAATTGCAAGTAAATTGTTCGTTTAATTAAACAATTAGAAGAATTAACATTAGTTGCTGCAATAGGATTTGTGTAACCAAATTTTCACAATGGACTTACTACAAGAAGTTCGTGAAGGTCTTCTCTTAGTTGGCAATTCCCCTCATTGATTTGACCAAGAAGGGGGAATTTGAGTGGACAGATGGGGCACAGGAAGCTTTTGAGCACCTCAAACAGGTTATGAGTAGTTTCCAGTGTTGGCACTTCCAGATTTCACACAACCCTTTGTACTTGAGTGTGATGCATTAGTGGAGGACGTAGGAGCAGTTCTGATGCAGGGGGGCACCCTGTTAGTTTTTTGTAGCATCGAATGTGTTCTAGCCTCGAAAGTTTGTGGAGAGGCTAAAATACATGAGATATTCAGAACCCAGAAATCGTTTATGGAAATTCTGCCTAAAAGTGTCTCAATTAGATTATTAGCCGATTTTTAAATATTTCCTAAGTCTAAACTTAGGGAATATGTTTAATTAATCAGTATTAATTGACATAAGGTGAGAATTGTCTAGAAACTCACAAGGATCGATCTAGAGATGATCCTAGCCATTGATTAAGTTTTAATCTTGGCCGTTGTTGCTCCAACAGAGGATTATAAGAGGAGGTCGATGTGGTGATGGAGAAATAACTTGGTGAGTTCGATTTCATTAGAAGATTGACTTCCAGAGTAGCAACAGTCAGTTGTCACAGAGAGAGTTAGATAAATCAAAGAAGTGAGAGAGGGGCAGAGACAATGAGGCTGGAGGAGGCATTCCAGATCCAATGAGTGCATTTGCAGAGAGGCAAAAGAGCCACAGAGAGGATGACATTGGGGCAACGCAGTAGTCTATAGAGGCAAAATCGATTTGCTGAGAAGGAGAGAAGTTTTCAGTTTTTAGAGGCCGGGAAGGAGTCCTAGAGTGTCGGAGAAGCATCTTTCCAGTGAATAGAAGGCATAACGGCTTCATTAGAGATCGGTATGAGGCTAGACGTCCAACCAACTACGTAGAGTAGTCCAGAGGCTGACAAAGAGGATCAGAGGGTCGTATTTCTTAAAGCAAGCCATGTCGGGAGATTGCTTGTGGGGTGAGGAAAATTCCTCACTAGATTTCTGCTTGTATTTTCTCTGTAGGATTTCCAGTATTTCGGCATCCAGTTGTACTCAAGTTTTCTCACTGCTGCATAGTAATAAAACCCTCAACTGCTGCACTAGTTCTCCCGAGTTGGGTTTTTCCGGGACTTTTGTCCAAAAATAGTTGTGTTAATTTTATGTGTGTGCTAGCATTTCTTCCAATGTTTTATTCTTCTACAGTTTTATTTCTGTAAATTGCAGTGTGATTTATTCAGTATTTGTCGTAGCGAACAACAAATAAATTGTTAAATTAAGTTAACAATTAGGAGAATAATTTCCAGCTGTTGGAATAGGATTTCGGTTTTGGATTTTTCACATGGTATCAGAACGCAGTTGATCAACCAGAGACATCTAAAAACTCTAAAATGTGAGATGTCGGGTTTCTTATCAGAGAAAGCCTCTTCGGGAGTCTTGGAGTCTAGAGCAGAATGCGGGCATCGGTTTTGTATGTACAGAGCAGTGTTCGTAGCTTCTCCCCACAGAAAATTCGGAAGACCTTGGTCACATAGCATGGCACGGGCAACTTCCACAATGGTCCTGTTCTTTCTTTCAGCAACGCCATTATGCTCAGAAGTATAGACAATTGTGGTCTCCCTCTTGATGCTAGCTTCTTTGCAAAAGTTCTTGAACTCATTCGTCTCATATTCAGTGCCATTATCAGTCCTCAATATCTTGATCTTCTTCCCTGTCAGATTTTCCACCAAGGCTTTGAAGGTAAGAAACCACATGAAAGCCTCATCCTTCTTCAAGAAGTATATCCAGGTTTTGCGAGAGAAGTCATCTATGAATGTCATATAATAAGAACATCCTCCCAAGGATGTCACAGGAAGCATACCAGACAGATCAAAATGTATCAATTGCAAGATAGCAGATGTCTTTGTGACACTTGAGGGGAAAGGTCCCATTGTATGCTTTCCTTCGGCAAAGCCCTGACATACACCTTCATGATCATTTGTGAACATGGGCATCCCTGTCACCACCTTCCTTGCTTCGGGAATGGCATTGTAGTGAAGGTGTCCAAACCTCTGGTGCCATAGTTCAGTCTATCGGATAGTATCACATGTCATCACTCCCAGTGGACTTCCTCCAACCCGATAGAGTGTATCAACTCTAAACCCAATCGTGATAGCTTCCTTGAAACTATTCTTCCAGATACACACCTTCCTCGCAACAAATTACACATTGAAACCTTTGTCTTCCATGGCTGAAATAGACACAAGGTTCTTCTTCAAATCAGGTACATAGAGTACATCTTGCAGGCGGAGGACTTGACCTTGAGAAAAGTGGACGGTCACAATCCCTGTCCCTTTCACAGGATATGTGGCATTATCTCCAAGGATAATTTTTAGATTAGCATCCTTCTCAACCATATCAGAAAGTGCTTCATTGAACCGAGTGATGTGCCTTGAGGCACCACTATCTATCAACCAGACACCCATTGTGTCAGGTGGAGATGCAGCAGAGAGGGCAGATACAAGAATGTATTCATTTCTTTTATCATTAACAACATTTGATTCCTCATACCTGGAACTTCTTGATCTTTTGAAAGGTTGCCCATTTCCGCCGGAGGGAGCCTTCCTCTTTCCTTTGAACCTGTTGTTCCTTTGATTTCCATTCCTCTGGTTGTTGTTGTTGTCATCATCATCGGTAGAATCCTTCTTGAAAGGGAATTCTCTAGCATAGTGGCCAGGCTTATGGCAAGTGTAACATTTGTCTTTCTTTCATTGGGCCCCTGCTCTTCCTTTGTTTTTTGGACCACCAAAGTTCTTCTTCTTAGCATGAGCAGTGAAGGCGGCATTTCCTTCATTTTCATATTCCTTCATCTTTGTCTCTTCTTGTACGCATCTCGATAGTACTTCATCAAAGTCAGGTATGACATTGTTATTGAGAATGGTAGTGTTGAATACATGCCATTTGGATGAGAGACCTCCAAGTGCGGTGAGAACCACCTCTCGATCAGCTATTGTCTCCCAAATAGCCAGAAGATTATTCCTGATTTCGGTCAGCTTCAGAAAATATGATTGAACAGACTCATCCCTGCCTTTCTTCAGATTCTTCAATTGGTTCTTGAAGAATAGGACTTGATTCGCATTGTTGGCCTTGAACATGTTGACCAACATATCATACATCTCTTTGAATGTGCCCAGCTCAGAGATGTAGGCAACTAGACTCTTACGAATTGAGTCCTTGATCATTAACTTTGCTTTGATTTCCCCCTTCTTGTACTTCGATTTGTTGGCAACAGTTACAGTGGATGGAGACTCTTGGATTTTACCCTGCACATAGTCCATGACATCTTGGTCTTCCAAATTAATATCCAGTTTCATCTTCCAAGCATGGAAGTCTTCCTTCCCAATCAATTTGTCACCAGCTTTAAATCCATTGTAGTTTGAGGAACCCATGCTCTTCTTCGGTGATTGCTACAAACTAGGGCTTTGTCTTCACCTCAGCTCTAATTCCATGTAAATTTTTGTAGATGTTCTATGCTTGATGCAACTTTACTTTTTATCCCCAATATCAGTCAGCAATCACATAATTGCTACAAACTAGGGCTTTGTCTTCACCTCAACTCTAATTCCATGTAAATTTTTGTAGTTGTTCTATGCTTGATGCAACTTTACTTTTTATCCCCAATATCAGTCAGCAATCACATAAACAAGAAAGTAAAATGTTGATAGAACATACCAGTGGATCGATAGAAGACAAGCCAAAAATATATATGTGTGTTGGTGCATTACGGCGGTCAGGATGCTTCAACCAGTAAAGTCTCAATACGGTCAGCCAACCAAAAGTGTCACACAACCCTCTAGACAACAACATAAGTCAACCCAAAAGTCAACGAAAGTCAACACTGTCAGAGTCAATGGTCAATGCAAAGAGCAGCAGCAAAAAGTCAATGCAGCCCAGTCAAAGTCAACATCCAGCCTCAATTTTTATGCCAATAAATGTACACTGCAAAAATCAGAATTCTGGGACAGATTTGGGTCAGTTTGACCAAGCGTTGACCAAAGTCAATGCTGGTCAACTTTGAGCTGAAAAACCCTAGGTCAGAAAACAAAAATCTTCTTGCTACGTTTTCCCGCGTGTGGATGAAGAAGAGCCTCCAAGTGATTGAAGCAATCAGATGATGAGAGAGAATGTGTGTGGATTGATGATTGAAAAATGTCCTCCAATGTTGACCAATTTATATCCATCAATGAGGGTGGGTGACACAACTGCTGGGGCTTCAAGCCTACATTTCATTTCAGGCCGACCTGCACATATTTTGAATAAATTCAAAATAAATGTTCTGCTCATCATATCAAGATGATCTTTAGATCGATCTTGCACCTCTCCGAAAGAGGAGTCCAATAAAAATATTGGCATCTTCATCTGAGCATCACAACATGGAGTTTGGACCTAGTTATCCAAAATTAACATACTCTGAGAATTCGATCACCCAGCCAATTCGATTTTTTGCAATCTCAAGTGTGTTCTCCAAGTGCCCATCGAGCTCCTTCTTATAATCTCTCGTTGACAAATCAATGGCCAAGATTAGATCATAATCAATGGCTCAAATTAACTTGGACTCGATCCACGCCTTTATCTATAAGATTCACACCATATTTAATTAATACCCTTTAATTATTTTCATTTCCTAAGTTTAGACTTAGGAATCCATTAAAATTAATTAATTATTTTAATTAAATCATCTCCGGGTAGAATTTCCCCAAACGATTTCTGGGTATTGGAGAATGCATGTGTCTTACCCTCTCTACAAAATCTCGAGGCTAGAGCACATATGATGCTACAAAAATCAACATGCACATACCCACAAAACCCCTAAACTTTGTCATATTCTGAGGTACTGGCTAGTACCGAATGGCATTGATCTTCTCCTCATGCACTCTCACACCATCCTCCCTAATAATGTGCTCCTCTAGAATGCACAACACCACCTCCAAGTGTTGCAAGTGCTCTTCTCAGGTCTCGCTGTAAATCAAGATATCATCGAAAAACACCAAAATGAATTTCCGCAACTGCCCACCGAATACGTAGTTCATGCAGCACTGGAAAGTGGTTGGTGCGTTGGTTAGCCCAAAAGGCATAACCAGGAACTCGAAGTGCCCATAGTGACACCTAAAAGTTGTCTTGGGTACGTCCTGGTCCCTCACTCTGATCTAATCGTACCCCGAATGCAAGTCTATTTTGGAGAAGAACTTGGCCCCTCTCAGCTCATCCATCAACTCATTTATGTGTGGGATAGGGTAGCGGTTCTTCAGGTTCTTCTTGTTGAGAGCCCGGTAATGTATGCACATGCATAGTGTCCCGTCCTTATTCTTCACTAGGGAAACTGATGAAGTCAAAGGGCTAGAGCTAGGCCTAATATGCCCAAGTGAAAAAAATTCATGAATGACTTGCTTAATCTTATCACTGTAAGCCTTGGGATGTCGGTACAAAGTGGTAATCACAGCCTGAATTCTCAGCTCTAGCTCAATCATGTGCTCAAACCCCCGGTTAGGTGACTTCCCTCGTGGTATGTCTCCAAACACTATCGAATACATGTCCAAGTTGTGGTGGCCTAAGCTGACCCCAGCCTTAGAAATCCTCAACTCCACTACCCACTCAATGTCCCCATGCCTCAAATTTGCCTCCATCCTGTGGGCAGAAACAGTCTGTGAATGTTAAGAATGCATGCCCCAAAGCACAATTAATTTTCCATCCAACTTTGTAACTCCATCTTCAGCTTCCTCCAATCTGTACCGACTCGGCCAAGCGAATAGAGCCATTGGACACCCATCACCACGTTGGTGTCCGCCACTTCCACCACGAAGAAATGATTTGTCACGGAATAGTTCCCCATGGTCACTGTCAAAGTGGGAACATAGTATGTGCACTGCATGGTTCTATCTCTCGGTACAAGAAACGAGAAACCCTCAAACTCCCCAGTTGTGATGCCCCTCCTTTGAACCATTTGGGCATCAATGAAGTTGTGGGTGGCCCCACTATCCACCAAAACTAAGACATGATGCCCCTGCACGGTGCCCCTAATCCTCAACGTCAAAAACTTAGGTACCCCATGTAAAGATGCATGGACCCCTCCTATTGGTACGAAGGGAGCTCCCCCTGGTGGTGGTGGTGGTGGTGGTCCCCTCTCCACAGATGCCCTATTATCATCTCCACCTGCTTCAAACTCTACATCGTCCTCTTGGTCACTATTAGAAAAGAGCTCAATGTAATGGGCCTTTCCCGTTGTGCATTTGTTCCCTAGTGCCCAAGGGTCCTGACAAGTGAAGAATAGCTTCCTCCTCCGGAGATCTCTCTTGGTCTCCTCATCCAACTGCCCAAGCCCCTAATTAGCCCTCAGTGTCGGGGCCCTAGTGTCTCTCCCCTTCTACTGGAACCCCTTTTTGGGTGGTGTCGCTGCTCTAGCTCTGAGTAGAGCATCTTGCAAGTCTTGTGCCCTCCAAACTGCGTTCTGCAATGTGGTGGGTTTGTTGGACTACACTAATCCCCTTAATGGCTCTGCTAGCCCCTCTACAAACATGAAAACCCTCCTTGCATCGTGCAACGTGGTGGGTTTGCTGGACTGCACCAATCCCCTTAATAACTCTACTAGCCCCTCTACAAACATGAAAACCCTTCTAGCTTCTGAAAGATGAGGCACCATCGCTGACAGTCTCAAAAAATCGAAGATGTAGGCCTCAGCACTCCTCATCTACGTAAGTTGTGTCAACTCCCCAAAGTGCTACTCTGCCTCTCTCCTCTCAAAACGCTCTAGCACCCTCCTACAGAAATCTTGATAAGTTGTCACTCTGACTTGCCCCATTGTGGTTAGCCCATGGAACCACCAGTGATGGGCTTCCCCTTCTAAATGCAATGAGGCAATTTTAATTCCCTCCCCCTCCGTCATCTAATTCAGTTGGAAGTAGACATCCAACTTCTCAACACATGCTCTCGGTGAGCTCTTGGACGAACCATCAAATGTCAGGATAAAAAACCTCCCCATGGTACGTTGCAGATCAGTACCATGTGTGTAGCCTCCTGCATCTTGTCCCTTGCTCCTATTGTTACTGTTATTTTCTGCACATGTTCTATGCCATTTCAGATTAGGGCACACAATACTGAAGAGGATAGAACATAATGATAGATCGATAGAAGACAAGCCAAAACAGAGATGATAAGTGGTGGCGTTACAACGATCAGCAGGATGCTTCTACCAGCAAAGCCTCCAACAGGTCATTCAGCCAAGCATGTCACACATAACCCCAGAACAACCCAAACAAAGAATAGTACATAGATACATAGTATCAAGAACGCAGCTCCAACGCCATCAAGAGAGAAGGAATTCCTCCACACAATGTGTGTCAAGTGAACTCTAAGTCTCTCCAATATATAGGAATCTTTGGGGGTGTGTGACACGTCCTTTAAGACATTTAATTCTATATTTTATTCCAGGTCGACCTAGCACATAAGTGGAATAAATTCAAAGTACATGTTCTGCTCATCCAATCGAGATGATCTTTAGATCAATCTTACACCTCTCTGAAAGAGGAATCCAATAAAAATATTGCGATCATCATCTGAGCAACACAACTCGGAGTTTGGACCTAGTTGTCCAATTTTAACACTCCCTCTCAACTAGGGAGAACTCCGTCCACTAGTGCAATCCAAACATCGTGCGTCATCCCGCCGTAACTTGCTTTGCTGGCCTCTTTATTTCAGAACAGAAGTGGGTCATTCACAAAGACATCATACCCGACTGACAAATTCAGCCCAGACGTCTGAAACCTCTATAGGACTCACAAAGAGTCTCATACCAACCGAAGTTGGTTTACCTGACCCAAAGTCAGTTGGAGGTCTGAAGCCTCACTAGGACTCAAGAGAGTCATATACTAACCCAAAGTTAGTTTCACTGACCCGAAGTCAGTTGGAGGTCTGAAACCTCGCTAAACTTGATCCCAGATCAAGTGGTTGGACACGTGTCATCCTAGATAGAGAGTACGGCAATCTCTGATGCGTCCATCAGTCTTTGCTACTAGTCTCTAGTTTTTCCTACCTCATTGGCCAAATGAGAGGTACTTCCCATGAGTCCTGAACTCAAATGGGTAGGATGCATACAAGGCACAAATCATGAGAGGCGAACCAACTCAATCATCACGGTGGGGCCCAAGCACACCAACAAGATTCGGCAAACCTAGCCCTGTGGTTTCTTCTAGCTCCGAGAAGCTATCCCCAAAGCTCCCATAGCTCATCATCCGACAGGACCCTCAAAATAAGGTCATTCCACGATTCCAAGATTCTCACTGAAAGTTAGGAACATGACCTTCCCCAAGGGCATAGTGAGAATATCCGCGACCTGCTCATCAGTTCCTATAATCGAGCCTTACGGTGCCTTGTTGTACCATATCCCGGATAAAATGGTACCAACCATCAACATGCTTGGATCGATCGTGGAACACGGGATTCTATGACAAACGAATCCCCCTCTAGTTATCACAAAGGATAACGGTGGCATCTAGCACATGCTCGAACAACTCACTGAAGAGCTTTCGCAACCAAGTGACTTCACAACAAGCCATACATGTTACAATGTATTCGGCCTCAGTGGTGCTCAAGGCTACCGACTTCAGTTTCTTGTCCGAAGCAGATCTACGTGTGAAGTAGCATCCAAATGTGCTCTTGCGATCCATCACACTGCCAGCCCAATCGGCATCAATATAACCAAGGAGTGTCATGCTCCTGGTAGTGTATCTCAGCCTAAGGTCTATCATGCCCCAGAGATATCTCAAGAGTTTATTGGCACCAACCCAGTGAATGTTATGATCAACCATGAGTTGACTCAAAGTGTTCAATACACAACATACGTCCGAACAGGTGTTCACTAAGAACATCAGGGCCCCTACGAGTTGAAGATACTCAGTAGGATTTGCTAGCACGGGCCCAGCAGCGCTGCCACTCAACTTCTTAAAGTTGAGTTCCATTAGTGTTGACACAGACTTACAGTCCACCATATCAAATCTTTACAGAGGCTTCACAATGTATTTTCCTTGAGGAAGGAAAATCTTGCCAGGTCTCTGCCAGGCCTCCAGGCCTAGGCATCAGTCCTAGGTCCTTCATCTTGAACTCAGCAGCGAGCTCCCTCTTATACTGATGAATGAGAGGGTCAACACCTGTCAGGAAGAGATCGTCCACATACAACACCCGAATGAGAGGCTTCTCTCTATCAACCTTGAAGTAAAGGTTCGGATCAGCATTACTACAAGTGAAGCCCAGCTTCATTAGGTAGCTATCTATCCTCTCATACCAAGCTCTGGGTGCTTGCTTTAGCCCATAGAGGGCTTTCTTCAACCTGCAAACATGGGTGAGCCGATCCTGGACTTCATACCCCAGAGGTTTCTCCACATATACCTCTTCCTTTATCGCACCATGTAGAAATGTTGTCTTCACATCCATCTGATGAAGACTCCATCCTTGCATAGCAGCAAGGGCTATGACAGATTGAATGGTGGTACATCGGGCCATAGGTGCAAATATGTCATCATAGTCTATGCCTTCCTTACGGGCAACGAATCTTGCCTTGAACTTTTCAGCACTTCCATCAGATCCATGCTTGATTTTGAATCGAGGTGACAACAGCTTTGATCTGTGGTCTGGGAACCATATCCCACACATCACCCTCGTATCCTTGCAGATTTAGATACTTTATAGCTTCTTCAAATGGTCTAGGCTCATATTGTACTCATGGCAGCTAGATATTCCTGGTATTTATATGGCTTCTTGGTTTTCCTCCGGAATTGCCCCCTCTGAAGCCATATGTCTCTGAGCCATGAGGATCTTCTTTCATTCAGCAATGGTATCCGCACAGTAGCATATACAATTGTATTCTCCCTCTTAATGCCAGCTTCTTTCAAGAGAGAAGACATCTATTTTAAATGAGGGTATCCCAGACACCAAATTGGAAAGGAGTTTTATAGTCAAAACCATCCAAGACTACAGTATTTTGCTAAAGATTCCAACAATGTGTCTGAAAGCTGCAAAAACACATTTTACCATTATGTTCCAATGTGAGACTGCTATTGTCACATGCTTACTGCTATGATGAATTACATAAACATGGGTGACTCTCTATGTCACTGTCATGATGACAGTGACATAGAATGACAGATTTAGCTCCTCAAGATTGCGGCTATAGAACCATCATCACTGTCATATTGCTGATTATGATGATGCCATAATTTATCGTACCCATAACTATCTTCTTCATCATGGTCACACTGCCATATATATTTGAAGATTTCAAATTTCATGGTCATACATATTCTGCCATATGTCACTGTTAAACAGGGACAATATATCATGATTCCTCTTCTCATGATCCTGCACTGCTTTTTTTATTTTTCCCCAGATCTTTCCATTTTTCATTCTTTTGGTCATTTTAGAAGACTTCTCCTAAGGCTACCAACATTGGCCTAACTCTATGACAAATCAATTTCTCTTGTCATTCTCCCTAGGGCTTACAAATTTGCCCATCTTGACAATAATCTGACCATTTCATAATATGGCACCAGAGGCTTCTACAATCAACCCTGTGAAAATCCTTCCAATTTCATTTAAAGAAACTGCTTCTTAGGGCTATAAGATCTGCCCAACTGCAGTTGATGGTTGACTGATCTAGGGCTTTAAATTTTCAGATCTTAGTTCAGCAATTTGTCTTCTAAATTTCACATATCTAGGAACCAATCTTGCAGATGTTCCAAACGCTAAATTTTCCCTTTTACATGCTAGTCCACACATTATATGATGTCTAACAGATCTAGCACAGTCATAAATCACAAGTTGATCACAGATCTAAGCTATTTGTAGATAGGTCCAGGTATAGCTCACACATGAGCCTTCACCCAAGTATACTGCACTTATATTGCAGCGTCATAAATCGACCTTCCCTATAGAATAGTAACTCAGATCATTAGCTCGTACATCATTAAAAAAATGGCATGTGACCTTTGCTATAGGAATGCACGTTCAGCAACTAAATACATAACGATAACAATATGCGGACGACAATTATCCATGCACAGTAACCCCCAGTCAAACAACTAACAATGCCCAAACGACCACCAACATTTACACTGCTCCAGTGAGTCGAGAAACAGTGATTCCATGATCTTTTCATGCATACCTCTGGATCAATACGACTGCAAACTCTGACCAGTGCATTATGTTATTCAGCTTCCCATCAAAGAGCTCCCACACAATCACACACTCAACCTTCAGTTTCAAATAAAATCAGATTGGTGCCCCGACTGTCAATAAATGATGTCTGCATAATGAGGATTGTACTCGGCCAGGAGAGACTCGATCTCAGTTTGTATTTTTCACGTGCAGTCTCCTTCCAATGATTATTCAGTTTTGGTGGGTATTTCTAACTAACCCACAACCTGTTGTTGTCGTTTTCCGATTATTAGTCAACAAGCTTCGTTCTTAATGAACTTGGCTTCTGCCACAAATGCGCTCACGGTCTTTATTCAGGTCAATTAGCTTCAGGCAGCACGCTACGTGGTTGTCATATCACGTTCTCAATTAACATGGCTCGAATAAAATTGCATAGTTTATAGTGATGAAGGTTCGATATCACTTTAATGAACAAGAAAGACTTTGCGTGTTCAGTTCACGTTGGGTTCACCAATTTATTTAAATCAACTGATTTCTGCTACAACAATCCTGCCCACGGCCATTCCTTCTTTTCCATGATATCGGGCTTCGTAGGGTCCACAACATTCAAGACTGTGTCAACAGCTAAAGGAACGAGAAGGGACACCCGATCCGTCAGCTGCACTGGCACCGACATTGCTGTCAAGACTTAGATGGCCTTTTCCGAAGTCTTGTGGAAGACTTTCGAGATGATGGTCGGGTGAACACCCTTTTCGAGCAAGTTCATGCACTGCTTCAAGACCACGACCACGCCCCCGTGTGAAGACCAAGACCATGCCCCCGCAACAACCACGACCGTCGTAGAGCCATCGTTGGCCACGATGTTGGCCTGACGGATATCAACCTTTGTTAATTTCTCTGTTCGTAGAGCCATCGCCAATTATGGTCCGACCAATTTGCAATTTTACCTTGCAAAAATGACTGTCGCGAGGGCTCAACTATCTTAGGCGGCAAAAATGTCTGTCGCATGAAACAGCCCATGAATTTGAACGCGATCATTGACGCCCAACACGCGGACATGCAGGATTGCTGCAAATACTGCATTCGATTCCCGGATGGAAGGTTGCACGTTCGTAGGAAGTGGAGCCTACACTCGACGTCTAGAAGTCGTAAACCTTTGAGGCCGTGGTTTGAATTAAAATATCTTGGCCACAAATAATTATTTAGCCCTAAAGTAGTTTAATTATTGATTCTCAGCAGATCCGGCTTCACATGCCTTAATGCTGTCTACAGCTGCTTGCTATGGCCTGCGGTCTAGCATATCAAAAAACTGTAGCTGCGGCCTCCTTCAAATCAAACCCAAACAAATATCTGATGATATTTATAGCTTCTTATCTCACTGCCCTAGATTCAGAACAAGATGTGCTTTGTCTTCACCTTTGCTCTGATACCATGTTATTTTCTGCACATGTTCTATGCCATTTCAGATTAGGGCACACAATACTGAAGAAGATAGAACATATTGATAGATCGATAGCATAACTCGTAGCCAAAATGTGAGATGTTTCAATAAATAAAGTCTCCAAATGCAAATATTCCAAATCCAAGCTTACGCGCACATAACCCCAAAACAACCCAAACAAAGAACACTCCATAAATACGCAGCACCGAGAACACAGCTCCATCGCCATCAAGAGAGAAGAAATTCCTCCACACAATGTGTGTATAATGAACTCCAAGTCTCTCCATTATATAGGCATCTTTGGGGGTGTGTGACATGCTCTTTAAGACATTTAAGTCTATATTATATTCCAGGTCGACCTAGCACATAAGTGGAATAAATTCAAAGTACATGTTCTGCTCATCCGATTGAGATGATCTTTAGATCAATCTTACACCTCTCCGAAAGAGGAATCCAATAAAAATATTGGGATCTTCATCTGAGCAGCACAACCCGAAGTTTGGACCTAGTTGTCCAATTTTAACAGTTACCCTTCAACTGGCATAATTCCTTGAAGGTGATAGCCTCTCTAATGTCAGGACCATAAGATTGATACTCCACAAAATAATCCCCCATGGACATCTCCTCTTGCCCTTGCCACTCTCTAGTGCCAGATGCCAAAAATGTGGGGATAGTGGATCTGTGTGGTGTACTAGGACCGAGGGGTATGTTGGGGCCATTAGCTGCGTGGTGTTGCTAAGTGCCAGAGACCTCTCCCAATTGGAACTCCCCTTGAATTCCCTTTCCCTTGTTGTTGCCGCAAGTTTTCTACCTCGGCTCATCAATACCGTTACACAAATCCTGAACGGCCTTCAGAAGGTGTTGGGAAAACTCCTCTTTACTTCTTTTGTCTCCCTCATTATCCCCCATGTTTTGCCTCTCAACCTCTGGTTCAACTCTCACTGGATCTGTGTAATATCCCCAAATGGGAAAATGCCAGTAATATAAGAAACAATTGACTAAAACTACAACAAAACAAATTACACCATCAATACATGAGAAATTGAACCCAAAAGATGAACTGAGCCATTTTATTAATGTCGGGAATTGAGTACAAAAGAGGTGTTGGAATAGGTGCACCTCGGCTTACTCAAAGTAGGTTGGAATACTTCTCAACCCAAGCTGAAATGACTCTCTGCAATTGGCTCTGCGTGGCTCTGGTGTTGCGTTGCTCTGCCCAAAAATGTTGTTGTTGGCTAACTTCGAACTGCTAGTTGGGTTGCTTCCACTAATCAGAACATTTCGAGCTTTTAACCCTGGACCCTACTCACAAAACCCACAAAAACCTGGAGAGAATTGTCCAAATGTTGACCCCCGAATTTGAACCCTATTTTCCCATAACTCCACTAGTTGTTGGCTGAGTTAGGATCTTTGTTTGACACCTCAAAATTGCTCAGAAAATTCTGCCTAATTAATCTTGGCTTCTCCTCAATAAACCCAAAAAAACCCATAAAGAGTTCATCTTAGTTTTGACCTCAGAAATTGGCCCTCTTTGGCTTTGCTCAACCCACTGCTGGGAAATTTCACTCTTGGCTGGAACTGCTAGTAGATGTCTCCAAAATGCTACCAAAATCCCTGGTAGGAGGTGGCTAGCCTCCCCTCCAAATCCTCCGGTTGAACTCTTCTTTCCCACACTCTCGGCACTTCCTCTAGACTGCACTGCGCAGTCTCTGCTACCTCTATGCATTCCTGAAGGGACTATGCACTCTTGCTGTTGCTGCTATGTCAACTTCTCACCAAAATTGTGGAACTACTCCCCTGAGTGGGACCTCGAGGTCCCCTGAGGTAGACATTGAGATCTCCGCCTAAAAATCTCATGTGCTAAACAACACAACAGACTTGGCACCCGGCACAAGCGTGCTATGTCAAGATGACAATCAAAATAGAAGTTGAATAAATGAGGAAATGAGCTTCCTTCACTTCCTTTTATCAATTGAGGCCTCAACATTCCCTTGGGCCCACCATGGACTGCGCAGTCCCCTCATCCAACCACTCATTGTGCTGCCCCCATAAAGCCTCTCCCACGCTGCCACCTAGGGAGCTGCCTCCAAATCGAATGTTGGCCACATGGACCCCACTAAGGTCGCAATGTTCCTTGTGAACTATAGGAGTAGGTTGTAGTCTTTACCTTAATTATTAATTGTGGGTTCGGACCCGCCTTATTTATGTTTGACATTAGAAACATCAAAAATTATCAAAAAATAATATTCTAATTAGCAAAATTGCTAATTGGGGATATTACAGTCCTCCCCGCCAAAAATTGCTTATCCTCAAGCAATGCCTAAACAAGCATCCTCTCTATATGACACTCCCTACTGTCACTGCAAAAATGTGCCAGGGTCCCAAATGCGCCACTGAATCATCCCTGGCCTCTGCATCTCCCTGATATGAAGTGATCCCTCAATACCCAAATCCCAAGGCATCCTATCCAGCATGAAGCTCCCCCTGCTCCACTCACTATCCTGCAATGCTAATGAAGTCCCCCACTCCATCAGTGACTCGCTAAAGCCCAATGGAATATCTACATGATCTCCCCATGTAGTATACAACTCATCCCTAAAGGTTATCGAGTTGTATAGAGTTGTAATGTTCGGGTCCCCTGCTAATCTCGGAGAGGTGCCACCATGTTGATATTGCTCCACTCTGACTATGAGATACTCCCCATCGTGCGCAGACTCTATCCCTCTCTCCTGGGGCCTTATGGCGAAAAATCTGTGAAGGCCAAGCTCATCCGCCCGGGCATCTCCATGATGCTGATATCTACCCCTCCACTACCAATCATGACCCTGAGAAATGACATGATAAGTTTGCCTCGCCATGCAGTGGAGGTCTCAGTGCTCCCCAACGTGTCAAGCCCAAGGTGGACTGGATCACCCTCTGCCATGTCCTTGCTCATCACCAAGTGGAGTGATCCACCTTCCCAAAAGATCACTAGATCCCCCAACCATACTAGGAGCTCACAACTCCCACTCCTCATAGGATGTCATTGTGTAGCGTTGCTACCTGCTAGAACCCATCTAGCCCTCATCTCTGACCCCTGTATTTATCCCCTAGGTGGACCCCAAGTATCAGGAGTCTATCCCATGCATGCGTACCTGCCCTGCTCCTGCCAAAGCACGTAGTGAAATCCGTTATCCCAACTCCTGATGATACGCCTGGACACTGCACAGAGTCTGGGTAACCTCCTGTAGACAAAGTCTACCATCCACCCTCCCTCAAATGTGAGCCTAGGGGTGGAACATATGCTACCTAGGACATCAACCACGCCATCCCTAAGCCTGTACCCATCAACTCGTGCACCTACCAAGTGTTTCCATGGAGAGTCTCCTCACAGCTCATGACATGCGGTATCTCATCCAACTGCCTAAGGTGAGCCTCCTATGCCCTACTTCCTGAATGGAGAGTGTCAAGGGGCACCAACCAAACACTCTGCGACCGTAAGCAACACTGGAGGATGATGGGTGGGTATGTCCCAAAGGGTATGAT
Organism: Pinus albicaulis; assembly: GCA_034641835.2. NCBI lineage: Eukaryota > Viridiplantae > Streptophyta > Pinopsida > Pinales > Pinaceae > Pinus > Pinus albicaulis. The sequence goes on from CM076581.1 coordinate 904,685,062, forward strand.
AGAGAGTCTACCTGAATGCTCAAGAGTAATTCTCCGGATGACACTCTCTCTGCCTCGGATACGCTGATAACACCCTCATAGCCCTATCTCCGCTAGACGTGGTGTCTCCAAATGCTCAACAAGAACATCATCGATCCTAGGTGAGTTGCATCCCATGGTACACCTTAATGCCCCGGTCCATAAGTCCCCTTGGAGGCAACGCTCCAAGAGCTCGTTGTGACGCATCATGTGTCTTCGCACTCCTTGACATACTACAAAACCGGATACCCCCGGTTGTTATAACCAAATTGAATTCTTGTTGGGTTGCTTCAATGGTTAAATTGGAGTAACCATTTCATACCAGCATTTGACTGAAGATTAGCCTCTTCAGTCTAAGAGGGCTCTCTCAAGATAACTTATGATTTTTTCAATAAAAACTCTATTAGATTGCTAACTTTATGATAATGACTTGATTGTATATGATTGCAGGTGGAAAATGTAGAGGATTTGCTACCATTGGGCCTATGGAGTCATTGTAAACCTCAATTACAAAACAACGAATGTCATGGAGGCCAAGGCACTTATATTCTTATCAAATCACACATAAAGGACAAAACAAAAACTACATGTGTACAGGAAATTGGAGCATACTATTGAATTCCAAGTGATTACACATGAGCCACTGCATAAAGATCAAAAGGACTAAGATAAACAAGCATAGATAAGAACATACAATGAATCTTGGGTCTGAAACAAGCTGTTGCAAAAGTATATTACTGACAGTGAAAGATTACAATAGTAGTGCATACATAACATTTCCCAACCCTTTCTAACTCTAAAACTCTCTCATTTATAGAGTGAGGACTCATACAAATGATTTGCCACCTTTCTCACCTCTAATTCCCACCTTAGAGACCTATTTCAAACATGATTCCATCACTTGGAGACTTCCTAGGGATATTTTTGTTTTACAGAGTATGAACACAAAAAAGACTCTTCTTTCATTAATAGTTCAACAAATCAATTTAATAACCCTTATCAACTGCAACCAACTAATTTTCTCAGTGTACTAGAGTGTTGATGTGTCATTATGCCACGTGGATGTTGAGCTGGACCTCCTCCAAGTCGAATTTTACAATTTTTTCACAAATCTGGTTAGTGAAAATTCTGAAAAATAGGCTTCAAATATGAGTGTATAATTTCCAAACCCTGATGGATTGCAGAAACTGAGAGAGGTTTTTGTAGATGGGCTTGTTCTAAAGAAAAACATCTTTCAAATTTGCAAAATCCTTTTTCATTTGGTCAGAAATCAAACTTGAATTTGACTGCTAAAACAGTCATGTACAGAAATTTCTTAGCGCTCATTTCGTAGCAAGTTTTCGTAGTGCCTCTGTTTTAAACACTTTTTCCAAACCTGTATGAAAATATCTTCCTGACCATATTTGACCTCCACATGTGATCAGCTGAACTCGAATGCACCATTTCAAGACAAAATTCCTTCAATATTCAACTCGTTGCCAAAACACGGGAAAACAAGGCAGTTTCGTAGCAACTTTTGGTAGCAAATTTAATTTATCAATTTCCACCACCTCTTAGCTCTCTTTTCTTTCATGGGTCTATTAGGTTTAAAGAGCTAATACAAAATTTTCCCAAGATTTAATTCCAAGTTTAATCACTTTTTTTTGTCAAAAAATCATCTTCAGAAATTCCGCAATGAAAACTATGCTTCAAGCCTGGGACACACTGTAGAAACACCTTAAGTGTAAAAAATTCAAAATTCTCCTTTTTCTTCAAAATTTCACCAGTAGGTCTGAAAATTCATATGATGAAGGATGATAAAGCAAACATGGTTCAAAATGCCTCTTACCCTCTTCAACAAGCATCTTTTTCACCTTTAGCAAGTTTATTTACCAATAAAATGACTGTTTTTTCTAAACAAAAAGGGTTCAGAGATGAGCTCTTATATCCATATCCTTGATAGTTGTTGCAAAAGTGAAGGAGGTTTTAGTAGGTCAGTTCATTTTGAATAAAAACCTTTCTTGGTTTTTTGAAAAACATCTAAAGGTGTCCGGGAACTGCATTTGAAAAACATGTATCAAACAGGAAAAAAATGCACTCTGAAAATAGAGCCGAAAGACATCTTTGAATCTCCCAATTTGTGGCACCTTTGAGAAATGTGAAATAGATTAATTTTATTTGATCTGTGCTTGACAATAACCTCTCTCAGTTTCTTAGAATGCTTCTCTGTTTGCCCAGAAACTTCCCTTGAAGTTGACTACTCAAAAAGTCAAAAAACTGAGAAATCCTCAGATTCACTACGAAATTGTCAAGTAGTTTTGTAGCGAAATCTGCCTATTTTGCATTGTATTTGCTACAAAACTGTGAAAAACTAGACAAGTGACTCTTTTTTAAAATTTGATGACTATGCAAGTGAACCCAAGGTGGATTATTGTGGATATGACCCTAATGACAAGACTAATGAAGTGTATATGACCTATAATAAACATGATTAAGTGAATTTCTCATCAAATGAATGACCTAATCTAACGAGACAAGGTGAAGCTTATGATGATCCTATCAAAAAAAAAAAATTGAAAAATTGAGAGTGATAACACCTGGCTATGGCTATACCATCCCGTATTGTCATGCATCCCTCCTGTGTCAGTGCACATGTCACTCCCCACACGTACCCTGTAATATCCCCAAAGGGAAATAACCAGTAATACACAGAAATATGCCAGACAGGTATATAAAACAGAATGCTGGAACCAGATAATGGAACAAGAACACATAAAATGCCAGAATACTAAGCCATTTTATTAATCTGAGAATACATAGGTAGGAATACAAGATAATCAGAAGGAGTGCACCTATCCTTGCCCTAGGCAAGTGGAGACCCTCTCAGAACAAATAATGGCTGCAGATAGGGACAGCGTCCTAGCTGGCTGAATATATGCTATGAAGAGCTGCTGCTGGAATGCAATGGAACTATGAACTGAAGACTAGAAGATGGCTGATCTCAATCCTCCAAACCCTCACCAATAAAAACGCTGTCTCTGCTAGTGACAGCGCAGAAGACAGATGAAATGCTGGCCACAAAACCTCCAGATGAGATGATCAGCTCCTCAAGGCTGGAAATACTGAAAAACGCTGCCAAACCCCACACACAGGATCCTGCTCATCAGATCAGCGTCCTCCCTGACTGGATCTGCGTCCTCTCTGCCCAGATCTGCTGGATCTGAGTCCTCCTATCCATATCTGCGTCCTATCACTCCAGATCTGCGTCCTCCAAGGCTAGATCTGCTGCTATCTCTCCAGATCTAGGCTAGATCTGCCAATATCTCCTCAGATCTGCGTCCTCCAAGGGTAGATCTGCTGCTATCTCTCCAGATCTAGGCTGGATCTGCCAATTTCTCCTCAGATCTGCGTCCTCCAAGGTTGGATCTGATACTATCTCTCCAGATCTAGGCTGGATCTGCCAATTTCTCCTCAGATCTGCGTCCTCCAAGGCTGGATCTGATACTATCTCTCCAGATCTAGGCTGGATCTGCCAATATCTCCTCAGATCTGCGTCCTCCAAGGCTGGATCTGATACTATCTCTCCAGATCTAGGCTGGATCTGCCAATATCTCCTCAGATCTGCGTCCTCCAAGGCTGGATCCGATACTATCTCTCCGGATACAAGTCACTCTCGCCTTGGTCGGTGGATGCGCGTGCCCTGTCCGGTCCCGGGCCACTCCCTACGGATACCAGGTCCTTCCTACGAAGCAGGCGTCCTATCTCTCGGATAACGGTGCGAAGGAGGCTTCCTCCTCTCCAAATCTCCACCCGAAAACTGCTACTAATTCCCACTGAAACTGAAGGATGTTACTCAGAAAATAACCTTACTAGGGCAGGCACTCGAAGTCCCCCGAAGCTAAGGGTGATACCAGAAAATAACCTTACCAGGGCAGGCACTCGAAGTCCCCCGAGGCTAAGGGTGAGATCTCAGAACGGAGACACTCGGTTGCACTAAACAGTGCTGCAGACCGACTAAACAACCGGCGTGCTGAAGCAGACAGAAGTCTAGCTCTCAATATCAATATCAAATCATGCCTCTCCAAATGAGGTGAGAACCCCACCTTTTATAGTGCTAAACTCCCTCCAAAATCTTTACTGCGTCCTTCACTCTCCTTGGCCTGCGCAGTTAACCTTGGGTCAGCCTGATGCCTCCCCATCATACTCATGTGGACCCCCAAGGCCCCTTCTCTAAGTTATAACGTCAATCAACTAGGAAAAACACTTTATTTATAAAGTGAGGTGACTAAAGTGAGGTAACCCCTCTTATTTCTCACTTTATTTATTATTTCTAGCTAAAGCGGCAAAATTAAACAAAAATGAAATATTCCAATTAGCAAAGCTAATTGGGAATATTACATACCCAATACGATGTGAGGCACTCTTACTCCATAGCGCAGTCCGACCTACTACAACACACCCCCATGCATCTCCATGCTCCTCTGCAAGCCACTTCATGGCCCTGCACACCCCTAGATTTTATGGCCTAGCATTGGGTTTGTATGCATCAATATGCATCCCTCTACATAACACTGGACTCTATGACATAGCTCTATGTAGTCTTGTGTATCAATGCCCATTGTCGTACCACTCTATAACGTACAGTATCTTGCATGGGCCAAAATATCCACCGCTTTGCCAGTAAACCCCCCATGATGTGGGCTACATCTCTCCATTTGCTCTAAACGAAAAGAGCGGCCCGACTCCTAACATGCCAACGAAAAATGGCACCACTGCGCCTATCCTCCATAGCTCAAGTGTCCCATATACCGATGAGAGTGCACCGCCTCTGTGTAATGCTCTTTCGACGTCCTACCAATACCACCTCCTCCCACCAACTCTTGCCGGGGAATATTAATCATCTTGTGACCCCATGCACAAACAACATGCCAATACAACCCATGGGGTCTGCTCACAAACCGCCTGGATGCTAGTTCCGATCGGAACTTCCCTAGGGAATGCATGTGCTCAATCGCTAGATCGTCTACCTCATTAATGCCATAGCCATCTCGCATGTCTAATATCGGATAGGATGCCCCACCTGGATCCCAATACCAACCTGGGCCTCTAGTGCCCGGGTGTCTGAAAGCCCCCACTGTGCTTTACTCCAAACTACTATCATCTCCATGAGTCCATCCAACTCTATTGGGTATCGACTCAGAATCTCTCGCCATCCAACCCCGAGAGAGGAATCGAATGAAAGAGTCCCCGCACACAAAACAAGCCCTCCATCCTACGAACATTGCACCCTGCGCAACTCATGTCGCCTCATCTCACCATCCTGGTCAACACCCAAAATCTGTCGAGGTGACTCTGCCTCTCCCTCTCGAATGTGCAGAGCCAACCTACTAGTGCTACCAGTCCCATCTATGTACGTCTGAAGAGGGTTGCTCTGATGCCCTAATGTTCACTCTAGTTGGACCATTAGGGAATCCAATCACTCCCCAACGTGATTCAGCTTTGTTTTTGACTCGACACAAACTACTCTCACGACCTCCAACCCCTCGTTTTGTTGCAGAATAGCCTCTCGCACTGTCATGGCCTTCTCCTTCAATGCTAGAAGGTCTGCCTGGAACTGATGAAACTATTGTGGGTGACCATCATCTAACACCACTGTCTCCCTTGGCACCTCATCAATGGATGGCCCTATGGGTGTATGTTCCACTCTCTCCTCTATGATTTCAATTAGAGTGGTCAAGGGAGTCTCCGACAAGGGTGACTCATGTGTCACACTAGGTGTATCTACGAGCTCCCCACAATCCTGTGTGCCCTCATCCTCCAAGTGCGAGATAGCCATTTTGATAGCTTCCCCCTCTGTTATTTGGTTAAGCTGGAAAAAGGTATCCACTTCTCCACTCGATCCTGAGCCGTGCACTCGGTGGATCCATCATACGTGGGAAAAGGTATCCTCCCATTGGTACACTGCAACTCTGAGCTCTGTGTGCTAGACCCCCCATTGTTCTTGTCTTTTTCATCCCGCTTGAGCTGGCAGTAATCTCTGAAGGACAAAGCTTCTCTGAAGTTTTCCCCCATGGACTGCCATCCTCAGAAATAATCTCCCATGGATATATGATCATGATGCCTACCTTTCTCACTTGGTACTGAAGGTAAAAATGTAGGCATCTTGGTCTTGGTTGGCCTATTGAAGGCTAGTAGGTGAGTGGCTGGTAAATGGTGGTCACACTATTGTGAGACCCCTGAAGTCTCCCCAAATAGGAACTCCAGGTGGAAAATGTAGAGGATTTGCTACCATTGGGCCTATGGAGTTGTTGTAAACCTCAATTACAAAACAATGAATGTCATGGAGGCCAAGGCACTTATATTCTTATCAAATCACACATAAAGGACAAAACAAAAACTACATGTGTATAAGAAATTGGAGCATATTATTGAATTCCAAGTGATTACACATGAGCCACTGCATAAAGATCGAAAGAACTAAGATAAACAAGCATAGATAAGAATATACAATGAATCTTGGGTCTGAAACAAGCTGTTGCAAAAGCATATTACTGACAGTGAAAGATTACAATAGTAGTGCATACATAACATTTCCCAACCCTTTCTAACTCTAAAACTCTCTCATTTATAGAGTGAGGACTCATACAAATGATTTGCCACCTTTCTCACCTCGAATTCCCACCTTAGAGACCTATTTCAAACATGATTCCATCACTTGGACTTCCTAGGGATATTTTTGTTTTGCAGAGTTTGAATACAAAAAGGACTCTTCTTTCATTAATAGTTCAACAAATCAATTTAATAACCCTTATCAACTGCAACCAACTAATTTTCTCAGTGTACTAGAGTGTTGATGTGTCATTATGCCACGTGGATGTTGAGCTGGACCTCCTCCAAGTCGAATTTTACAATTTTTTCACAAATTTGGTTAGTGAAAATTCTGAAAAATAGGCTTCAAATATGAGTGTATAATTTCCAAACTCTGATGGATTTGCAGAAACTGAGAGAGGTTTTTGTAGATGGGCCTATTCTAAAGAAAAACATCTTTCAAATTTGCAAAATCCTTTTTCATTTGGTCAGAGATCAAACTTGAATTTGACTGCTAAAATAGTCATGTACAGAAATTTCGTAGCGCTCATTTCGTAGCAAGTTTTCGCAGTACCTCTGTTTTAAACACTTTTGCCAAACCTGTATGAAAATATCTTCCTGACCATATTTGACCTCCACATGTGATCAGCTGAACTTGAATGCATCACTTCAAGACAAAATTCCTTCAATATTCAACTCGTTGCCAAAACAGGGGAAAACAAGGCAGTTTCGTAGCAACTTTTGGTAGCAAATTTAATTTATCAATTTCCACCACCTCTTAGCTCTCTTTTCTTTCATGGGTCTATTTGATAAGTTTAACGAGCTAATACAAAATTTTCCCAAGATTTAATTCCAAGTTTAATCACTTTTTTTTGTCAAAAAATCATCTTCAGAAATTCCGCAATGAAAACTATGCTTCAAGCCTGGGACACACTGTAGAAACACCTAAAGTGTAAAAAATTCAAAATTCTCCTTTTTCTTCAAAATTTCACCAGTAGGTCTGAAAATTGATATGATGAAGGATGATAAAGCAAACATGGTTCAAAATGCCTCTTACCCTCTTCAACAAGCATCTTTTTCACCTTCAGCAAGTTTATTTACCAATAAAATGACTGTTTTTTTCTGAATAAAAAGGGTTCAGAGATGAGCTCCTATATCCATATCCTTGATAGTTTTGCGAAAGTGAAGGAGTTTTTGTAGGTCAGTTCGTTTTGAATAAAAACCTCTCTTGGTTTTTTGAAAAACATCTCCACGTGTTCAGGAACTGCATTTGAAAAGCATGTATCAAATAGGAAAAAAACGCACTCTGAAAATAGAGCCGAAAGACATCTTTGAATCTCCCAATTTGTGGCACCTTTGAGAAATGTGAAAGAGATTAATTTTATTTGATCTGTGCTTGACAATAACCTCTCTCAGTTTCTTAGAATGCTTCTCTGTTTGCCCAGAAACTGCCCTTGAAGTTGACTGCTCAAAAAGTCAAAAAACTGAGAAATCCTCAGATTCGCTATGAAATTGTCAAGTGGTTTCGTAGCGAAATCTGCCTATTTTGCACTGTATTCGCTACGAAACTGTGAAAAACTAGACAAGTGGCTCTTTTTTAAAATTTGATGACTACGCAAGTGAACCCAAGGTGGATTATTGTGGATATGACCCTAATGACAAGACTAATGAAGTGTATATGACCTATAATAAACATGATTAAGTGAATTTCTCATCAAATGAATGATCTAATCTAACGAGACAAGGTGAAGCTTATGATGATCCTATCAAAAAAAAACTGAAAAATTGAGAGTGATAACACCTGGCTATGGCTATACCATCTTGTATCGTCATGCATCCCTCCCGTGTCAATGCACATGTCACTCCCCACACGTACCCAATACGATGTGAGGCACTCTTACTCCATAGCGCAGTCCGACCTACTACAACACACCCCCATGCATCTCCATGCTCCTCTGCAAGCCACTTCATGGCCCTACACACCCCTAGATTTTATGGCCTAGCATTAGGTTTGTATGCATCAATATGCATCCCTCTACATAACACTGGACTCTATGACATAGCTCTATGTAGTCTTGTGTATCAATGCCCACTATCGTACCACTCTATAACGTACAGTATCCTGCATGGGCCAAAATATCCACCGCTCTGCCAGTAAACCCCCCATGATGTGGGCTACATCTCTCCATTTGCTCTAAACGAAAAGAGCGGCCCGACTCCTAACATGCCAACGAAAAATGGCACCACTGCGCCTATCCTCCATAGCTCAAGTGTCCCATATACCGATGAGAGTGCACCGCCTCAGTGTAATGCTCTATCGATGGCCTACCAATACCATCTCCTCCCACCAACCCTTGCCAGGGAATTTTAATCATCTTGTGACCCTATGCACAAACAACATGCCAATACGGCCCATGGGCTCTGCTCACAAACCGCCTGGATGCTAGTTTCGACCGGACCTTCCCTAGGGAATGCATGTGCTCAATCGCTAGATCGTCTACCTCATTAATGCCATAGCCATATCGCATGTCTAATATCAGATAGGATGCCCCACCTGGATCCCAATACCAACCTGGGCCTCTAGTGCCCTCAGTGTCTGAAAGCCCCCACTGTGCTTTACTGCAAACTACTATCATCTCCATGAGTCCATCCCACTCTACTGGGTACCGACTCAGAATCTCTCGCCATCAAACCCTAAGAGAGGAATCGAATGAAAGAGTCCCCGCACACAGAACAACCCTCCATCCTACAAACATTGCACCCTGCGCAACTCATGTCGCCTCATCTCACCATCCTGGTCAACACCCAAAATCTGTCGAGGTGACTCTGCCTCTCCCTCTCGAATGTGCAAAGCCAACCTACTAGTGCTATCAGTCCCATCTATGTACGTCTGAAGAGGGTTTCTCTGATGCCCTAATGTTCACTCTAGTTGGACCATTAGGGAATCCAATCACTTCCCAACGTGATTCAGCTTGGTTTTTGAATCGGCACAAACTATTCTCACGAACTCCAACCCCTCGTTTTGTTGCAGAATAGCCTCTCGCACTGTCGTGGCCTTCTCCTTCAACGCTAGAAGGTCTACCTGGAACTGATGAAACTATTGTGGGTGACCATCATCTAACACCACTGTCTCCCTTGGCACCTCATCAATGGATGGCCCTATGGGTGTATGTTCCACTCTCTCCTCTATGATGTCAATTAGAGTAGTCAAGGGAGTCTCCGACAAGGGTGACTCATGTGTCACACTAGGTGTATCTGCGAGTTCCCCACAATCCTGTGTGCCCTCATCCTGCAAGTGCGAGATAGCCATTTTGATAGCTTCCCCCTCTGTTATTTGGTTAAGCTGGAAAAAGGTATCCACTTCTCCACTCGATCCTGAGCCGTGCACTCAGTGGATCCATCATACGTGGGAAAAGGTATCCTCCCATTGGTACACTGCAACTCTGAGCTCTGCGTGCTAGACCCCCCATTGTTCTTGTCTTTTTCATCCCGCTTGAGCTGGCAGTAATCTCTGAAGGACAAAGCTTCTTTGAAGTTTTCCCCCATGGACTTCCATCCTCAGAAATAATCTCCCATGGATATATGATCATGATGCCTACCTTTCTCACTTGGTACTGAAGGTAAAAATGTAGGCATCTTGGTCCTGGTTGGCCTATTGAAGGCTGGTAGGTGAGTGGCTGGTAAATGGTGGTCACACTATTGTGAGACCCCTGAAGTCTCCCCAAATAGGAACTCATGATGGATGCTCTTATCCCTATTTTGTTACTTGAGTCCTTCCAACATTCCCTTCTGTGCTTTGGCTAAATCATTTAAGGCCTTTAAGATGCTACCAAATGTTGCTTCCCCTTTGCTCCTTGACTCCCCCATATTTGCCACCTCTACTCCTTTAGTGGGTAATGTTCTACCTATCTTCTAGTATCATAAACTGTGTGCTCCATAGGCTGAGCCAAATCTATTAGCTCTAATACCACTATAATATCCCTAAATGGGAAAATGACAGTAATACAAGCAACAATCAACTTAAACTACTGCAAAATAAATTACACCATCAATATATGATAAATTGAAGCCAAAAGATGAACAAAGCCATTTTATTAATGTCGGGAATTGAGTACAAAAGAGGTGTTGGAATAGGTGCACCTAGGCCTACTCAAAGTAGGCTCAAATACTTCTCAACCCAAGAAATGACTCTATGCAATTGGCTCTGCGTGACTCTGGTGTTGCGCTGCTCTGCCCAAAAGTGTTGTTGTTGGCTAACTTCGAACTGCTAGTTGGGTCGCTTCCACTAATCAAAACATTTCGAGCTTTTAACGCTGGACCCTACTCACAAAACCTACAGAGAATTGGCCAAATGTTGACCCCTGAATTTCGACCCTATTTTCCCATAACTCCACTAGTTGTTGGTTGAGTTAGGATCTTTGTTTGACACCTCAAAATTGCCCAGAAAATTCTGCCTAATTAATCTTGGCTTCTCCTCAATAAACCCAAAAAAACCCAAATTGAGTTCATCCTAGTTTTGACCTTAGAAATTGGCCCTCTTTGGCTTGGCTCACCCCACTGCTGGGAAATTTCATTCCTGGCTGGAACTACTGGTAGATGTCTCCCAAATTCTACCAAAATCCCTGGTAGGAGGTGACTAGCCTCCCCTCCAAATCCTCCAATTGAACTCTTCTTTCCCACACTCTCGGCACTTCCTCTAGACTGCACTACGCAGTCTCTGCTACCTCTACGCAGTCCTGAAGGGACTACGCACTCCTGTTGGTGATGCTATGTCAACTCCTCACCAAAATTGTGGAACTACTCTCCTAAGCTGGCACTCGAGGTCCCCCGAAGTAGAGGTTGAGATCTTCGCATAAAGATCTCGTGTGCTAAAATACAACAGACTTGGCACCTGGCACATGCATGCGATGTCAAGATGACAATCAAAATAGAAGTTGAATAAATGAGGAAATGAGCTTCCTTCACTTCCTTTTATCAATTGAGCCCCAACCTTTCCCTTGGGCCCACCATGGACTGTGCAGTCCCCTCATTCAGCCACTCATTGTGCTGCCCCCATAGAGCCTCTCCCATTCTGCCACCAAGGGAGCTGCTTCCAAATCGAACGTTGGCCACATGGACCCCACTAAGGCCTCAATTTTTCCTTGCGAACTATTGGAGTACGTTGTACTTTTCCCTTAATTATTAATTGTGGGTCCCAACCCACCTTATTTCTGCTTGATATTAGAAACATCAAAAATTATCAAACATTAATATTCTAATTAGCAGAATTGCTAATTGGGGATATTACAATCTGGGTTAATTTCCAAATGCCTTTCTCTGCTCCTGTACCTCTACCTCTAGTAAGTCACATTTTGTTGGTTTTTTGGGGTCATAGACTGATATTTGTTTCCATAGGCTGAGCCAAGACTCTGAGCTCTGATACCACTGTAATATTCTTAAATTAAATATACAATGATAAACAAAGCATACATAACATAAATACACAAAAGAATTGCACACAAATCAGACACCACGAATTGAGCCAAAAACTACACTACTCTAAGCCATTTTATTATAAAATCATGGGGCTACAAATTGATGTTTGGAAAGTGTGCACCTGGGCTTGCTCAAGGCAAGCTAGCAAAGCCCAAGTGATGAAAGCAAGTCCCCAACTATTGTTAGTTGATCTCTTTATGGCTCTATGTTGATTTACCCAGTAAACTGCATTGTGTTGATTTGGGGTAGCATCGAATGTGCTCTGATACTCAAATTTTGTGGAGAGGCTTAGACACATGTATTCCAAACAACCCATAAATCATTTGGATAAATTCCACGTGGAGACAATTTTATTTAATAAATTAATTATTTTTAATGACACCCTAAGTCTAAACTTAGGTAAATTAAAATAATTAATGGGTATTAATCTAAATTGTGGGTGTAACTTCTAGAAGAAGACAAGGATAGAGCCAAAATGATCTTAGCCTTTGATTAGCATCTTAATCTGGGTCGTTGAATGTCAACAAGAATATTGTTTAAGGAAAGCTTGAGGGCCATTTGGAAACACACCAAGAGATCAAGAGATCGAATTTTCTGAAGTGAGCAGTGCTCAGAGGAAAACTTTGATCAAGAGATTCTCACATAGAGAGGAGTAGAGACAGTTTTGGTTGAAGGATCTTCTCCAGAGCCAATAATACTCAGTAGAGAGGCAAAGAGATACGCAGAGGAGGCAGCGCAATGCCCAGAGAGGGTAACGCAGAGCCACGAAGGCCACACGCAGAGCCAGCGTAGCGTTTCCAAGCAGAAGTCTGAGATTTTGCTTGGAGATCGAGAAATTGAGCCAGGAGGGCTAGACTTGAGGCTCCTGAGAGCAGATCGATCCAGCAAAGGAGGTGATGTAGTCTCCCAGAGTACCCCATGCAGGCCCACGTAATAACTGCGCAGAGGCAACGCAGAGGGTGTTGGGAGGTCGTCGTTTTAGCTACCGAATCAGCTGGGACGTGCAGTGTAGAGTGAGGTAATCTCACTAATTTCTTTTGTCGAGTGATATTCTCTGTACTGGATTGCCAAAAAGGCATCCAATATTGCATTCAGAAATAACTACTGCTTAATAATAAAACCCTTAGATTTATTGCATTGGTTTTCCCACATTGGGTTTTTCCGGGGACGTTTGTCCAAAAACAACGATGTTCTGTGTGATGTTTTTCTCTATTGCTCAGTTTCTTGATTTGGCATATTTAATTAATTAAGTGAAGGCTGTAGTAGTAATCTGCTTCAGTATTTTCAGTAGAACACTGTAAATAACTTGTTCATTTAATAACAAGTAGGTGAAATAATTTCAGTTGGTTGTAGTAGGATTCCGGACTTCGAATTCTCACATGGTATCAGAGCATTGCAGGTGAAAGTTGAAACAAGAAGAGAAGAGCCAGGGCTGGGCAAGAGGTCGAATAGCTACAAGAGGCAGCAGTTCGAATCCCCAGTGGGATTGCGCAGTCCAGGCCAGGAGGGTTGAATTTTCGAGGAAAGTATCTATGAGTGAGTCGATAGAGAGAAAGGGCTTCCAGATCGAAGTTTTGTTGTGGAAGAGGGAGCAAAGAAAAGCCTCAGCGTTAGTGTTGGTGGGACGTAGTTTTCTACAAGCAGATTTTTTGCTAGGCAAAAAGACGCCAGAAGGAAGAAAAGAAGCACAATGAGGGAATCTTCTTCCTCAGGGAATTCCTAGCTAGGGAATTCTATTTTTTAATACCTTAGCAACACATCTGAGTGGCAGATCTACCATCTCTAGCAAGGAGTGCGTAAGCCAGTCCAGCGCTGCGCAGAGGAGAAAGAGGAGGAGTAGATTCAACATTTTCTAGATGGAAAAAATAGCAGCTCACGGGCTACGAGATCAAGATCAGTTGGAGGGAGCCTCCAACTACGTTATTTGGAAGGCGAGAATTTGATGCCTTCTAGATGAATACGATATCAAGCTTTTCGTGGAGAGTACGATAGTTGTGCCTGCAGATCCAGATCCATTGAAGAAGTATAAGGCTGATATGGCGAAGGCTAAGAGACAGCTCCTCGATGGAGTCAAGGATCACATAGTTTCCCACATAGCCAGTAAGGACAAAGCTAGGTAGATGTGGGAAGCCTTAGCATCGCTATACGAAAGATCTTCCGATCAGTGGAAGATGTACTTAGAGCAAAAATTGCGGCAGACATAGATGCGGAAAGGGGAGCGTATAGATTTGTTTCTCTTGAGACTTCAGGAAACTCGTGATCAGCTAGCATCCATGGGGTCCACACCTCAGTCTACTGCAATGGTAAGGATGGCCCTCAACGCAGTCTCAGAAGAATGGTAGGTCTTCGTCCAGAGTATTCTAGGCAAAGAAAGACTATCGAGCTAGGAGGAGATGTGGGTTGCTCTTCAGCAAGAAGAGCTAAGGTGGGACCTAGTCAAGTGTAAATATGATGGCAACAGTGGCAGTGAGTCGAAGTCAAAGGAGGAGGAGGAGAATGTAGCCCTTGCATCTAAGGGACAACAAGAGCAGCGGAGACGGAAGGAGGACATCTCGAAGATAAAATGCTTCAGGTGTGGTGAACTTGGTCACTACGCAACGCAGTGTCCTCTAAAGAAAAAGGATAAGGACGAGAAGTATGATCCGAAGGATGTGTCCGCAAAGATCGAAGAAGATGAGTATGCCATGAGTTCCCACACATCTGCAGGAGGGAGATGGGGCAACATTGAACTGTAAGTTCGCAAGAACTACAATTGGGCAGGATTCTTGAGGAGTCCACGTCTTGGATCATGACCCTTCTACAAGAGCCCAAGAACAATTATAGCAGGCTGGAGGAGTTTCAGTTGGCACAAAGGAGTGTTGGAGCGACAAATGCAGTGGCTAGAGCGTTAAATCTGAGCAGTGCAATGCAACAATGCAGAGAGGCACAACACAGAGCAGCAGCAGCGTAGTGGTTCAGAGGGACAACATGGGATTAGCAGTAGTCATAGCTTCAACATCAAGATGCATCCTGAACACTTATTCAAATTTTTAGATTTTTTTCAGTTGCTTCTCTCAGCAACTGAGTTGCAGTGCAAAGTTAGCAGTGGCAGTGTGAACAACAGCACAGATGCAGCACTTGAGAGCGAGTTGTAGTACGAATGTAGTGTTGGCAGTGGTAGTGTTAGCAACAACAGTGCAGTGGTTGGTGGACAGCATGCCAGACATAGCAGCACAGAGGGAGATGCTTTAGAGTCAGAGCAATATGCAATAAGGTGTATTCCTAGAGCACATTCCTCGCTAATAGAAAGTGTTGATTTGGGGTAGCATCGGATGTGCTCTAAGTCTCAAATTTTGTGGAGAGGCTTAGACACATGTATTCTAGATAACCCATAAATTATTTGGGGAAATTCCAACCAGAGACAGTTTTACTTAATAAATTAATTATTTTTAATGAGACCCAAAGCCTAAACTTAGGTAATTCAAATAATTAATGGGTATTAATCTAAATAATTAACTTCTAGAAGAAGATGCGGATCAAGCCAAAATGATCTTAGCCATTGACTAGCTTCTAATTTGGGCCGTTGAATGTCAATGAGAATATTATTTAAGCAAGGCTTGAGGGCCATTTGGAAACACACCGAGAGATCAAGAGATCGAATTTTCTGAAGTGATCAGTGCTCAGACGAAAACTTTGATCAAGAGATTCTCACGCAGAGAGGGGTAGAGACAGTTTTGGTCGGAGTATCTTCTCTGAAGCCAATAATACTCAGCAGACAGGTAGAGAGATACGCAAAGGAGGCAGCGCAGTTCACAGAGAGGGAGAGGGTGACGCAGGGCCACGAAGGCCACACGCAGAGGTAGCGTAGCGTTTCCAAGCAAAAGTCTGAGATTTCGCTGGGAGATCAAGATTCTAAGCCGGGAGGGCTAGACTTGAGGCTCTTGAGAGAAAATTGATCCAGCAGAGGAGGTGACACAGTCTCCTAGAGCCCCCAGGCAGGCCCACGTAATTACTGCGCAGAGGCAGCATAGAAGGTGTTGAGGCAGCATAGAGGGTGTTGGGAGGTCGTTGTTTCAGCTGCCGCGGATCAACCGGGACTTGCAATGTAGAGTGAGGTAATCTCACTAATTTCTTTTGCCGAGTGATATTCTTTGTATTGGATTGCCAGAAAGGAATATAAAGATTGTATTCAAAAATAACTGCTACTTAATAAACATCAGATCTGTTCCACCATTTTTCCCGCATTGGGTTTTTCCGGGGGCATTTGTCCAAAAACAACGGTGTCTTCTATGATGTTTTTCTTTATTGCTCAATTTCTTGTTTTGGCATATTTAATTAATTAAGTGAAGGTTGCAATAGCAATTTTCTTCAGTATTTTCAGTAGAACACTGTAAATTAGGTGAAGTAATTTCAATTGGCTGCAATAAGATTCCAGACTTGGAATTCTCACACACAGTTGGTTGTACGAAATAGCTACTAAGGCCTCCTCCAGTGCTCAGAAAATTCCGAGAAATTAACCCCGGAATCTCCTCCAATAACCCACAAAAACACACGAAGGATTGCCCAAATGTTGACCTTGGAATTTCGGCCCAATTTCCCTTAGCTCCTCCAGCTGCTGGATATTTCGAGCCACCTATAAATGTTGCTTCCAAAGGTCCCCAAAATGGCTGAGAAATTCAGCAAAACTCCTGTAAGGACTTCCCTCACAATCCCAGCCCCAAATTCATCCTCCTCCTTATGTCCCACGTGTGGCACGAAGAAGGGTTGCGCAGGCCTACGTAATCTTTGTCCATGCTACTCCAAAATCATGTTGAAATGCCCCTGGATCGATTTGAAACTAATGGAAATTCCCTCTTAGGGATAGCACTCATGGTCCATCGAAGCAAGGGTGAGATTCTCGCCTGAAAATCTGTTGTGCTCAACAGCACATGCAGACTTGGCCTCCAGCTCATGCGTGCTAGTCAAGGTGAGAGTTTGAATGATCAAAGATGCCCAAAATGAGTGTCTCCTCCTATTTTGTCATTGTGCCTCCCATTTTCCCTTATGGGGCCCAACCATCGAATTCCTCCTCCTTTCCCTCCAAGAGATGCGTATTTCCTAGAGCGTGAGCCATATTACCTCCTTGGGGTGGCCCCCACCATCCGCTAAACGTTTGATCTTCCCTTTTCTCCTAAGTTGGGCCCTTGCCTTTGCTCCAAAAACTCAAGTGGGGTCCTGCAACCCACTTTTCCTAAGTGTACTTGCAAAATATGACAAAATTGGACAAATTGTTATTTCCCCTTAGCAATATTGCTAAGTGGGAATATCATAGTCTATCACCTTGCTTCCCGAGCAAGAAATCCATACAATTGAGTCTCTCTTGTGAATAGGCCTTAGGAATAACTCTTTATCCTCTTACTAACATTTTCATCTAGTGATTCCCCTTTATACCGAGTCTCCTCCCATCAATAAAAGTCCGTAAAGAGCAAGGAGCCTTAGCTAAGGTGATACTGGGCTATCGCTCCATTGTTGCCCTTGACCTAGTAGTTGCCCTTTAGGATCCCCTCTTAGGAGCCTTGCTAGTTTAAGTGGTTACATTTTGGCGTCGTTTTCGGGGAGGAAGAAGGTTTGCCTCCCTAGTGAATCATTAAGGAATAGATTCATAAACGACATTTCAAATACTCCTCTGGCGACTCCATTCATTGTCAAAACCCCTAGTTTGCTTGGAGGTGACAACATTCCTCATATAACTAGGGTCGTTGCAAGAAGGGGAGAACGATCTCCATCACTTGTTAAAATTTCCCTTCTCCCTGAATTTGAAAAGGCCATTGATCCCACCCCAAAGATGGCAACTGGTTCTAGCACTGATCCAAATCAAGACCAACCCAAAATGACTAGAAGTGAAAGGCATTTGGTTAGTGTATTTTCCCCTTTGAACTTGAGTAATGACCCCAAACCTTTACCTGAGAAATACAACAATTGGTTGCCCATGTTTAAAGGTGATGCTACCATAAGTGACTATGACCATATTGAAAAGTTTTATTAAGACATTTCCCCTAGGCTGATATTCGACGAAGATATGATCATGATGCTTTTTGCTTTGTCTCTTAAAGGACAAGCAAGGGAATGGTACCTTAGCCTTCCCCCAGGATGCATTGACAATTTTGACGAACTTGAGGACATGTTCACAAAGAGATGGTCGTGTGATGCACAAGGAACCTTTAACATTGAGAAGTTCTATCAAATTAGTAGGGGAAGGGAAGACATCAGAGAATTCATCCAAAAATTCGATAGGATAGTTAGGGACATCCCCAACCATTTGAGGCCCCCTGATGCTAACATACTTGAAACTTATCAAAGTTGTGGGTGGTCACCTAACCTATGCACTAGGGGATAAGAAACCTAAAACCTTGGCTGAGTCTAAAGATATGGCTATGGAAGTTGAACAAAACCTACAGATTTCCAAGATGGATGTTGATGAGCACCAAAAGGCTAAGGTTGAAATCAAAAAGGGAAAATCCAAAGATCAACACTCAGAAAACCTTTTAGTGATTCTCAAGAAATGGAAAAGCTTAGCGAATAAATGAATTCATGAGATAGGCTCTACATGAACAAGCTCACTGCTTTGGAAAGGGCCCAAAAGTCAAGCTATATCCCAAAGGGGAATCCTTTCCCTCAGAAGAAAAATGAGGATCAGCCTAGCTCATCCCAAGTACCCTACACTTTAGCTCCAACAAATGTTGTGGAGCAAGATTCATCCTCTGAAGATGAACAAAGTGATGAGGATGAAGGTGATGATGAAGAAATCAATGAGCAGGCTAATCTCATAGAATCTGAAGCCTTCAACGTTTTACTTGGAGGTTCATACACTCATCTTCCCATTAGTAAGGTCACTATTAAAGAAGAGAAGCAAGAGCCAATCCTCAACGTTGATGATAGTGGAAGATTCAAAGGGGTCCAATATTCACGAAAAGAAAATAACAAAAACCCCACAACCTCCGAGGAAACCAACAAAGATGACTCAATTCCTAAGCAAGTCGCTCACAAAGAACCCCTCCTCCAAGATCCCCTAAAAAGGATCCTCCGAAGAAAGCTAATCCCAAGAATGATCCTCAAGGGAAAGAATCTACAAAAGGGGATAAAGGCAAGGAGGTAGAGCTTGGTACTGACTTAGAGACTGCTATAGGTAAGATAACTATGTCGGTTTTGTTGTCGCATAGATTGTCTAGGCACCGCGACAACGGCTCAGATTGGGGGCTGTCACTATTATCCCCAACCTCTCTATCTAAGTTGTCTCTTGCAAGCTAAGGGAGGTAGACCCTATTATAAATGAAGAGAAAAAATCTAGGAGACACAGCTAAAACACCAAATACTTGATAAAATTAACGAGATTTCACAGATTGATTATGTTAAAACCAGTGCCTTATGGAGTCAAACAAGATCCCGTTATGTAATTAAAAATAAGTATTGGATGTATAACTGTTGCTAAATGACCACAATGATATTCAATAGAAAATGCCACAATCATTCATTAAGATACTTGAGCCAATCAACAAAGCTTATCATGAAACGATCATTGAGATAAATGCCAGATACTTAAAAATTTCCGAAATTAAGAGATTCCAATATAACCTAGTTCGAAAATTAAAATACTCCACAGTCAAACTTCAGATAAAAAACTGAGGCTTATTTGACTATAGAGAAATTTTTTGAATTTTTTTTATGTTTTTTGTATTTTCTAGATTTTTTTTAGAATTTTTGGAATTTTTTATTTTTTATTATTTTTTAAATCTAAAACCAATTAAAAATCTAAATCTAAATAAAAGTTCTAATCTAAATTTTAGACTAAACTAAATCAAACTCTAAATTAAATCTAAAATCAAACTAAATTAAAATCTAAAAAAAAAAACTAATCTAATTAACAAATGAAAATCTAACTAAATTAAAACTAGAAGTTAGAATCCTAAAAATTAAACCAAAACTAAAACTATGATCTAAAAGTCAAATCACACAAATTAAAATTTAAACTAAGTTAGAATTAAACTAAATCTAAATTAAATCTAAAATAAAACAAATCAAAACTAACAATTAAAAACTAGACATTAACTAATGCTATCAAAATTAAATCGAAACCAAACTAATATTAAAACCACACTCTAAAAAAACTAAAACATATTTAAATCTAACATTATGATACAAAATGTAAATCGAAAATCAAATCCGCATCAAAAAGAAAATTTTTGGAACATATGCGTGAAGGGTTTGAATTATTTTAATGTGTGTTTTCGTTTGTCGTTTTTATATGTGCAGGCCGATTGGACAGCGACACGACGACAACTGGAGCACGATGGCGGACGCAGGGCTGAGGCTTGAAATTTATGCTGCGCTTATTGTTTTGCAGGCGGTTGAGGAAAGGGCAGAGGATGGCAAGGAAATAAGGAAGTCGATGGCAAATGGATAGAGGGAATTATGCAGCGTGAGATCTGGAACCTGCAAAACCAGTCAAATCCTGAAATATGTATACACCAAAAATTTATAAACCCTTATAGCTTACAACAATTATACAAATTTACAAACTAATTTACAGATCTGAGGCCCTCATGGCCATATTTGAATCCATTTTAACAGGATTTTTAGAGATTTAAAATTTTAGAGAGGCACAAGCCCTAGAAAACCCTACAAAACCACCAATTTCGTAAGATAGATTTGGAATTTAACAAATAATGAGCTTTTCAGATTTATGTCATTTGAGAGTCAGCTGGTCCAACCGAAGACTTCCCCAGACGCTCAAAATCTTTAAAAAAAATATTTCCCTGCACACTTAGATCTGAACTTTAGATCGATAGAGATTTCATAAAATAACATGAGATCCCTCAGAAAAAAATCAAAATGTCATTTTATGAACCCAGAAAACTACACAAGATACCTGTATGCAGATTAATCCATGAAGGCCATCAACCATAAAAATTCCAAACAAAGTAGCAGAGTTTAGAGACAATTCACCACATAGATCCGAGAAGGAACATCAAAATTTGTAACCCCAAAGTCTTTATGCTTTATTCCTCAAAAACTTACAAGAGCTTCTAAGAACAAGTGCACGATCCTCAGATCGGATGACCCAACACTGACAAAGACCTCTAAATTTATAGGACAAAATCTCCAACGGCTAGTTTAGTTGATCCATGTCAAAATAATCTCGACCGTCGATCAGATTTGATCATCTTTAATCTGGACGGTCGAAATTATAATTTTGAGGAAAAAACGAATTTATGATTTAAATCCATTTTAATTAACTCAAAAATACTATTTTTGAGTTAATTACTCCAAAATTTTGACTTTGACTTAACCCCCTAGGCCCAAGAGTCCAAAATTTCTTAAAATTCTCAAAATTCCCTTGACCTGGGGCCTTTAAAAAATCATTTTTTAAGGACCAACGAATTTTGCCTTTAAAATTTTTTATCCTAACTTAGGATCCTAAATTAATTAATTTTCTGGCTTTTGATTTTTTAATTAATTGACCAGAAAAATTAATTAATTGACTGAGAGGGGATTTTAATTATTTTTCCAACCCTCTTTACAGAAGATAAAACATTTAGACACATGAAGGGGGAATACCCATTCGTATAGACCCTCGAACAAATTCCCAATTTTGCGACTCAAAATATGATCTAGTAGACCAAGTAGCTCAAACTACTTTTACAAGGACTCAATAGAAAACACTAGGACTCACTTAGCATGCTGATGACAAAATCCACCCTAGCTTTGGGGTGAGGCTGGAGGGAAAAACTCTGCCGATCACTTACGTGAATCAGTGAGACAAAAAACCTCCTAGGATAGAAATCATCACCAACATACTAGGCTTACCTAGGTTGTTACATACATTGACAGTCTTACTTAGATCATTTACATCATAATATGCAGAATGGGTTTACATTATTCATAAAACTATCGACTGATAATGAAATAAAAATGGCGCGACCACATCGAACATGACGAATCCCATTTGAAAAAATGGGGGTGTACTACTATGGGGTAGTTGACAAAGTGTGGTCAACAGGTTCCATTAAAGGAGACAGTGGAACTTCCTCGACAACAATGGCAGGTTAAGAAGTCATTGGGTTTTGAAAGGGAAGAATTACCCATAGCATTACAAAACATCCACCTTTCCAATATGAACCCAGGACATGAGCCATTCTTGATTACCTTAGTAGTAAATGAACTTCTATTACATAATTGCATGTTACACTCGAGGGCTTCCGCAAATATCATGCCATTAAAATTCATGGAGCAATCTGGTCTTAGCATCACTCAAAGATATAAAAATGTGTGTGGTTTCAACTCCAAACTCATTGAGGTGGAAGGCCTCATAAAGGATCTCAAGGTTTCTTTGGCTATGAAGCTTGATATATCATTTCTTATGGATGTTGTGGTCATAGATATCCCTGATGTTTGGGGGATGCTATTATCAAGGAAGTGGGGAGCCACTAGTGGTGGTCAACTTCAAATGGATTTGTAATATGTCACTATTCCACAATCTAATGGGACCCCCTTCATACTTTACAGAGAACCTACCTACCCTACTCGTGGTCAAGCCAAGGGCAACACCATATTACAAGACACATGAGATTGAGAATCCTTCTCCCATTCTCCCTTCACAAGAGATTCACATTCTCAAGCGACCAAATCACAAAAAAGAAAATAGTGCTAGCCCAAAAAATAATACAAGGGTGGAGATGTGGTCTTGGTAGATATAAATCCATTAACCGTCAAGATTCATGGGAAAGTTGGGGAAGATTACTACTACATTGCCAAACTTAATGATGAACTTTGGCCGTAACTAGTCAAGTTAAATCGTATCACCCCTTTCCTTAACACTTGATATCATATCATATGCATGTTAGAGTAGGATATATTGCATGCTCATTTTCTCATTAGAACTAACATCATATGATATTTTCATCATACATTAGTTTCATTTAGATAGAATTCACATTTTTACTTTCTTGTTGAGTTTTATTCGGCCTAATACCAAGCATGGGTGATCATAAGACACCACGAAAATATGTTTCCCCATGTGCTTGGCCTTTGATATCTGTAGGCAACAGGTCTGCAATACCAAAATATTGTTGGTGTTCTCATGACCTCCCGTTCAAGTAACTTTGCGCACTTTCCAAGAGATCGTGTCCCAGTTGGAGCCAGATGTTACCCACCACCTGTGGGTAGTGTATATAGGAGAATTGTTTTCTCCTAGATGGTCCTCAGTCGACATCCAGCAGCCCCTTGCAACGACAAGATAGCTCGATGTGTCGTTATTTCCGCCATCTAAGCCAGTCATGTGGTCCCTCGCCCACTTTTTATGATTGTATGTTTGAAGGTCGGCCTCTCGACCCCGATGGTATGGCTTTTCATTGGTATAGTTGAGTAATTTTCCTTACTTGTCATGGGCACTTTTGGGCATGGATTGGTGGGGGGATTTGGTGGAAAGAGAGGGTTAGGTTTGCATTCTCGTCTCCATTTCCCAATTTCGTGGTTAACATTGTATCCTAGTCCTGTGGGATCTCTTTTACAGGCCATTAGCTATAGGGTTGGCACTACATGGGAAATCCCAAATTTGGTTGTGTGGTACCACTTCTCGACACCATATACATCTCTTCCTTCTACTCATTTTAGCCCCATTCATCTATTACCCCAGCCGGGTCCACATAGGGTTAGCGTCTCCCTTCCCCCTATCCACACCTTGGGTCAGGCCTGGAACGATGCCTAGAGGTTTATGCGGCCAAAAATAAAAGAAAAAGCATAATTTAGCCACTCTCAACAGGGAATGTACCACCAAATGCAAAAGATGGTCATGACATATAAATTTAGCATGTGGAAAAAAGCCAAACATGAGCTCTACCCCTTATCCATGGCCATCACATTGGATCCTATGGGCCCTAGATGAGCACCCTCCATCATTAAGGAATGCATGATTATCCCAACCCTTGGTGGGCGATGAACTGCCCCACCTTAAGGGAGCTAGGCTATCCACTACTATATATTACACAACATGCTCTCATCCCCTGGAACCCCGAGCAGTTACGAAGAAAAATCAATCAAAGGAAAAAAGCATACACTCACATGCCCAGGTGTAGGCCTTCCCTTATTATAGCTACACTTGTACCATGGCATGTGGTCTAGATGATTTCCCTAATCCCCACTTTGTTCCATTACTTTATCATTTTCCACCTACCACTTGAGGGATGCTTTAAGATTTTGGGGTAGCATCAGATGTGCTCTAGCTCTGAAACTTGGTGGAGGGGCTGGAACACATGAGATCTCCAAGGCCTAGAAAGCGTTTGGAGAAATTCCATCTGGTGTAAAAGTTATTCAAATAATTAAATTTTTTAATGGCGACCCTAAGTCTAACTTAGGGAAATTAAAAAATCAAAGTGAATCAATTTACATGTGATAAGAACATTATAAGTGACGTGGATTAAGCTACTTCTAATCTTAGTTGTTGAATAGAGATTGGATCACGGCCATTGATGTGTCAACAAGAAAAGTATAAAGAAAGGGCTTGGGGTCAGTTGGAGAACACACACAAAGTCTAAGAGATCGAATTCTTCTGACGGAGCAGTGCTCGGATGAAGATCAGATCTCAGTGATTCAGAGAAGCAGTGAGTGGCAGATGCAGTGATTGGTCAGGAAGGCTAAATCGAAAGCTCTATTTAATTCTCATCTGGAAAGATAAGCCTATATTCTACAACTAAAATGACATAACTCTTATGAATTCTATAATGAAACCTCAAGGTAATGTTGATTTCGACCATACTCTGTTTTTACTCATTTTTATCAATGCAAAGGTTCATGCTTCAGTTTAATCTTCTTAGCTCGAGTACGCACGAGTGTTCATTCTCGTTCGAAGATGATTTTATAATGTGCAAGAACAGCAATGTAATTGTTCTACATATATAAATAAATGCTTGCAATATTAAACACGAAGGAATAGAGCAATGCTCTGTAAGTAGAGAAAGCACACCAACCGTCAACTACAAGAAATCCTTGAGATCATTTAACATGAAATCCTCGACGTTACACACTTAGCTGCCCAATCGAATTGGAAAAACGAAATCCGTTCCTCTAACTGAAACCAATACATATTAATACACGGAATTGAATTGCATTTGACAAATAATCGAAATGTAGCTTAAGTGAATTGTTCAAGAAACAAATTTAAATCGAAACACAGTAACGGAATAAAATGCACACAGAAATTTACTTACGCATATGATTATAGGAAGCTGGATCCGGATTGTGGTGGGACCTTGCCACACCCGGAGTCAACTTGGAAACTTACAAAAACGAAATAATCCTTACCGCATCAAATTCAAGAACCAAACGAATTCACATTGCTTCTAAACCGAATCAGTAACATGCCATAATGAATCACAAAATTGAGCTTCGATTATGAATAACAGAGTTTACAATCTCAGGCTTGATAGAAAAATGAAATGCCAATCATCCTCCTCCCAATTCATTACATTACATAAGCCTTATAGGCATAACTACATATATAAAATAGCAAAGGGTTCTGTTCATGGTAATCGTTGAAACCAAACTAATGTGGAGATCCTAAAATCTTCACGAAGACGAATTTTGCTAAATGGTTTCTAGTTTACATGAAACATGGTGCTCTGAACAAAACCTGCATCTCAGAATTTATAGATTCGGCCCCATTTGATCACAAAATTCATTTTTTTCACCTACAGCAATTTCATACTCAACTACCCAGTAACTAGTCAAAATTGACTTGTGGAGACTTCTAGCAATAGAACATTTCGACAAATGAACTTAGTGAAACTATCATTAGTAAATCATGACTAAATCATCTCTAATCATCAAAAAGCTAATAAAACTAATGATAAACAACCATGAGACATAAGATGTGATTTGGCGATAAATGATGGTTATGACGTGAAATGATTAAAACGGTGTCGAAATTTAGGTTATGAATGGTGGTTTTGTATGACAGAAAAATGGGCATATTCGAGGCTCAACATCCCCCCATGCCTGAGGGTTTGCATGTCCTCATGCAAACAGATCTCTTGCTCATTGACAAATTCTTACATTGCGACAACATTGCTTGGATATTTGAAGGTGCTTGTTCTTGGCGAGCAGCACTTACTTGAATGTTTGGAGGTGTTGGTTCTTGTGGTGCAACACTCTTCATACTTAATAGGTCACACTAATTTACTGAGCAATACAAATTGAGGACAAGAAAGGGACGAGTGAGGGAGAGATGATGGATAAAATGAAGTGGTGATGGAGATGATGAATGGGCGATTGATACTCTGTCTTCATAAGACCAATGTTTATAGGTGGTTTCCTTTATCATTTCATAGCAGTAATGACTTCATCCTAATGTTTTTCATCATGGAAGGAGAAGGCATCTTAGAGGCTACTTTGATTAATGCACCATAAGGCTTTTAATTTTAACATGGTCTTGTAATCAAAGTATATGTGGCGTGAATGGAAGGATAAAAAGGATGATGGTTTATGAAAGATGAAATGCATGGAGTGAGAAGTGGTGAATCATTGAGTTTCTTTAACCTTCTAATGAATTAGAGAATCATAAGCCAAATTTACCTCAAGTTTTAACTTTATCATTGATGTACCCGGTGTTGCAAGATGAAGTGGAGGATGGAATGGTTGGAGCTGATATGACTGTTGATTTGATCTGTTGAAGAAGGCTGAAGGATGAGCTGAAGAGATGAAGGATGAACTAAAGGTCTGAAGAGTGAACTAAAGGTGCCCTTCTCCCCCATGCCTGAGGATTTGAATGTCCCCAAACAACTGAGGAAAGGTGACTATTGCTGCAAATGATAATGGAAATGCTGATACAAAAAAATCCAAATTGCTGCAAATCTGTGTCGAGATCTCAAAACCATATAGTCTTCAACCGCTACACACCCATGTGAAATCTTGCATATGTGAATAAATGGTGTCGATGTCGAACATAAGAAATAATCATTGGATTACTTACCATTGAGGAGATTGTTAACCAATGCAAGATGTCCCACTTTTGATGTCAATGGGAATCAAGGCACTAGGTACATTCTACTAGCCATGAATGAATTTGTCGAAGTCGAATGGACTACAGAATTCATCCACCAAGGAACATTGATGTATTTCCTTAGTAGATGGCAAGGATACCTGCCATTAAGGCATGCAGGCTCCTAGGTACCTTATCTAACCCTAACCTTGGTCCCATATGAGATGTTGATGTCGATGGGACAAGGCTTGTTGGCAGGTGGGCCTTAAGGAATCCCACATCAACCAACTCGAGTACAAACATAATGACTTGAAAGATACATGATTTGAAGAACTCATACAAATTTACAAACTTTATTCGGAACCTTGCCTTCCAGTTACCTGGTTTTCAAGCAAAGTCCCTGTCCAATTACACTAGACAAGCTGGTTTTCACAAAAGGACTTATTTTTCTCTTTACTATTTCATTTATTTATTTACAATACTAACTTCCCTACTATACTGGAGAAAATATGTCCTCCTTCAAGTGAAAGAGAACTTCCAATGGAGTCATGTGCGGATCAAGTACAAAGATATAATCATGCCCAAATTTAACATGTAAACTTTAGACGGTACATGAGCATGGACAATCAGCAGCTTTGAAAGATATGATGCAAAGAGTATTTGAAGATGAGAGTAGTACTTTGACTGAATTGTAACCTGGAACAAATGCTCGATGTAATCCTGGTGGTATTGGCTCATTTCTTCATTTGCACCACTTTGAATGTCCCCCTTGGTCATACCAGAAAAACTTGGATAATCGATGTCTGGAATCCACACAAGGCTTGTTGTTGGGCATGGTGAAATCTCTTTGATCTCAGGTTCAGCTGGATGCTCCCCATCAGATTTGGTATATGATTCATCGATCTCCTTGGTAGATAGGCAAGAGGAATCAAGGGAGACTTCCAAATCCTTTTCTGGTTGTGGAGAGACAGATAATTTCTTGAATGTGGTGAAAACGAACTCTTCCTAAGAGGTAGATATCCCAACTATTGCTAGGATTTGAGAAAGTATTTCGAGGGACATTCTTCAAGCTCTCGGTCATTCTTGAATTTCTCTTGTTGGTTGATGATCCCTGTCTGCAATATAGATTAGTACAAAAAGAGGGTTCTTACAGCACCCCAAAAATGTTTTATCGTTCAAATCTTGAATTTTTAATCTAAATGAATTAAAAACTGCTAGTTGCAAGAAAACTAGCACTGGAAATGAATCTACCTTTACTATCCCTAGGTATACTTTTACTTCTACGCATAAAGAAAAAGGAAATGAAAACTCAAGAACAAGAAATAATCGGTCAGACTTTGGAGCAACCCCACAAAAGTGGATGCGTGGTGTAGAAATTATATGCACTAAGCATGCATATGTCCAAGATCGACCTGATCTCACACTATTTAACTTTATGCAAGATACTGAATCTATTCCACTTGTTAATCTTTTGCGGAAAATTAATTGCACACACATGTGAAGCATAAACAAAAATATTCAATCGCACAAAACACAATTTTTAACCGAGAAAGCCTGAAGCTGAAAACCCCAACTATATATTATGTAACATGGAGATCATATGACAATCTCATACAAGCATACAAAGCTTATCACAAGCCCTCAGTACAGTACAATCGTCATACACTAATCAGGCCTAATCTTGCAAATCCATGCACCGATCTATGCCACCTGCTAGCTTGCCTCCACTGCGCAATCTCTGATGAAGAATAGCTTTAAATGAATTCGAATTACTCCATCCTTGACTGCGCAATCCTCACTGGCATCTCCACTATGTGTTAGATGCAATCAATGCATCACTATAGTCACAACAGATAGTCTATCTTGCCCTTTCACCTATCTCTCCACTGGTCTCTACTAAAATTGCCATGCACTGTAGTTAACTGATGTATTGTTCAGTTGATTAATGAGTTATTATTTGTGAATTAATTAACTAATTAATCCACTCCACTCTCACTAGTGTATCAATCAGTTAGACTAGATACAACTAGCTCAACTGAGTCTAACTGAGTTAAACTAAATACAACTCCATAACTACTTCTTCCAACTGTGTCATAACTCTACCACTTGAATTCTAACTGAGTCCTCCATGCAATAGCTCCAGTAAACCCTTAGGAATAGCGTAATTCCTTCTGTCAGCTGCTGTGCCACATCTGTGCACTGAACTGAAGTGCTCCAAGAGAATAAGTTGTTGTTTAGAGTCCGATTATTATTAAGAGCTAATAATAATCGACATGCATCTATTTTTAGATTGACGATCTATAAATATACTTCGCCCAATATTCTAAAAATAGAATTTCATCTATTTTTCCAACTTGATCAACCATCCACAAATAGCATCCCGCAACTTCTGAAATATGATCATCATGTCTAAAAATAGACATAGTCTAAAAATAGACTTGCGCCAAAAATAGCCTGCGGGCCCACTTAGTGAAGGCGACTCTTTTCACTAAGCTCATCATCTTGTTGAATCTCAACACTCCCTCTCAACAAGATAGGGATTATCCTTCACCTCGATCCTACCTCTATGGTATTCGAATTTGCTCCTGGTGAGCGCCTTCGTCAGAATATCTGCATCCTGATCCTCCGTGAGAATGTACTGAAGCAACATGATCTTCCGCTGCACACAATCTCTGATATGATGATACCGGATATCAATATGTTTAGATCTATCATGAAACACAGGACTAACCAAGAGTTTAATGCAACTCAGATTATCACAATGAATCACTGTGGGATCTAAATGTGAACCGAACAAACCAACCAGAATCTTCCTCATCCAAATAGCCTCACATGCATCTAAACTTGCTACCATGTATTCTGCTTCCGCTGAACTGAGTGCCACAGATCTTTGTTTCCTTTTGTACCAAAAACTGTCATAGATCTGATACTGAAAATCCCTCCTGATGTGCTCTTTCTGTCTGTTGGGCTCCTTGCCCAATCTGCATCCGTGAAGCCATGCAACTTCACCTCCTCCGTCTGTTTGTACCATAAACCATACTCAGATGTGCCCCTGAGATATCTCAATACATGCCTGCCCGCCTTCCAAAAGAGCTTGGTAGGCTTAACCATCGCTTGTGAAAGCTGGTTCACTGAATAGCATATGTCTGGTCTTGTATTGACTAAATACATGAGCGAACCCACCAACTGTCGATAAACAGTGGCATCCACTACCTCTGCCGATGTAGCATCCTATTTCTTCCAATTTCCTGGAAGAGGAGTGTCGATAGGCTTGCAGCCTTGCATGTGAAACTTCTCTAGTATCTCCCGGGCATACTTGCCTTGAGACACAAACAATTCACCTTCCCACTACCATATTTCCAATCCAAGGAAATAATGAAGGGGGCCTAAATCCTTCATCTCAAACTCCTTTGCAAGATCTGCGTTGCATGAGTGTATCAACTGCTCATCACCTGTTAGTATCAAATCATCAACAGAAAGTACAATGATCAAAAGCTTACCCTCAACCACAATTTGGTACAGGTTTGCATCCGCCTCACTCTTGGTGAAGCCAAGTCCAGTGAAATAGCTGTCGATACGAGTGTACCAAGCACAGGGTGCTTGTTTCAGCCCATACAACGCTCTTTTGAGCCTGCACACATGCGACTCGCTGCTGAAGATCTCAAATCCTTCAGGCTGCTCAATGTACACCTATTACTCAATGATCCCATTAAGGAACGCAATATTCACATCCATCTGATGAATGTGCCAACCCATCTGTGCTGAGAGAGCAAGGATGGTCCATATGGAAGAATACCGTGCGACAGGTGCAAAGGTTTCTTCATAGTCAATCCCCTCAATTTGTGAGAAGCCCCAGGCAACAAATCTTGCCTTATACTTCTCGATGCTCCCATCAGCAGCTTGCTTTACCTTGTAGATCCATCTTGATCCAACAACTGATTTTCCCACCGGCCTTGGAACAATCTCCCAAGCACTGTTTCTGACAATGGAGTCATACTCCTCCACCATGGCATCTACCCATGTGGGCTCTTGCGCTGCTTCTTCAAAAGAAGATGGTTCCGTCAAAATACATTTGCTCTTAAGAGCCATGTATCCAGTATATCGGTCAAGTGACTGTCTCTGTCTGCGCTGTGATGTAGGGACTCCTACATTCTGTGCCGCATCAAGCTTCAGTCTCTCAGCTTCTGTGGTACGCTTTCTGCCTTCTCTGATGTTTGGTTCTGCATGAGTGGACTCCTCCACTCCATGAATCTCCTCCTGTGGCTGATCCACATCCAGAGGCTCATCTTTAGGAACAAGAAGTTCCTCTTCCGCATGCAAGTGTAGCTCCCTCTCAAGCAACAACTTCATGGCTTTCACCTCATTGAACTTTATATCCCATCGCATAACAGTCATCCGACTGTTTGGCAAATACACACGATAGTTATGGGGTGTTTCTGTGTACCCCACAGATATCCCAACTTCTCCCTGGCATCCTTCGTCACATGAATGTAAACAGGTGAGCCAAAAATCTTCAAATGAGAAATATCAAGCTTCTTACCAGTAAAAGCTTCCTCGGGTGCACTCATGCCAAGTACTCTATGAGGACAATGGTTTTGCACATAAACCATAGTGTTGCATGCTTCCGCCCACAAGTGCATCAATAGGCCCTGGTCATGCAGCATCACTCGTGCAGCACCCACGATCGTTCTATTCTTTCTCTCTACGACCCCATTCTGCTGTGGGTTATGAGGCGCTATGAGTTCTCTTC
Source organism: Pinus albicaulis (assembly GCA_034641835.2). Taxonomy (NCBI): domain Eukaryota; kingdom Viridiplantae; phylum Streptophyta; class Pinopsida; order Pinales; family Pinaceae; genus Pinus; species Pinus albicaulis. The sequence goes on from CM076581.1 coordinate 904,716,861, forward strand.
GAATTCCTTCTTTGCTATAGAAGTCTTTGAATTCGCTAGAGATGTATTCACCACCATTATCGCTCTTTAGAGCTTTCACCTGCTTCCCCGACTCCTTCTCCACCAATGCCTTGAACTCACAGAACTTTGAGAACGTTTTACTCTTCTTCTGCATGAAGAAGATCTAACATCTACGAGAAAAGTCATCAACAAATATCACATAATACCTCTTTTTTTTTGCTGTTGAAGCAATCGAGAATGGTCCACACATGTCTGTGTGAATTCTCTCCAGGATCACCGAAGCACGGTTCTCCTTCTCATGAAAGGTGGTCTTCACAAACTTACCCATCGTACATCCTTTGCACTGATCTAACTGCACAAGAGTACCCTTGGGAAGTCCAGTAGAAATTTGCTGCAAAATCTTCAAAGCGCCATGGCGAAGATAACCCAAACTCTTGTGCCATAACTCGCCTTCATCCTGGCTCACCACTTCTTCTACTTTGCCCACCATTTCAGCACAGCCATCTACCTCTAGCTTGTAGATATTCTTAATTCGAACCACTATCTTCTTGGTTTGACCCGTTGTTTTATGTCGAAGGAAAGCTTTTCCCTCACTGAAAACAACATCATAACCCCTGTCTTCCAGCATTACAACTGAGGCCGAGTTCTTCTTCAGACCTGGAACATGCATGAAATTCTTCAACAAGAACGGATTACCGAACTCCCTCTCAAAGGTAATGGTCCTAATGCTAGTAGCACTGTACCGACCATCATCGCCCATCTCTATATGCATTTGGAGGTCCTTCTCCTCCAAGTCACTAAACACTCTTTGTCTCCCGTCATATGGAAAGACGCACCACTGTCAAGATACCACATCGATCCCATGCAGCTTGAAACCAAGCATGTGATCAAGGAAAAATCTAGCTCAAATTGCAAGGTTAAGGCCTCTCCAGCTGCAGATCCAGCAGCCTACTTATTCTTCTTCTTCTGTGGATAGTTAGTGGCGAAATGTCCATGCTTGTGACAGTGAAAACACTTCACTTTGGACAAGTCCTGCTTCTTGCCTTTCGCACCGGATTTAGAAGGATTTTTCTTCCCCTTCCCTTTCCTTGCTTTGGCAGCCAAAGTGCAATTCTCTTCGTCTTCATTCTTTGATGAAGATCCATCCCCGGTACCCCGCCTTACGTCCTCCTGCACAAGATCCGACCAAAGTCGTTCCCATCCTGACAGTTTCTCTCGTCCATTGACAGAGTCTTTGTAGCTATGCCAGCTCTTCGGAAGCCCAAGGAGAGCCAAGCTCACCAAGTCTTCTTCATCAACAGTAACCCCGACACTTCCCAGCTCATCCTTGCAGTGGACAAACTTCGTGAGGTATTTTGGAATACTGTCGCCTTTCTCCATTTTTATTTTTTTAACTTGTCTTTAAGCGCCAACTTCCTTTGGTCACTTCTGCTTTGGAACAAGTCTATCAAAGCCTTCCACATTAATAATGGAGTGGCTTTCCCGTGAAGGCTGGACACAATGTGGTCCTTCACACCTTCCAACAGAATCCTCCTCGTCTTTGCAGTCTTCTTTTGCCATGCATCAAGTAATGCAGCATCGCTAGATCCCGGCTTAGGAACATCACTATCGATGAACTCCTTCAGCCCATTATCCTCCAACACCGCCTCCATCCTATCCTTCCAGGCTATGTAATTCGAGCTCCCATCAAGGGCATACTCCAATCTCAACCCGTTGAAATACATTTCAATGTATACTCGATTTCTGCACCAAGAATCTTCTGTAGCAAATTCAAATTGTCCACCAACACAAACTCACTTCACAATTGCAATCTTCAATCAACAATGCTTTGATACCATGTAGAAATTATATGCACTAAGCATGCATATGTCCAAGATCCACCTGATCTCACACTATTTAACTTTATGCAAGATATTGAATCTATTCCACTTGTTAATATTTTGCGGAAAAATTAATTACACACACATGTGAAGCATAAACAAAAATATTCAATCGCACATAACACAGTTTTTAACCGGGAAAGCCTGAAGCTGAAAACCCCAACTATATATTATGTAACATGGAGATCATATGACAATCTCATACAAGCATACAAAGCTTATCACAAGCCCTCGGTACAGTACAATCGTCATACACTAATCAGGCCTAATCTTGCAAATCCATGCGTCAATCTATGCCACCTGCTAGCTTGCCTCCACTGCGCAATCTCTGATGAAGAATAGCTCTGAATGAATTTGAATTACTCCATCCTTGACTGCGCAATCCTCATTGGCATCTCCACTGTGTTTTGGACGCAATCAATGCATCACTATAGTCACAACAGATAGTTTATCTTGCCCTTTCACCTATCTCTCCACTGGTCTCCACTGAAACTGCCATGCACTGTAGTTAACTGATGTATTGTTCAGTTGATTAATGAGTTATTATTTGTGAATTAATTAACTAATTAATTCACTCCACTCTCACTAGTGTATCAATTAGTTAGACTAGATACAACTAGCTCAATTGAGTCTAACTGAGTTAAACTGAATACAATTCCATAACTACTTCTTCCAACTGTGTCATAACTCTGCCACTTGAGTTCTAATTGAGTCCTCCATGCAATAGCTCCAGTAAACCCTCGGAATAGAGTAATTCCTTTTGTCAGCTACTGTGCCACATCTGTGCACTAAACTGAAGTGCTCCAAGAGAATAAATTGTTGTTTAGAGTTTGATTATTATTAAGAGCTAATAATAATCGACATGCATCTATTTTTAGATTGACAATCTATAAATAGACTTCGCCCAATATTCTAAAAATAGAATTTCATCTATTTTTCCAACTTGATCAACCATCCACAAATAGCATCCTGCAACTTCTGAAATATGATCATCGTGTCTAAAAATAGACAGTCTAAAAATAGACTTGCGCCAAAAATAGCCTGCGGGCCCACTTAGTGAAGGCGACTCTTTTCACTAAGCTCATCATCTTGTTGAATCTCAACACGTGGCTCTTCACTCACATCTTACCGTACACTCGTTGCCCTCTGACAACCCTGCAAGATCCTGAAACTCTGATAATAGTTTACCTGAATCAAAAATTACAACTCCTCGGCAACGATGCCAAAATGTTGAGAGTTTTAATTAGTGAATTAAAGCTCTTAATATTTAATTGTCAATTCAGGCTCTTAAACATGAGTTGCATTGCACTTCTTGGTTCAGTTTGTAGGTCAGAGCTTTAATGTTTCCTTTATAATGATCAGCCAAGTAATACACAAATTCTTGTGAATATAAAAACTTTCGAAAAGGGAATCAAGCCAAATAATTAAATTCAATTTTAAAACTTAAGATCTCTATTGAATCAATCCAATTCCGCTCTTTAAAGGAAATTAAAACCCTAATTTTATTGCTCATGAGATTTGAACTTTAAATAAAGAATTGCAAAATTTTATCTACTCAAATAAGCTTGAAACTGGAATCTCAAAACTAATCTTGCATCAAACCCTAATCTCTTCTTGAAATTGAAAACCCTATGCTAATAGGAGCTCCACACACACTTTAAACAATAATCAAAGGAAATGCTAACTAAGATTTAAAGTAGCCTAGAACCTATCTTTTCCAAAAACTCACGCTGCAATAAAAAAATCTTAAATCAATAACAAGCCTCAAAGCAACTCAATTTCAACACACCGTAATGCATTTGAACAAAAATCTACTTCTATGGTCAAACCACACTCATGTAATTTAATTGTTTAATCTGGAAATAACAACTACTAATGCACACTCACTGCTTATGAGAATTGAAACTATATTTACCTATCACCTCAAGCTACAGGTATTCAATCCTTTTCAATGGAAACTACCTTGAAATCACACTCTTTACTAAAATCGAATTTGCACACAGAATTCCTAGCTAGCTCTAATAATCTACAAGCAAACTCTCACTCTTTATTTTAATATCACTCATAATTGCAATCACTATGTCAGAAGTTGAAATCGAAATGTTGTAATTAAATGGCACATAAGTGGAAATTCTCTTTAGTTTTTGAAAGAAATTCAGAACCAAAGGAACACCATTGTCACTCAACACTCTCACAAAATTAATTCAACAACAAATAGTATTCAAATCGAACTAGAATCACCCTGTGCAAATTGAAAGCTCTATTTAATTCTCATCTGGAGATATAAGCCTCTATTCTACAACTAAAATGACATAACTCTTATGAATTCTATAATGAAACCTCAAGGTAATGCTGATTTCGACCATACTCTGTTTTTACTCATTTTTATCAATATAGAGGTTCATGCTTCAGTTTGATCTTCTTAGCTCAAGTACGCACAAGGAGTGTTCATTCTCATTCGAAGATGATTTTATAATGTGCAAGAACATCAATGTAATTGTTTTGCATATATAAATAAGTGCTTGCAATATTAAACACGAAGGAATAGAGCAATGCTCTGTAAGTAGAGAACGCACACCAACAGTCAGTACAAGAAATCCTCGAGATCATTTAACATGAAATCCTCGACGTTACACTTTTAGCTGCCCAATTGAATTGGCAAAACGAAATCCGTTCCTCTAACTGAAACCAGTAAATATTAACACATGGAATTGAATTGCATTTGACAGATAGTCGAAAGGTAGCTTAAGTGAATTATTTAAGAAACAAATTTAAATCGAAATGTAGTAACGAAATAAAATGCACACAAAAATTTACCTACGCATATGATTACAGGAAGCTGGATCTGGATTGTGGTGGGCCCTTGCCACACCCGTAGTCAGCTTGGAAACTTACAAAAACGGAATAATCCTTAATGCATCAAATTCAAGAACCAAACGAATTCACACTGCTTCTAAACCGAATAAGTAACACGCCATAATGAATCACAAAACTAAGCTTCGATTATGAATAACAGAGTTCACAATCTCAAGTTTGATAGAAAAATGAAATGGCAGTCATCTTCCTCCCAATTCATTACATTACATAAGCCTTTATAGGCATAGCTACATATATACAATAGCAAAGGGTTTTTTTCATGGCAATCATTGAAACCAAACTGATGGGGAGATCCTACGATTTGCCCCCAAATAACATTACGCTCTTCATAACATAACCAATTCTTAAACTATTCCTATCTTTGGCATAACTGTGCAATGATTTGGAAGGGTGCTTTATAGAAGTCATCGAGCTGAGCCCGATTTCTAGAAAATGGCCAACTAGAACACCTCATCGAAATCATGGAGAGTTGCTAGAACGTTGAGCACTTGAGTGTGTTGAGTGTGAATTGGGTACCTAGCAATACAAATCCTCAAAATCAAGCTTGATGATTTCAAAGCATTGATCAAAACCGTTCAGAAACGGACCCGAGTTGACCCAACACGTTCACGTTCAACATGGTTAAATTTACATTGGAATATTCCCCTGGCCATAACTCCTTCACGAAGACGAATTTTCCAAACGGTTTCTAGATTATATGAAACATGGTGCTTTGAACAAAACCCGCGTCTCGGAATTTCTAGATTCGACCCCATTTGATAACAAAATTCATTTTTTTCACCTACAACAATTTCGTACTCAACTACCCAGTAACTAGTCAAAATTGACTTGTGGAGACGTCTGGAAATAAAATGCTTCAACAAATGAACTTAGTGAAACTAGCATAAGTAAATCACGACTAAATCATCTCTAATCATCGAAAAGATAATAAAACTAATGACAATCAACCACGAGGCATAGGATGTGATTTGGCGATAAATGATGGAATTATGACGTGAAATGAGTATAACAGTGTCGAAATTTAGGTTATGAATGGTGGTTTTGTATGACGGAAAAATGGGCATATTCGAGGCCCAACAATCTCCCTTTACAAGGTCCTAGCCCTCCAGAGGGCCACATTGGCACTTGTAGGGTGAGTGTTGAGAGACATGGGCCTCCACAATAGCAGAGAATGCTTCATGGATCCCCAACACCACTCATTGATTGCTTGTGTTCCACCTTTTGGATGAGGATGATACACCTGGTTCACTATGCCCAGTCGGCTCTACACTTGCACCATACAATTGGAAAATGATCTGGGGTCCAGATGAGCACCACAGAGGGCTTATGACATCATCCTAGCCCTTACATATGGTTTATAGGCATTTTTGATCCACTTGGAGACAAATGAGGATGTCCTTGTGCCCCCACACCCACTTGGGAGCACCACAAGGTTTTACTTGGAGAACAAGGGGCCAACCCCCTGTCCACTATGTTTGAGGTCCATTCTCACATCATGGCACATTCTGGACTTCATTAGGTCCCCTCAAAGGCCCAACAACTCACTTTATTGATCATTTGACCCTCTTGAGAGGCTTATTATTATGTTATTGAGCTTATTGGTGGGCTTGTCACCAAGGGATGTTATTATTGTACATTATTTTATTATTTGGGATTCAATTAGGCCTAATTAGTGATTGTATAAATAGAAGTCAGATGATTCATTTTCATCATTATCACTTGGATTTTGGATTAGTAGCTCTTTAGAGAATTTCACATTCCCTTTTGGAGGACGAGTTTGGATGTTATGGATGAATTTTAATGTTTGGGTCTACTTCTCTTGTCTTGGAGCTTCATTATTTGCATAATATGATGATTGGATATACTCTTTGTACGTGTTAGTAATCTTTTTCATGCTTATTCTTGTCATTTTTGTCACATGAATGTCGTTGGGATTTTCGCTATACAAGTCTGAAATTTATTGCTTTCTTGTACGAAATTGTGGAAATTTTGATCTTTTATAGCGTTGCATCATTGCACGGGCCATGTATGAATGGGTGAATATTCCTAGAGGTTATTTTGTGAAATATACCTTGATAAGTCATCATTTATTGCATATCGAAGTGTAAAGATCTCAAGTAGTTTCTCTCATGCCCTAATGCCATGTGAAGTTGCTTGAAGATCTCCTTGACTGGGTGAACCTCTTCCAAACCATAAATTCTCCTGACTCCATCTCTCCCAAAGGATAAGGCATTGGTCCTTCCATAGGTGATCACTTTAAACACATATTTCTCTCACCTCTCCTCTTTCTAGGCCTAGCCTCCATAGGTCATCTAGAGCATCAATTATCTCATGTTCTAGCCATCAAAAGACTTCGATCTCTTTCCCATTACTAAGTTAGTGTTTCCTCTAGAGGCACTTCAAATTTCACAAAATTATGATGGTGGGATCTCGAGATACTGCAAGCCCTAGCCTAAGGATCGTCTATTGCCCTAGCTTTCCCTTGGCTAGTGACCTCATTTGGATCATTGCAATTTATTCCAAGAAGATTTTTCCATTGATCCTATTCTATTCCACAATTAGGTCAAGCCCCTCCTTGAGTTATCAATTTCACTTCCTTCACCTAATTCTGGGTCCACTTGGTCTCGTGTGGTCTCGCAACCTAACAACTCTAATTCCAAAAACATCATACAAATACCAATTTTGCATAAGGGTTTCTAGGCCTAGGAATCATCTTTACAAGATATTTTCCCAAACCCTAGCTTGAAGAATCCTTTTAGCCCTTCTTAGAGAGCCTATCACCTTGCTTCCCAAGCAACAAAGCCATATAATTGAGTCTCTCTTGTGAATAGGCCTTAGGAATCACTCTTTATCCTCTTATTGACCTATTCATCTAGTATTTCCCCTTTATTCTAGGTCTCCCCCCATCAGTGAAAGGCCGTAAAGAGCAAGGAGCCTTAGCTGAGGTGATAGTGGGCTATCGCTCCATTGTTTCCCTTGACCTAGTAATTGTCCTTTAGGATCCCCTCCTAGGACCCCTACTAGTTTGAGCGGTAACAAGACACTTTTAACCATGCAAAATGCTAGATTTTGATGTTATAAGGTCAAGTAAGGTGAGTGAGTAGCAAATCCATTCCAGAACCAATTTGGGGAAGGACACCAGCAAGATCCTACTATCTCACTGGAGTTGGGGGTCTCAAGCCCTCTTCATCAAGAAATGGAGGTTGGACTTCCATGCCAATTTCAAATGGTTAGAAATTGTCTAGCTATGGGTTTTTCTCCCAAGATTGCTTCTCATCCTATAGTCAAAAAAAAAATTAGGAGATTGAGAATTTAGGGTTTTTCTACGAGGATGACTATTCTTTCTACACCACTCATTATATGGTGATGTCTTAAACTTTGGTTGGCCCAGATCTACCTTGGGGTTTGGAAAGCACTTTCGATTAGGTTGGGTGAGATAGAGTACAGGATATAAGTGGATTACAGAGGCAACTCATTAAAATGTAGGAGATACCACTCCAATGGACTTTTGGGGTCAAAATGCATTCAAGGGTCAAAGCACCAAAAATTGGTTTGCAAGGATAAGGAGGATGTGGAGTGAAAATTTCCAATTCCCCACAGCTCACCCTCTAGGAGTATACCACAAATTGAAGCACAAACATGCAATTAGAAGCAAGACACTTCATGATCTAACCCTAATGCCCTAAATATGGTCAAGAAAACAAGCATAGATCAAATGTTGGGTAAGAATACTCCTTCCTCTCCTTCAGCATCTCATTTTGCTGATTCAAGTATCCAATCCAATATATTGGAACTCTTGGTCTCATTACTAGAGAAGGGCAGTGGACAGGACTTCCTCTCTGGGTTGTTAGGACTTATGGGACCACAACCTTTCACCCTCATTCCAATAATTGACCTCCAACCTAGATAATCCCCTTTTCCCTCTCCCAAAGAGGATATTTCTTTAGCCCTTGCTACACCTTTGTCTACACCAGACAACTTCATCTTCAATTGTGACTCAAATATAAGCCAAGATTAAAAAATATGGTTTTTTCTTCTCAAGTCTAAGAAGTGGAGGAAGGATTAGATACCTTTTAGGTTTGGAGAGAGACATCTCAGCGTGGAAGAAAATCCTTCTAATCCCTTGTTTAGAATCAAGCAAATTCAGAAGTTAAAACAGGAATGTAGTGTTCTCTCAATGGGGCCCTTAGAGAAAACACTTTAGGGAAGGATCCCTCATGATTACCCTCTCCCTCAATTGTAGAGGGATGCCCAGTACCTCCAGAAAATTGGTCGTTAGGGTTGGCGGAAACAGACGAACCATCAATACTCGACCAGCAAGAATCAACGATGGTAGGGGAAAGAGCAATAAAAAGTCTCTCCCATTCGCTCCCAGGTAGGGACTTCTTAGCCACGTACGCATAGGGGATATCTCGGGGGGCTTATCACCCAATGACAAAAAAACTCTATTTAAAAAATGCCTGGTCTATAAGGGCCATCATAGGCATTGTGCTCCTATCTCTAGATCTGGATATAGAATTTCTTTCCATCAACCTTTATTGGCCATACTTTGATCACAAAATATTTTGGGAATCCATGTTGTGCAATCCTTTGTTGAAGGGCTTGTCCTGATAGGAGGGGACCACTATTTCATACTGGGAGCCTGCAAAGATTTGGGGACCGACAGCCTAGATGGATCCACTTGCCGACTTTTTTCTCACAAATTTGGAAGAAGCGGGCTTGATGGATGTTACCCACCAATTTGTTGTGTATCTTAGAGTGCTAGAAGATGTTACCACTTGGTTTGCACAAGATTTTTTGAGAGTTCATGATAGAAATAATCCAGGATGATGGTAGATGTTGCTACATGAAACTTTAATTTTTCTTTCATCATAAGGTAGTGATTGTGAGACAAATTATCTATAGGCGGACCAAGACTAATTCTCATTATGAAAATGAATTTACTAGCTGTATCACCAAGTTAATTATTTAGGGTGCCAAACTCTGATCACTCTGTTGACCACACTTTGTCAACGACCCCATAGCAGTACACCCCCATTTTTTCAAATGGGACTTATCAAGTTCGAGGCTCGTGTCATCCATATTTCATCGTCGATCGACAGTTTTATAATGATGTAAACCCATTCTGCATGTAATGATGTAAATGATCTAAGTAAGACTGTCCATGTATGTAACAACCTAGGTAAGCCTAGTATGTTGTTGATGATCTCTATCCTAGGAGGTTTTTTGTCTCACTGATTCACGAAAGTGATCGGCAAAGTTTTTCCCTCCAGCCTCACCCCAAAGCTAGGGTGGATTTTGTCGTCAGCATACTAAGTGAGTCCTAGTGTTTCTATCAAGTCCTTGTAAAAGTAGTTGGAGCTACTTGGTGTACTAGATCATATTTTGAGTCGCAGAACTGGGTATTTATTTGAGGGTCTATACGAATGGGTTTTCCCCCTTCATGGATGTAAATGTATTATCTCATGTAAAAGAGGGTTGGAAAAATAATTATAATCCCCTCTCAGTCAATTAATTAAATTTTCTGGTCAATTAATTAATAAAATCTTAAACCAGAAATTTAATTAATTTAGGGTCCTACATTAGGATTAAATCTTTAAAGGCAAAATTTGTGGGTCCTTGGAAAATGATTTTGATAGCCCCAGGCCAAGGGAATATTGAGAATTTTAAGAAATATTGGACCCTTGGGCCTTGGTGGTTAAGTCAAGGTCAAAATTTTGGGGTAGTTAACTTAAAAATAATATTTTTGAGTTAATTAAAATTTGATTTAATGATAAATTCGTTTTTTCCCCAAAATTTTAATTTCAACGCTTTGGATTAAAAGATAATTAAATCTTTTGGACGGTTGAGATTATTTTGGCGAGGATCATCCAAACTAGCCGTTAGAGATTTTGTCCTATAAATTTAGAGGTCTTTGTCATTCTTGAGTCATCCGATCGCAGGATCGTGCACTTGCTCTTAGAAGCTCTTGCAAACTTTTTGAAGAATAAAGCATAAAGACTTTGGGGTTACAAATCTGGATGTTCCTTCTCAGATCTATGTGGTGAATTGTCTCTAAACTTTGCTACTTGGTTTCTTGCATTTTATGGTAGATGGCCTTCATGGATTAATTTGCATATAGGTATCTTATGCAGTTTTCTGGGTTTATAAAATAACATTCGGATTTTTCTGCAAAGGTCTCATGTTGTTTTCTTAAATCTCTATCGATCTAAGATTCAGATCTAAGTGTGTAGGGAAATTTTTCCTTAAGATTGGGCATCTGGGGAAGTCTTCGGTTGGACCAGCCGACTCCCAATAAACATAAATCTGATAAGCTCTTTATTTGTTGAATTCCGGGTCTATCTTACGATATTTGTGATTTTGCAGGGTTTCGAAGGCTTGTGCCTCTCACTAAAATTTTAAATTCCTGAAAATTGTGCCAAAACGGATTCAGATCTAACCATGAGGGTTTTAAATTTGTAAACTAGCTTGTATATTTGTAAATTTTTCAAGATTGTTAGGGTTTAATCATTAAAATTGGCGTGTGTGTCTTCAGATCTGACTGTCTTTTCAGGTTAAGGGTTTAAATCAGAAATTTTTAAAGACCTGAAGCAGATCTAGGGCGGATCTGGCCTCAAATCCCCACTGTGGGCAAATCTGAGCGTTACTGATTCAAAGAATTTTGAAAATCTGAGTGTACTGGGTTTATTCGTTGTCTTTGTTTGCTGCCTCGCTGTCCATATCAACGCTCTCTGCATACACACAAGATTCGAAAACCCTTACGCATACGTTTTAATTTTTTTTTATGCGGATTTGATTTTTTTGCATAGCGTTAATTTTTCGTTTGGGTTAGACTTTGTTAGATTCGATTTTATATAGGTTTGATTTATTTAGTTTTTTAAAATTAGATTTTAGTTGAAGTTAACTTTAGTTTAGTTTTAGAATTAATTTCGATCTTTGTTTTATTTTGATTATTTTAAGCTTTAGTTAGATTTTAATTTATAGATTTAATCTAATTTAAATTTAATTTAGCTTTGACTTATTTAGTTTTAACCTTAGAGTTTTAATTAGATTTTGATTTTTAGCTTAGATCCTTTTAATTAGTTTTAAAACTAACTTTAGGATTTAGATTTTTTTTTTTATTAATTTGTCTTAGATTTAAAAAATAATAAAAATTTAAAAAATACAAAAATATAAAAAAATTTCAAATTTTCGATAGTCAAATGTGCTAATTTTATTTTTATATAGAACATTTTGATTTCGAACTGGGTTATAATTGGAATATCTTATTTATCGGAAATCTGGCATTTTCATGTTATTGACATTCATGGTTGTGGCATTTTTCAATTATATATCATTGTGATCAAATCGTGCTTTAATAAGCAGCAGTTAATCGTCACTTACTCGTTTATAATTGCATAACGGGATCTTGTTTGACTCCATAAGGCACTGGTCTTAAACGTGATATCTAATCTAGGTCTGTGGAATCCTGTTAATTTTATCAAGTATTTAGTGTTTTAACTGTGTTTCCTGGATTTTTCCTCTTCATTACTAAAAGGGTCTACCTCCCTTAGCTTGCAAGGAGACAGCTTAAATAGAGAGATTGGGGATCAGGGTGACAGCCCCCGATCTGAGCCGTTGTCGGGGTGCCTTGACAATTTGTGTGACAACATTTTTTGGCGCCGTTGCTGGGGATAGAGCTTTTCTGTCCTTGGTCTTAAACGACATTTTTTAATCTTCTAATCTTCTTTCGCCATTCATTAGCCTGTCACAAGGGATTACATTTTCTGGGGTCATTTCATCTCCTACTCATTTCATCATCGTATCTTTAGCACCTGGACATTTCGGTTGGCTTCTTGTTTTGGTGGCGACTCCACTTATTCATCGATTTACTCCTAGACGAGAATCCCCCCCTATATCCATCTGTTATTCTCGATTATTTCCTCTATTTTCAGAATTAGTTCCATGTTCAAGTGGCGACTCCAATTCTTTCATTTCTTACAAGAGTTCCTGCTAAGAAGTTCGCTTCTTGAGGACCTTTTGACTATTCTTGAACACGGATCTATTGCTTAAATTCTAAGCAAGTCATCATGGGTGATCCTCTTCATGACTTGCTAAAGGAGGCCATTCCTAAATTACCTTTGTTCTCGGGTGGTAATCCAGCCACTGCTCGAAAGCATCTCTTGACGGTTACTAATATAATAAACAGATATTGTCTTCCATCACAATATAATCATGAAGATGTCAAGATATGTCTCTTTGGCTTTTCCTTAAAAGGTGATGCTATTGATTGGTTTCGAAATTGTCCTGAGGAGTATTTTTATTATTTTCAACACATCGTCAATGCTTTTAAAGATAAATATATAAAACAAGATGGATCGCCTTGTGCTCCCAGTACTATGCAAAATAATGAAATTGATCTTGCAGAAGATTCAGCTATCAGCAGGAGTTTTCCAGACAATTCCACTTGTACCACAATAGCACAAACCCATGATAGTGGTGAAACAAAAACAAGTTGTCAAATCAGTCTCGACAATGATAAGCATCTTGTTAGCGAATTGATTCAGATGGTTAAGGATATACAGCTAAATCAAGCTCAGGTAATCAAGAATATGGAGGCCAACCAAGCTGAAATCATTAAGAATATGGAACTTAACCAAGCAAGATTAACAACTAACCATACCAGGGAAATTGATGCTATACGAAACAAGTTGTTAGCCTTAGAGGAAAAGATAACAGTCATGGAATTCAATCACTCCAATCAAATGAATGCCATGGAAGAAAGACATGATGAAGAAATGGCCATCATGGAATTTGATCACAACAATCAATTAGCCACCATGCAAGCAAATCATAAGAGAGAGATAAACTATATGCAAAATTGCTTCATGGCCATGAAAGCGGGTAATGATAAAGTTATAAAGGACATGGAAACTGGTCAAATGTCTCTTCATCACAGGTTATTGACTGTTGAAAAGAATCATGCGAAGAAAATCAATACTATAAAGGTTAAGCATTCTAATCTGGAGAAAACGGAAAGATCATAGTTGTCAACAGAGCATAGGGCTCCCAGTTTGCTGAAGCAGGCTCCATCCTATTATGAGGAGACCATTTCTTCCATTGAAAAGTGGTTGATTGAAGGCGACCCAGATAGAAGTAAAACCGAAGGGAATCAGGTTAACACATCACCCTTGACAGAGCAGATGCAGAATGAAGAGAGACATGTCACACATATATTGTTTACTTCCTCTGAAAGTGCACAAGAGGAAGCTTCCACATCATCAACCATACAATCTTCCACGAAGAAGAGCCTGAAGCAAAAGAGAAAAAGAATAAGGAAGCGCTTCGATACATCTGATGCCCGCGAGAAGCTTGACATTCAGATAAGACAGAGTCCTACAATTAGCAAGATTGGGCGTGGCGCTGTCGGCAGCGCACGGACACAGCGAAAACGGGGGCAAATGCTCAGCATACACTAGATTGAGCACATCTGATGCCACAGGGCATCCTCTGTATTGTATCTCTAACCTTACACCTTGTTATTTCAGCATTTCATTTTGTAGTTAGAGTAGATTTACTTTTCATGTTAAGTAGAATAATGAATAAAAGAAGAGCTTCTACTTTTCATGTACTTAATGTTATATGATGATATTTGGATAGAAACTACTTATATTATTTTGTGTGTTGCTTGGATGCATATTCTGGATTCTCACATTCCTTCGATGAAGCAACGTGTCTCCAAGTAGAGCCAGATGTTGACCACACTTTGTCAACGACCCCATAGCAGTACACCCCCCATTTTTTTTTAAATGGGACTTATCATGATCGAGGCTCGTGTCATCCAGATTTCATCGCCAGTCGACAGTTTTACAAATGATGTAAACCCATTCTGCATGTAATGATGTAAATGATCTAAATAAGACCGTCAATGTATGTAACAACCTAGGTAAGCCTAGTATGTTGATGATTTCCATTCTAGGAGGTTTTTTGTTTCACTGATTCACGAAAGTGATCGGCAGAGATTTTCCCTCCAGCGTCACCCCAAAGCTAGGGTGGATTTTATCATCAGCATACTAAGTGAGTCCTAGTGTTTCTATCGAGTCTTTGTAAAAGTAGTTTGAGCTACTTGGTCTACTAGATCATGTTTTGAGTCGCAGAATTGGGTATTTATTGGAGGGTCTATACGAATGGGCATTCCCCCTTCATGTATGTAAATATATTATCTCATGTAAAAGAGAGTTGGAAAAATAATTATAATCCCCTCTCAGTCAATTAATTAAATTTTTAAGCCCAATTAATAAAATCTTAAACAGAAAGGTAATTAATTTAGGGTCCTAAAGTGGGATTAAATCTTTAAAGGCAAAATTTGTGGGTCCTTGGAAAATGATTTTGACAGCCCTAGGCCAAGGGAATATTGAGAATTTTAAGAAATATTGGACCCTTGGGCCTTGGTGGTTAAGTCAAGGTCAAAATTTTGGGGTAATTAACTTTAAAATAATATTTTTGAGTTAATTAAAATTTGATTTAATGATAAATTCGTTTTTTCCCCAAAATTTTAATTTCAACGCTCCGGATTAAAAGATAATTAAATCTTTTGGACTGTTGAGATTATTTTGACGAAGATCATCCAAACTAGCCGTTAGAGATTTTGTCCTATAAATTTAGAGGTCTTTGTCATTCTTGAGTCATCCGATCGCAGGATCGTGCACTTGCTCTTAGAAGCTCTTGTAAACTTTTTGAGGAATAAAGCATAAAGACTTTGGAGTTAAAAATCTGGATGTTCCTTCTCAGATCTATGTGGTGAATTGTCTCTAAACTTTGCTACTTGGTTTCTTGCATTGTATGGTTGATGGCCTTCATGGATTAATCTGCATATAGGTATCTTATGCAGTTTTCTGGGTTTATAAAATAACATTATGATTTTTCTGCAAAGGTCTCATGTTGTTTTCTTAAATCTCTATCGATCTAAGATTCATATCTAAGTGTGTAGGGAAATTTTTCCTTAAGATTGGGCGTCTGGGGAAGTCTTCGGTTGGACCAGCCGACTCCCAATAAACATAAATCTGATAAGCTCTTTATTTGTTGAATTCCAGGTCTATCTTACGATATTTGTGATTTTGCAGGGTTTCGAAGGCTTGTGCCTCTCACTAAAATTTTAAATTCCTGAAAATTGTGCCAAAACGGATTCAAATCTAACCATGAGGGTTTTAAATTTGTAAACTAGCTTGTATATTTGTAAATTTTTCAAGATTGTTAGGGTTTAATCATTAAAATTGGTGTGTGTGTCTTCAGATCTGGCTGTCTTTGCAGGTTAAGGGTTTAAATCAGAAATTTTTAAAGACCTGAAGCAGATCTAGGGTAGATCTGGCCTCAAATCCCCACTGTGGGCAAATCTGGGCGTTACTGATTCAAAGAATTTTGAAAATCTGAGTGTACTGGGTTCATTCGCTGTCTTTGTTTGCTGCCTCGCTGTCCATATCAACACTCTCTGCATACACACAAGATTCGAAAACCCTTACGCATACGTTTTAATTTTTTTTTATGCGGATTTGATTTTTTTGCATAGCGTTAATTTTTCGTTTGGGTTAGACTTTGTTAGATTCGATTTTATATAGGTTTGATTTATTTAGTTTTTTTAAATTAGATTTTAGTTGAAGTTAACTTTAGTTTAGTTTTAGAATTAATTTCGATCTTTGTTTTATTTTGATTATTTTAAGCTTTAGTTAGATTTTAATTTTTAGATTTAATCTAATTTAAATTTAATTTAGCTTTGACTTATTTAGTTTTAACCTTAGAGTTTTAATTAGATTTTGATTTTTAGCTTAGATCCTTTTAATTAGTTTTAAAACTAACTTTAGGATTTAGATTTTTTTTTTTATTAATGTCTTAGATTTAAAAAATAATAAAAATTTAAAAAATGCAAAAATATAAAAATATTTCAAATTTTCGATAGTCAAATGTGCTAATTTTATTTTTATATAGAACATTTTGATTTCGAACTGGGTTATAATTGAAATATCTTATTTATCGGAAATCTGGCATTTTCATGTTATTGACATTCATGGTTGTGGCATTTTTCAATTATATATCATTGTGATCATATCGTGTTTTAATAAGCAGCAGTTAATCGTCACTTACTTGTTTATAATCGCATAACGGGATCTTGTTTGACTCCATAAGGCACTAGTTTTAAACGTGATATCTAATCTAGATCTGTTGAATCTCGTTCATTTTATATGTATTTGATGTTTTAGCTGTGTCTCCTGGATTTGTCATCCTCATTTCTAAAAGGGTCTACCTCCCTTGGCCTGCGAAGAGACAACTTAAATAGAGAGATTGGGGATAAAGGTGACAGCCCCCAATCTGAGCCGTTGTCGCGGTGCCTAGACAATTTGTGTGACAACACACTCACTAAGCTGTTGAAGAGCATTGAGGCACTATTAATGTCTCATGGATGAGGGTATAAGTACAAAGTGATGCTTTCCTAAGGGTGATTCAGTCTGGGCTGCCAAGGGGTAGCTTCCAATGGTCATATCCAGAACTTCCATATTTCAGGGCAACCTTTCCTAGACATTTATTTGGAACTGTATGATCATTTGCTCCTATATCTGATGACAAAATTGTTAATGCAATACCATGATGTTATTAAGCCTGCCTCATTGGCAGGTCCAATATATCCAGGTAACAAGGGTATCCAGGGAAGACTTGACCAAGTCAGCAAGGTTCCCTACACCTGAACAGCCACCAGCATCATGTGTTTCTATAATGGAAAAGTATGATATAGATTCCAAAGGAGCATCATCAGTCCATTGGTAGTTGAAGACTGAATCTGCTTGCATATAACATTTTAATTATGTAGACAAAGGCATTTGTTCCCAAAACTGTCTTCTACAGCTTCAACACAGCATTCCTAGACCCATGAAAATGCTGACATATATAATGTAGCAGTGAATGCCATTGGGAATTACTTGGCTAATGATGAAGACCAGAATCAACCAATGGCTGACACATAACTTAACTATATACTGGTCACCAGCTTTTGTGGGTGTGAGCAATAAACAGTATGGATATCAACTATGGTTTTCCTTTATCAACATCTTTTGCCTATGAAACGTATTGCAAAAATAGGCATCCACAACAAAACCCATTGTAATGTCGGTCCAAAAAATTTGAATTCTACAAGAGTCACTTGGAACCTTGGAGAATATAGTGAAGCATTTGTGGAGTAGCTAAAGATCTACAATGAACTTAACGACTTCAATAAAATGAGTCTTCTGGAACAACTTGATTCAACCCAGCCATCAATGTAAGACCAGAGTATGTCAATTTTGAGCACCTTCAACGATTCCAGGAAAAGAAGGGATTAATTGGAAAACATCCAGCAATATTCCTTTGAACATAGACAGGGAACTAGTACGTCTGGAAGGGTGTAGAGACTTGTGTTTGCACACAGTGAGACTTTCCTGTGAAGACTTTGGTAGATAACATTAGTTTGAATATTTAGCAAGGTGCCCATGAGTATTGAAAATCTATAATGTCTAGTTGTGCCAGCGTGTCACTAAAAAACTGTGGGCAGAAACCTGGGACAGATAAGTGTCTGACTGAGGAATAATAATGGGATAGCACATGGAACAGGAATAACCACCAGAGCCAAAATGATAATATATTGATGTGAGCATTTGGCATCTATATGTATGTATATAGACGATGGAATCAAAAAATTGATGGGCTGACCTGTATTAATGAGGCTTTAAAAAAATTTGAATGAAGGCAACCTATATTTGGAACAAAAATAATTGATTTGGTAAAATTTGTAAGTGATCCGACCTATACAAGTGACATAGAGCTGACCTATGTAATGCTTAATGTCGGGTCATTAATTATATGTTCACCATCTAAGGAAGGTTTGATAGAATGCATGTTGGTCCACATATGAAGGAACAAGTTGTGGTTTTGCTTGCACAAAAAGTGGAGGAGGATTTACAGCCTTGGAGGGCTTTCGAGGCGGGGTGCCTGTTTTGAGAGCCCGCTGATCCACACTGGAAGACTTGGAAGAAATCATACCATATCCTTGTCAGGTATTTAGTGAAGAATGGAGCATCTGAAGAGCCTTTAGAGGTTGGATTCCATGCTTGGAAGTCCTTCCTGTTGGGAATTCGGTCTTCATAAATGCCATTTATCTCATGTCATG
This sequence comes from Pinus albicaulis, assembly GCA_034641835.2. Classification (NCBI taxonomy): domain Eukaryota; kingdom Viridiplantae; phylum Streptophyta; class Pinopsida; order Pinales; family Pinaceae; genus Pinus; species Pinus albicaulis. The sequence continues at coordinate 904,735,788 of CM076581.1, forward strand.
ATGTAATCTTTATGTATTGATCAAAATGAAGAAAAGTGTAAACCGGAAAATTGTTTATAAAGCATGGGTTTCATGCATTATGTCATTTTGGTCAAAATAGGTTAGGCATCCATTGCATGCCTATAGGATTGCCTTAAGTCATGGTCATTGTAATTATGTAAGAGGCCCTATTGGGCTCTTGGATCAATCAAAAGAAAGTTATTTTGTAATTTCAAGTGTCTAGAGGGCTCCATCAATAAAGTCAGCCAGCCATTCTCTTCTAGTTGGCCTAAAGAAGCTATACAAGTCGGCCTCTTAAGATGTTTATTCGTCACAAAAGAGAAGGATATATATCAGAGGCTATTCGGATCCCTTGAGAGATATACATCTGCGGTTTAGAAAATAACAAGAAGACAGAGTGAGAAACAAGTCTTACAGAAGGGTAGAAGAAGGTCTACGACCTCATTTTGAGAATGAAAAAGTGAGAGTTTAATACCCATTTTGCGGCCTATCTACAGATGCGAAGAGGGCTAGAAGAAGGCTAGAAGTTACAGATACAAAGAGGGTCAGAAGAAGGCTAGAAGCTTTAGATGCGAAGAAGGGATAGAAGTTTCAGATGCGAAGAAGGTTGGTCGACTTGATGGGAGCCTTGGTCTAAAGTTTGGTCTTGGAAGTCTCCTTTAAAGTTGATAAGAAGAGAAGTTCTTTTGGGTTTTCCCCTGTTGGAGGGGTTTTCCCTTGGCATGGAGCCTATATCTTGTGTTCACTTTTGTTTTTGGCATTTATTTAATGATGAGAACATAATTATAATTAAGAAGAAAAAACCTAATATCACAAGTAAATGTCCTGTAAGGAAAACAATGCTTCCCTAATAAGTTTTCCAACATGGTATCAGAGCTAAGGTTTGTGAATTAGGCAGCTAGAAGATCACTTATAGGCAGAGATAAAAGGCCTGTGCATACTCATTTTGAAGGGCGAATAATTTTAGACAGATCCAAGCTAGAAAGAGTATTATTCTGGGATAAACTCGTGAGATCAGACATCAGGATTAGGCCACAGACCTGTACAAGAACGTTGAAGGTTTGTAGGGGACCATAAAGAAACATTTTCATAGCCTCTTCACCTTTTTCCAGGGGTTTTAGAAGCAAGGTAACAGGCCTAAACAAGGTCGAGAGTCATATAAGATAGGTCAAAGTCTATAATCATATTTTGAAGGAGCGTATTCATAGTTCCAAAAACTTGGAAGCATTCTTACATAGCCAGCGAAAGGAGTCAACATATAAAAAATACAAGACCACAGGATGTCTCAAAGTTTATGAAACTACAGGAGTAGCATTAAGAGCATAGTCTTCTGATCAAGGGACCGAAGTCCTAAACTTGAATTACCTATGTATAAATCTAAGAAGTGGAGGAGTCTGAGACCTATTGCTGAAGGATACCCGAGCTCTGTTTCAGAAGGAAGCCCAAGCATTGTGATACCCGAAATTATAGTGAAATGTTACCCTCTGAAAATTGCAGTGGCATTTCAGAACTTGTAGTCCAGCAAGTAAGGAAACTTATAAAGACTGCAGAAAAAGCCTCATTCCTAGCATCAACTACAATGGAGGATTGACATATATTACTCAAAGTTCATGTGTAGAAAATAAGTTGGAAAAGTCACCCTTATTACCATCTTCAGAGATTCGTAAGGCATGTTAAATGGCCTTTTTTGGAAGACATCTTATGGTTACATTGTGAAGGGATGGCAGCATAAATATAGTCCTATATAGAAATGACGTCTAACAAAGAATCCATGACAGCCTGTTCTATAATCTGATACAGTGAAAATGGAAAGCAGACAGTTACATTGTGAAGGGACGGCAGCATAGATATAGTCCTATATAGAAATGACGTCTAACAAAGAATCCATGCCGACCTGTATAGGCCTGTTCTATAATCCGATGCAGTGAAAATGGAAAGCAGACAGGTTGCATCTATATTTGCATTCAGATTCAAATTGGTGAAGGAAGTATGCTTGATTGGAAGAAATAGGTACCAGAGCTACTTTTTAAAAGGAAGGATTTTTTGAAATTGGAAGGAGCATAAGTACCAAGCTTGAAGGACTATGGCAGTCAAAAGAATCTTCAGTTAGTCACCTTGTGTAGAGCATTGCTCTTGAGAAGATCATCACGTCTTGAAGAAACCTTTGTAGCAGACTTCTTGTAAGGACTAAGGTATGTAGTCCTTGAGGTACATATAATTGTTTTTATCCATATCGGGTCTAACCTGAATTGGATTAGGGTTTTGGGGTTTGTAGTCTTCATCTTATTGAAGGTTGTTGGTATCTAGATTTTTGTAAACCCTTGTTAGTATTTGGAAACCCTAGTCAAAAGAGAAATCCTAACCCTAATTTGTTTGTTCCCTCATAGAAACCCTAGATTTTGGTTTCTAGGGTTTGTAGGTAGTCTAGGTTGTATGGCAAACCCTATCGAGGATGGAATTGGATGGAAATTTGGGTTTTGTTGACACCTAATCTTTGGGATTAGGAAAACCTATGTAAATATCGTAAATTGAAAAATAAAAGAACCTGAAGACGAAGAGACATTGGGAGATGAAACCCAACAGTCTCTCTCTCCTTGTAAATAGTCATTTTCTCTCTTAATGAAAAATATAATTTTGATTCGGAGTTACAAACCTGGACTAACTTGGTATCAGAGCGATAGGTCCTTCTTAGCATATTTTCTGCCATGTAACTCTTATTTTCCTACCATTATATTATGTCCTCTGCTTCTATCTATCCATCTGTTAATTCCAAACTGTCCATTAATTGGTGGTTTTCTCATTAAATAAAGAGTGCTTTATGCATTGAAATTTTTGTGGAAATTGGTGCGTTTAATGTGTTTGGAGGGTCTATGTTGGAATTGTACCTTGAAGACTTGCTATTGTGAAAATTTCTAAATCGAAATCCATCTGCAGTGACTGATATTATTTCTTCTACTTATCATTCCAGTAACAAGTTATTTACAAAAATTAATTTAGTAAATATCGAAATAAATTCTACTACAGCCTTCACAATTAAAATACTGAGACAAGATATAAAGAAATAGAAGCACAAGAATGACAATTATTTTTGGACAAATGTCCCCAGAAAAACCTAATGTGGAAAAATCAGTGCAGCAGATGAGAGTTTCTTTATTATTCTTCTTGAGCAAAAATCTCTTGTACAAGGAACAATCAACAGTAATGAAGAGAAATCTCTGTGATAACACTAGAGAAAATTTTATCACAAACATAGATAAGAACATGATCTCTGAGAGGCCTTGCCGCCTCCTTTGCATTAGGATTGTGCAGTTTTGCGTCACTGCACTGCGATGTGCCTTTGTTGCTTCTGCGTTGTCCCTTCTCTGCACTGCGTCACCAACTCTTGCACTCCCGACTGATGCTGATACCCTCTCTCTTCTCTCCACCTGAAACTCTCCCTCTGAATCGATTTTCTCTTGCCGAACTTCAGTCACTGAGAAAATCGATCTGCTTGGACAACTAAGTATCTGCTCTGGTGCGTTTTCCACTGACCCTCAAGCTTCCTTTAATAATCTTATCATTGACATTCCACGGCCCAGATTAGAAGCTAATCAATGGCTAAGATCATTTTGACTTGATCCTCGTCTTCTTCTAGAAGTTACACCCACAGTTTAGATTAATACCCATTAATTATTTCCCATTAAACATAATTAATTTATCAAATAAAATTGTCTCTGAGTGGAATTTCCCCAAACGATTTCAGGGTTCTCTGGAATACATGTGTGTAAGCCTCCCCACAAAATTTGAGACTTAGAGCACATCCGATGCTACCCCAAATCAACACCCTCTCAGAGAGGAATGTGCTCTAAACAATATACCCTGTTGCATACTACTCTGATTTTGAAGCATCTCCCTTTGCGCTGCTGATGTCTGACATGCTGTCCACCAACTACTGCGCTGCTGCTACAATTGTACTGTTTCTGACACTGCCACTACCAAAACTACATTTGTACTACAACTCCCTCTCAAATGTTGCATCTGTGGCTGAGATATCACATGTTTCTACTATTGAAACGAATTCTCTACCATACCCATCCGCTCCTTGAAGTGAACAAACTTGACCCTTCCTCGAGCTTTGGTGAGTATGTCTGCCACCTGATTTCATGTGGGGATGAACTGCAATTGCACTGCCCCACGCTGAATACAGTCTCTAATAAAATGACACATGATGTTGATGTGCTTTAACCAATCATGAAATACTGGATTCTCAAAGAGTTTAATACAACTCTGATTATCACAGAAGATACTAGTCACTTCCATCTTCCTTCTGAAAAAATTCACCAGCAGTTTTCTAAGTCATATAGCTTTGCACGTAGATGTGCTTGTTGCCATATATTATGCTTATGCTGAGCTCATTGCTACGGACTTTTGCTTCCTACTGCACCAGGAGGTCATCCCTGATCCGATACTAAAGCTATACCCGGTGGTACTTTTTCGATCTATTGAACTTCTTGCTCAATCTGCATCTGTAAATCCACTCAATATAACATCATCTCCTCGGGTGTACTTGAACCCATATCCGACTGTTCCCCACACATATCTGAGAATGTGCCTAGCTGCTGCCCAATGAACCCTTTTCGGTTCTACCATGAACTGACTGTGGGTGTTGACTGTGAAAATTTCTGAATACAAAATTACAGAAACCCTACTGTAGTATCTGGATTTACTTCTCCTACTTGTGATTTAATTATACAAGTTATTTTCAAAAATATTCAGAAAATATCGAAGTAAACACAACTAGCAGCCTACACATATATAGATCATTTACTAAAACATAGCACCCGTATGACAAAGGACAAATGATTTTTCGGACAAATGTCCCAGGAAAAACCCAATGCAGGAAAACCGGCGCAGCAACTCTTTGAGGGTTTTATTTATTATGCAGAATATCTGAATACAACTAGGGCACCAGTAGTGGTTTGTCCCACAGAGAAATTCATGGTAGTTGTACCTTATCACTCGGAGACAGAAAATATGGTTGATTCAAACCCTTCAGGGATTACTGAATATGAGCCCTTTCGGACCCACTAGAACCCTCAGCGCAACTCTTCCAACCTCTACTTCAGCCTCTCCTACCCAGCGCAGCCTCTGTGCAACAAAGTTTTCCCCTACGTCACTCTGAAGGCCTCTACGCTGCCTCTGCATCACCCAAAAGGGTCTGTGTCCATCTCTGTGTGATCTCTGCATCAGCCTAGCTGGGTTGTGTCCCTCTTGTTGACCTCTGCGCTGCCTGGTACGAAACTGCCTCTCTGATGTATGTATTCTCGACCTCGGGTTAGAACATCCGTTGCTGATCTGTCCCTCACTAATACTGCAAGCTCACTCGAAAATTCTCAGCAAATTGTGCCCCATAATTTCGACTTAGCTCAAGTGTTGCTACTTTGTGTGTATTCTCCAACTGACCCCAAGCCTTCCTTTAATACTTTTTTCATTGAGATACCAACGGCCGTGATCTAATCTCTATTCAACGACTAAGATTAGAGAAAGCTTGATCCTCGTCACTTAGAACATTCTCACCACATGTGTAAATTAATTCACTTTAATTTTTCAATTTCCCTAAGTTAGACTTAGGGTCCCCATTAAAAAATTTAATTATTTGAATAACTTTTACAGCGAGAGGAATTTCTCCAAACGATATCTGGGTCTTGGATATTTCATGTGTTCTAGCCCCTCCACAAATTTTTAGAGCTAGAGCACATATGATGCTACCCAAAATCTCAACATTGATGGCAAAACAGATGTATGGTCTGGTGTTTACCAGATACATAAGTGACCCAATGAGATGTCTCTACAAGGTGGGGTCCACTTCCTTGTCTCCCGATGCATCTATCTTCTTCCACTGGTTATCATGGGCATTGCCATGGGCTAGCAATCCTGCATCCTGAACCTCTTCAGAATTTTTGTGGCATATATTCCTTGTCATAGGAATATCTCTCCATTCTTCTTCCATACCTCCAACCCAAGAAAACAATGCATTAACCCCAAATCCTTTATGTCGAATTATGCATCCAAATTCTTCTTGCAGTCCTTTATGATCCAAGATGATCTTGTAAGGAACAGATCATCTATATATAGTACCAGAACTAGTGGCTCATTCTCTACCATCAAATAGTATAGATTGGAATCTGCATCACTCTTGAAAAATCCCAACTGCTGCAAGTAGTCGTCAATCTAAGCATACCATGTTTTGAGTGCTTGCTTGAGCCCATATAGGGCTCTCTTTAGTCTGCATACATGATATTTCTTCCCATGGGTTTCAAAGCCTTTAGGCTATTCTATGTACACCTCCTCTTCTATCACCCCATTCAAGAACGTTGTCTTGACATCCATTTGGTGAATTTCCCATCCCTCTACACTGCTAAGGACACAACATATCTAATGGAGGTGTATCTAGCAACAGGGTCGAAGGTCTCCTCACAATCAATTCCCTCCTTCTGCACATATCCCTTGGCCACGAACCTAGCCTTGTACTTCTCTATGCTTCCATCGCAGCATACTTGATCTTGTAGATCCACCTCGAACCTACGACTGATCTGTTCTCTGGTCTAGGTACAAGTACAACTTCCCAGACATCGTTTGTCATGATAGAACTGTACTCTTCTACCATGGCATCCAACAAAACTTGATGTTGTACGGCCTCGTGAAAGCTAGAGAGTTCTTCAACCTGTGCTACCAAGGCTCGGTATCTGTCAGGTTGTCTACGCTGCCTTTTCTCGATTCTAGGAGCTCCAATAAAATCCTTTGCGTTCCTTAGTGTCTAGCGTACTTCTTTGCTAGTTCTGCCACTAGTGGTGGGTGGCTCAATCAGTTCCTCTTTCTGCTATCCCATCTGCTATGAACTATCTGGATTTCCCTCACCTGAGGAAATATTGATGCTAGTTACAGTGCTTGATCCAGATGTTTGTCCACCTGCCAGTTCTTCCCCCTACTGCTGCTAGACAAGAGGAACATCCTCAGACTACCCTCCAGTAGGCATCTCTCGGGATTTCCTGAAAGCTTTGTCTTCCATGAACTTTACATCTCGTCTGACTACAATCTTCCTGTTGCCTAGAATGTAGACTTTGCATGCCTTCAAAGTCTCATTATATCATACGAGATACCCTTTTTCTGTAGTCTGATCCTATTTACTCCGCTTCTCATTTGGAATGTGACAATACGCCACACTTTTGAATATCCTGAAATGACTCACTTTCGGCTTCTTCCCTGTGAAGACCATTCTCTTTCCCAATGCTCTATGAGGTGGATATATATTGTTATGTTTCATGCTTCTGCCCATAAGAACTTAGGCAGATCCTGGTCATACAACATGGCTTTTGCTGCCCCAACAATAGTTCTATTTTTCTGCTCTGCAACTCCATTCTGTTTCAGATTATATGGAGTCGTCCATTCTCTTTTGATACAGTCTCTTGCGTAGAATTTTGTGAAGTCCTTGTCAATATATTCTCCACCATTATCTGAGCATCTCTGTCAGGTTTTCAACCAGAGCTTTGAAATCTCTAAATCGATCAAAGACCTCATCCTTGGTCTTTAAGAAGTAGATCCAAGTTTTCCTCGAGTGGTCATCAATAAAGGTGACAAAATATTCGCCACCACTAAGAGCTCCAGTAGATATAGTACGCACCAAAGTGTATTAGCCCCAATACACTTTGTGCCCTATTGTTGCTCTGGAATATGCTACTTTAGCGTACTTCCATAGTACGCACCCTCTACATATGTCATCGTGCTTGGTACTTAAGACTGGAACTCCCGTAACAGTTTCTCTGAGTATTCTTAGAGCTCCATGGTGTAGATGTCCCATTCGTCTGTGCCATAGCTCATTCAGGTCCTTTTCACCATTGAGATTGTTGCCTACTAGTGTCATTGGAGACTCGAGCTACAACCTATATAGTCAATTGCTTCGAGTTCCAATCTGAGTCTTTTTCTTCCAACTTGGATGTTTGATGCATACTTTCCTTCCAATGAAGTACACATCATATCCCTTGTCCTGCAACTGGGACACTGAAAGTAAATTCATTCCCAATCCTGGCACATGCAGCACATTCGTGGCTCGGAGGCTATCTCCTGCTTCTGTCTAAAATGCTATGGTCCCTCTTCCTACTGGCGTACACTTTGTTTTGTTTCCCATAGTAATCTAGAAGTTCATTCGTTCTTATTGATGGCTCGATAAATATTCTTGTACTCCAGTCATATGAGTTGACGCCTAACTATTAATGTACCAATCATCAGTTGATGCAGAAGTCGACAAATAAGAAAATTCTTCTTCCAATCTGGAAGATAAATCGGAAATGTCATGATCTTCCATCATGCTATTTCTTTTCTCTGGAAGCCTCTGCAGAAAAACTACGTGATCCCTCTGGGGTTCGATTTGCTGCTAATATAGCACCACGACTTCCCTTCAACGCAAATTCTTTTGTACCCTTGCCCAATCAAGCTCTAATGCCATGTGAAAATTTCTAAATTGAACTCCAACTGTAGTGAATGATATTATTTCTTCTACTTATCATTCCAGTAACAAATTATTTACAAAAATTACTTCAGTAAATATCGAAATAAATTCTACTGCGGCCTTGACAATTAAAACACCGAGACAAGATATAAAGAAATACAAGCACAAGAATCACACAATTATTTTTGGACAAATGTCCCCAGAAAAACCCAATGTGGGAAAACCGGTGCAACAAATGAGGGTTTCTTTATTATTATTCTTCAACATTCATCTCTTGTACAAGGAACAATCAGCGGTAATGAAGATTAATCTCTGTGATAACACTAAAGAAATTTTTCTCACAAATATAGATGAGAACCTGATCCCTGAGAGGCCCTGCTTCCTCCTCTGCGTCAGCACTGCGTGAGGATTATGCAATTCTGCGTCACTGCACTGCGTGAGGATTGCGCAGTTCTGCATCACTACACTGCGTTGTCCCTCTGTTGCTTCTGCATTGTCCCTTCTCTGCATTGCGTCACCAGCTCTTGCACTCCCGACTAATGCTGATACCCTCTCTCTCCTCTCCACCTGCAACTCTCCCTCTGAATCGATTTTCTCTTGCCGAACTTCAGCCACTGATAAAATCGATCTGCTTAGGCAACTGAGTATTTGCTCTGGTCCGTTTTCCAAATGACCCTCAAGCTTCCTTAAATAATCTTCTCGTTGACATTCCACGGCCCAAATTAGAAGCTAATCAATGGCTAAGATCATTTTGACTTGATCCTCATCTTCTTCTAGAAGTTACACCCACAGTTTATAATAATACCCATTAATTATTTTAATTTCCTGAGTTTAAACTAAGGGTCTCATTAAAAATAATTAATTTAGATAAAAATACTTTCATAAAAATCGACCTAATCCTGATGATGTGATTTTTCCGAAAGTATTTTTATCTACATTATGGATCACGAAAGTCTTAGATCTAACAATAATTAATTGATCAAATAAAACTGTCTCCGGGTGGAATTTCCCCAAACAATTTCTGGGTTATCTGGAATACATGTCCCTAAGCCTCTCTACCAAATTTGATACTTAGAGCACATCCGATGCTACCCCAAATAAACAGCTGTGAGCCGAATGTTATTGAAGCATTGAATGATGCCTTTAATATCTACACATTGAAATTATACGTTGGTGTATGTTGCCCAAAATAACGGTGTCAATCTTTTATGTGTATATGCTAGCATATTTCTCAGTTCCTATTTTTGCTTCCATAGTATTTTATTTGGTGAAGAAATTGTAGTGTAAATGTTTCGTTATTTTGTCGTAAACAAAATAAAATGCATATTTAATTTATCAGTTAGGAGAAATATTTCCAGTTGTTGCATTTCAAGGAATTTTCACACGCAGTGGCTCAAGAGGAGCAGTTCGATTCAACCAACAGAGAGATCGATTCATCTTCCAGTGGCTGGGAAAATTTCTAGGAGGCCGAGAGAATCACTTCCAGAGGCAGCAACAGGCAAGACGTCATCATCAGAGGAAGGTTTTGGGCAACGCGAGTTGGCCTGGCACAGAATCCTACGCAAAAGTGTTCCAAAGCCAGTTCTAAGACTCAGTTTGTTGTGGGATTGCTTGGGGAGGAGGGTAATTTCCCTTAGTAGATTTTTCCAGTATTTATCTAAGATAAAAACTCCAATTTTACGTTCATTTTATTGTACTGAGAATTTATGTTGCTACATGATAATAAAACTCTCAACTGTTGCACCGGTTTTCCCACATTGGGTTTTTCCGGGTGTCCAAAAATAATTGTGTCATTTTCATGTGCACTAACATTTCTCAGTTCCTATTTTTGCATCTGCAATATTTTTTATGGTGAAGAAATTGCAATGTGAATTATTCGTTGTTTGTCGTAGCAAATAAACTACTTAATAATTAACCAACTAGAAGAATAATTTCCAGTTGCTGCATTTCAAGGAATTTTCACAGGGTGAACATAATCAAAATAGCATCGAGTGCAATCCATCTCTGAACCGAAAATACATATAGGTTCTAGATGGCCTCTAGCATCCAAAAAAATTATGCCACAACAATTACCTACATATCATCAAAATCATTTCCTATCTTGGGATCTTTGTCATTAATACAACCCTCTAAGCATTAACATAAGATAGAAAAAACGTAACATTTCAAGTCAAGATTTTGTTTGAGTGTGGGTACATTTTTAGTAGGGGCATGATAACAAAGTTTGACAACCAATGTCACTAACATCAAGGTACATAGAGGGCTTGGTGCTCTTGATTAAATATGAGTTCCATACCCCCTAGTACATGACAAAATCCAATGCAAACATTGGAATCCCCACAATCCTGAAATCTTGAAAAACTAATAAGTCTGCTGGATTTTGAGTGAGATCTAAAATTTTACTTTCTCCATATGAAATCCAAAGAGGTCGGAACCACTCTCAAACATCTCGATTCGTTTCATGGTAACGTTAAAAATTTAAGTAAGAGGATGAAAATGAAAGATAAAGGAGAATTCCACTTTTATTTTAAGAATTTAACGTTACCATTAATTACATATCAATACTAGGCCATAGACTTGAATATTAGGTTGTCCCACTCAAAAACTATTGTTTCTTTGAAAAAAATTGTGTTGGGAAATTTTTACGAAAAAAATATTGCGAAGAAAGCCAGGGAGTGAATTTTTTTTTGGAGGGAGCAAGCTCCCGAAATTTGCTCCTGTAGGAAGCGAATTTCGGGGGCACGCTCCTAGGTCGCTCCTGTTGAAAATTGTAACTAGGTTCAGTCTTCATTATGATGTAACTGTAATCATGGCATTGTATATTCTTTATAAAGAAAGAAAATGAATGAAAAAATATATATATATATTTTATTTTTGGAGTATGGGTTTCATACTCAAGCTTGAGTGAAAAGCATGTTCTTTGTGCTTTTAGGTCTTCTAGGTCTTTCTAGGATAAAGAATAATATAGGTCATGTTTCACAGTCCCATTTGGACTCATTGTAATGAAGGAAAATATTTATTTTATCAAGAAAAATCCAAGGATAAGCCCAAGACCAAGTTAGCCTAAGAGCAAGATCAAGTCAACCGAAAGTAGGGCTAGTTGACCCTCGAGAAAGGCTATAAATACAAGGGAAATCGACCTCATTTGAACACATCACAAGCAAGTTCGATCTGAAATAGTGAAGGAGAAGAAGAGTAGCTAGGAGGACGAAGAAGAGGAGCAGAAGCCAAAATTTGTCAAGGAAGTCTTTCTCTTGTCTCGTTAGGGTTTGTGATTGTGCCAGTTGCAGGAGGTGGAAATTCTGCCGAAATTGCATGGGGGCCGAAATTATGTTGCAAGGGTCGAAAGTGTGAAAATTCCTACACTAGAATCCTATTGCAGCGACTAGAAAATATTCACCTAATTGTTAACTTCTACTTAACAATTTATTTGCAGTTATCTACGACAAACACTGAATACATCACACTGCAACCTTCACTTAAATAAACTGCAGAAATTAAATGCAGAAACAAGATCTGAGCAAAAAAAAATAACACACACGACACTGTTATTTTTGGACTAAGTCCCGAAAAAACCCAATGCGGGAAAACCTATGCAGTAGCTGAGGGTTTGATATTATTAATCAGTAATTCTGAGTACAATTCTTCGAATGCCCTGACTGGCAATCCTATATAGAGATCTAATTGAACAAAAAGATGGTGAGATGATCTCACCCCGTCACTAGAAGATCTGGCACTGATCTGCATCGGAGATGAGCCTCTACAATGTCAATGCGTAGTACTGTGTCACTCCTACGCAGTTACTATGTCACTGCAACTGGGACTGCATTGCACCTCCTCTGATCTCTCTGCTAGCTGGAAACTTCAATCCTCTGGCCTCTCGGTCTCACACCCTAGATCCAGCACTGGAGCCTAATTGTTTCCCAACAGAGATACGGACTCCCTCTGAAGCTTTGTGCTACCTCTGCGTGGCACGGAGCTGCCTCTCCAGACTATTGTCTGCCCTCTCTGCCTTGCACTCTCCGGATCAGGAAAACTCCAATCGGAAAATTATCTCTACCCCTCTTTGCAAGAATCAACTCGATCGATCCTCCGGCTGCTCTACGCTTCTCACTTGAGAAATTTGATCTCTAGACTCTCGGTTTATTTTTCCAAATGCCCATCAAGTCCTTCTTATAATCTTCTCATTGAAACTTCAATGGTCGAGATTAAATCGCTAATCAACGGCTAAGATTAACTTGAGTTGATCTTCGTCTTTTTCTAGAAGATACACACCCTGTTTTATTAATACCCTTTAATTATTTTAATTCCCTAAGTTTAGACTTAGGCTCCCATTAAAAATAATTAATTATTTTTAATAAAATACAATCCGAGTGGAATTTCCCAAAACTCTTTCTGGGTTCTTTGGAATACATGTGTCTAAGCCTCCCTGCAAAATTTGAGACTTAGAGCACATCCGATGCTAACAGAAATCAACAGGAAGTTGCAATAGTAGTGTAGTAGTATCGAAGTTCTGGAAGTTGTCTCTAGGAATATCTTGCTAGGGATTGGCTTGGGGCTTGGAGGGTTTGTTAGCTTGGGTCTTTGGGTCTAGGAAGTCTCTTTTGTAAGCAAATTCTAAATAAGAAGAGAAGCATTTTTTTCTGGGTTTTCCGCTTGGAGGGGTTTTTCCTTGGCTTGGAGCTATACTTTGTGTACTTTGTCTCTTTTTGATCTTCGTTGTATTCGGTAATTGCTTGATGAACTAATATAAAGAAGCAATAAAAGACCAACTTACATCACAAGTAGTTATCAATATAAGGAAAATAAGTTATTATCATCAAGTCTCCATATTTTCCAACAACTCCCGCTTGGAGCACGCTTCGAGAGCGGATTCAAGTGTGGGGGTGGGGGCGGGGGAGAGCTCCCCGCAGCCCTAGTTTGTTCTATTTCATTGTTGATCTAATTTTCTAGCAAACCCTTTTCTTGACTTTTATATGTCTAGGCATTCCCTTATTTTACATAACAAGAAACCCTACTTTATAAAAGTTTTTATCCAGCCTAGGTGTATGATACCTCACTCCCTCATTAAAAGGAATTGAGCCTTGTCCAACATAGAGTATCTTAACCTTGTCTATTTTTACCACCTTGATCCCTACACTCAAGAATATCCTTATATGTGAATACTGGGAAGTCTCGCTTGTAGTGAAATTCCACTAAAGAGCAAGAGGAGAATTGCTAAGGTAAGAATGGTAATATACTAATATCTCCTCATTGTTGTTACAAGGTCTAGCCCTCACCTTGCTAACTCCATCACAACGCCTACTAGATTATGTGGCAACAGGTCTCATCACTTCCATTGGGTTGCTTTAATTCATGCTTGGAAATGCATTGATGAATGTCAATCTTGCTCTTATTTATTTGTAAAGTGCCAAAGTTGGGTTTTCCATGGTCGATACACTTGAAATAAAGAAAATCAATATTCAAACAATGCAACATGGCACTCAATGAAATCACTTGCACTTTTTTGGCACCTACATCATTATTGACACCTCGCTTCTAAAGTCCATACTCCAGATCTGAATTTTCTTATGGCAGATGTCTGACACATAAGCATTCACACATGAACACATAACACATCTTGTTGTTTCAGCTCTTTAGGATAAGGGTTTACAAGGCTGATTGATGAACTAAAATCTGTCTTCTTCTTGAAACATTGGAGCACATACCACATCCTAAATATATCCTTAACTAAATCAATGGATAATAATAAGGAAATACTTGATATTTTCAGTTCTGATTTCATTGGCAGCCCTGCTAATCTGGTACTGTAAACTTCGTTGATTTGAGTAGATAGTAATTTTTTTGCATGCCATAATTCTTGAATATATCACTGATGCATTCCTCATTCAGCTTGTACAGGGCTCAAAATGTGGATAATACCTGGAAATATCTCATTTCTTGGAAGTGTTTCACTGCACCTTTGATCTCTGGTTTTTATTAAGGGCAATATACTAATGTACTAATGATCTCTGTTGGGTGACATAACTCTGCTGTCTTTTACACTATAAATCTGCTCTCCTCACCATCCTGTACAATAGAAGCACTCTCTCTGGGTTTATCATTGCAATCATATAACCCTTTTCTGTCCTTATCAGAATTAGTATCATGGTCGTCTAATTGGGAATGGTGTTTGATGGTAGCAATAAGACTCTCAATCCTTGATGTGCTGAATGAATGGTCCAATGGTTCAATCTCATGGTCATTTTTCATGATGTAAATCTACCCCACATAAGATTAATGTTTGTAAATCTCCTGTCCATTAATTGCAGCAAACTAAGGTACTTGATTCACTTTGCTATCCTAAAATCAGAGTTATTGCAGCTGTGTTCGACAAGAATTTCACCCATAATCTCACTTGTTGCATGGAAATCAGGTTCTAAAATCTGATGGACATGGTAAGCATAACACTTTTCATGATGCAATTTCAAGAGTTGTGGTGCCACTACATATATGCATCATACTTCGATAGAATCTCATGGTTCTATGGTTCATTGAGCAAGTTCTATCTGAAAATTGCTAGGCAATTACTTCATCAAATGAATGAGCACACTTTTTAAATTTAAAATCATTTAGAAGCTTATTCATGATGGATGATTTTATCAACTATTCACATGCTTGCACCTCCTCTTCATTATTGAGAGTCAAGTAAAAATTGTTTTAATTATCTTAGTCAATCTAGCCTAAGTCACTCTCCATTGCTACAATCGATTATTTTAGATAGCCCAAAGGGATTACCCCTAGGCTAGGGTAGCTTAGATTCCTTATTTTGAAGTGTGGGGCAAGGTTATTGAGGTGACAATGGGTAGCTTGCCTATTGTACAAGAGAATGCAATTCCAACCATACAATCTTAATGAATGAAAGGTGCAACACTATAACAGAAATGAGGTTGACAAGCCGCTTCATTTTCTCAAGGACTTGCAAGATAGAAAAAAGAAAGAGGGAGCAAAAGGTTGGCACAAGGGTTCTCTTGCAAAAGAGAAAAAAATACAAAGAGAGCAAGTCAAGTGGAAAGAAGGAACACAAATAGGAGCAACACCAAGAAAGGAAAAGGGCTTGCAATGAAAATTGCATTGCAAGGTCCTCCAAATCAAGGCAGAGGAAAACAAAGCTGAAAATACCTAGGTGGAAACAAGCACAAAAATTGTTTAGGCTAAGATGGTTTCTATTGAAAAAGATGAAGTCCACAAGAAATTCAATGCACCTATGGAAGGCTGGAAGTGAGACATGATTCTCAAATGATAAAGAACAAAGAAGCCTCACAAGCACAAAAATTGTTTAGGCTAAGATGATTTCTATTGAAAAAGATGAAGTCCACAGGAAATTCAATGCACCTAAGGAAGGCTGAAAGTAAGACATGATCCTCAAATGATAAAGAACAAAGAATCTTCTTGCCCAAGAGGGTCCTATACATTTAACAAAGAATCCTTAAAGGCTTAAGTAGACACAAGAGGGTTCACCAATAGAAAGACCCAATTAAGAGAAAAGTGGGGGGGCATTGTTGAAAAGGAATGGTAAGGACCTAGGAAGGTAAAGAGGGAGAGGAAGGTGGGGCGAACAATTATTCCATATAAGGAAGAGAAGATAGCAGAGATCAGGATGCAGAAGGGTGAAGGCATAAATCCCTTCCTCACCAGGATTTACGAAGTTTGTGATCAATTGCAGCCGTTGGGGAGGCACCTCAACCATTAGAGATTGTGTGTTTGGCACTGAACAGTGTCTCATAAGAGTGGCAAGTCTTTGTCCAAAGTATCTTGGGCCAAGACGCATTGCCTAGATGGGACAAGATGTGGTCGGACCTGCAGTAGGAGGAGATGAGGCAAGCTCTAGTAAAGAGCTCCATCAGCGGAAGCAGCAGCAAGGGCTCGAAGGGTGACAAGGAAGAGGAGAATTTGGCCCTTACATCAAAGGGTCCCAGTCAGGGACAGGAGACGAGGAAGAAGAAGGGCCTATCTAAGGTCAAGTGCTTCAAGTGTGGTGAGTTTGGCCACTACAGTGCTCAATGTCCTCTCAGGAAGAAGGATAAGCAGGACAAGCAGGACCAAGCGGTAGCATCCACAAAGATAGACAAGTTGTCCTCCAAGTTGGAGGAAGATTTCGTCGTGTTTGCAGCTATACCTCCAAGAGTGAGGTGAGTTGACATGGAACTATAGTCCCAGAGTAGTGCATAACATTTAGGCAGGGTCCATTGAGATGTCTTCCTCGTGGATCATTACCTTGATACAAGAGCCCACAGTATTCAGTAGCAGGATGGATCAGTGCATAGTATTAAAAACCAGAACCAGTGGACCTAATGAAATGGGTTTCTGACCGGAACTGGTCTAACTAGTACCGGTCAGGTCTAAATGAACCGGTTTTTAAAAAAACACATTAAATAATTAGGTTTTAATAAAAAAAACTATTTTTAAGATTTGCAACCATGATTCCAAACCAATAGAGACAAAATATGCAAGGTTTGCTCATTTATATACCATGTAAAGGTGAATATATCAAAATGGCACAGAGTGTAATATGTAGAAGTTTCTGAATCTTAATTCTTATTCATAAATTATTTTTGTTAATCTGGTTAAGCTTCTCCTACTTATACAAGTTATCAACTGAATAAATTCAAGTTAACATCAAAGCAAAACACAGAACAGATCTCTACCAATTCAGATCTAGAATAAGCACATGCACACATAGACAAAGTGACAGTTATTTCTGGACAAACTGTTCATATTCTACTGCCAATGTAGGAAAACCCACCGTCGTTGGAGGCTCTCGTTATTAAGAATATTTCCGAACACACAACTCTAGGTTCCGTATCCGGAAAAACCCGCGCAGAAAACTTCAGGACCTTACGCACTCGGGGGCCGATTCAAGACCAAAAATACATCGGGCCGATCCACACCCTCAAATGTGATTTACAGAACTCGTACTCGGCATCCAGGCCCAGAAAACCCGCACCGCCCCCTCGAAAGACCGCGCGACCCTCCGAAGGCCTCCAAAAGCTCGGGTTGTCGTCATCGGAAGCGACCACGTTACCCCCTACGGGACCGGCTGACGCAACAGCGTTGCCCCTAAGGGCCCCCGTACAACCCCCCGAAGGGTTTTCTTCGAAAATCACGCGTCCTCTGCATTGTTGCCGCTACCGTCCGCTGTGGTCCCACCGCCGCCGCCGTCCGCCGCGTCGGGGCCGCCGCCTTCCTCTGCGCTGTCTTTCCTGATCTCTTCTCTGCTTCTTGTGTATTCTAGACCCCGGGATCAGATCATCCCCTTGGTCTAAATTCCCCTTTCCGCAACTGAAACACTAGAGAATTCTTAGCAACCCCGCCCTAGAATCTCAGCTTAGCTTCAGTGCTCTGCCTCTGTGTTTCTTACAAATGACCCCAAGCCTTTCCTTTATACTTTTCTCGTTGACAAATCAACAACCAAGATTAAATATTTAATCAATGGCTAAGATTAAAAGAAAGCTTGATCCGTGTGACTTAAGACAATTTCATCACATGTTTAATTAAATTCACTTTAATTATTTTATTTTCCTAAGTTTTAACTTAGGAAATACATTAAAATAAGCAATTAATTTAATATCTCCTAAACCAGATGAAATTTCCCAAATCCATTTCTGGGTATTGTAGATTAGGTGAACTCTAGTCCTTCCTCAAAATTTGGAACCTAAAGCACAACTGATGCTAGCCCAAATACACAAAATCTCAACACTCCCTCTTAGCATCAAGGGTGTGCTCTAGCAATACATCACACTTATGCATTACATGATTTTGGGCACTGGTTCTGTGCTGCTGAAGCTTGGCTTCCTGCCACTCAACTCTGAACTGTTGCCATTCTGTACTGTTGCCCATGACTCTGCCACTGCCACTGCAACCACTGTACTGCAGCTCCCTCTCAATATGTTGCATCTGTGCTGCTCATAGCACTGCCACTGTTGATCTGTTGCACTGCAACTTCAGTTGTTGAGATAAACAACTGAATCCCCTCCCCAATCTTTGACAGAGAAGTCAGATGGGCTGCATCCTTATCACTGAAGCTCCATAGGCCACAAATCTGTGTTGGCATCTAAAGAACGATGCATAGCTACAGCTCTGTCTGCGTAATCAGACTCCCTCTGCACTACTAAAGTCACATCAGCTCCTCGTGCTGAAATCTATCACGCTACTGCTGCACTGCGCTATCCCTCTGAAGCTCTCCGCGCTGCTGCAGCTCTACACTACGTAAGTAGTATTACACTGCGCTGCTTTAGTCACATCAGCCTCTGCGCTGCTACTGCTTCAACGCTGTTGCTGCTATGCTCTGCGCTGCTCCTCCCAGCCTCCAGATCTGCCTCTACCTCTGCTTTATCTGTGATCTATGCACCCAATGCTCCACTTGTCCCGCTACTGTCTGAAGGCTGTCGTAGCTCGCTTGTTGATCCAAGAGATGAGTTGCGCAAGGATCCCACCTTACTTCCATGTAGCTCCTCTACATGTCCATGTCACCCCACCTCCGTGGTTCATGAGCACTCATGGCTACATCATCTCTGGACCCATCATATGCCACCGCTGCTTTGGAAGAAGATGCTTCCTTGTCCTCCTCCTTTTCTGGACAATCGTTGGCAAAATGTCCCATTTCACCACACTGGAAGCACTTGATCTTAGAAAGATCCTTCTTTTTCGGTTGCTTCTTTGATGCCAAGGCTGCATCTTCCTCCTTTTCATTCTTAACCTTGCTCAACACAGGGTTGTGCTGCTTCTTGGTGAACCTTCGTAGTTCTTCTTGCCGCAGGATCGACCACAAGCTGTCCCAATCTGGGAGGTCCGCTCTGCCCAAGATACTTTGGACAAAGGTTTCCCACTCATCCGTGACTGCATTGAGGACAGTCTTGACTATCACTGCATCATCTACGGTTGCACTCGTTGCAATCAGTTGATCCCTGATTAACTGCAATCTGAAGAGGAAGTGCTCGATGTCTTCTCCCTTGGTCATCATGAATGACCTCATTTGGGCCTCCAACAACATCTTTCTTTGGACTGATTTTCCCTCATACAAGGAAGTCAAGGTCTTCCACATCTCATTAGATGTCCTCTTCTCAGCTATGTGTGGTACAATATGGCCCTTGATACTGTCCATTATCAACCGCTTGGCATGCCCAACAGCTTCTCTATGCTTCCGTAGGAGATCTGCATCTGTCGGTGTGGCTAGGGTCTGCTCTGCATGGTCTCTTAGACCGTATGCCTCAAGGACAATCAGGATCTTTGCTTTCCACACCGAAAATTTGGAGAGGCCCTCTAGCCTATCCTAATCACGCAGTCCATGAGGAGCCATCTACTCAGAATGTGTCGGAGCTCCTCCTCTCTATGCTTGAGATCTGGATCTAGGGTCCTCTATGAACTGGGCACCCTCTACTCCCTCTAACACTTGATTTCCCTCCTTGCAAATCTACCAAATCAACTATGATCCAGCTTCTTCTTTGATCCTTTGATCAAACTGCAAGTTTCCTTTGGCAAGAAACTCTCTAAGAAGCTGATCTCTTCCCAAACTCTCTAAGAAGCTGATCTCTTCCCAAACTTTGTCACTTGTGCTAAGGTTAAAAATCTGAAAACTTCAGAGGTTTAACCCCACCAGCTCTTCTAAATTTCTGCAACGTTTTTGTAGACTTTTTCTGGATGTGACAGATTTAGATCTGAATCACACTAGTTGGCTTCAAACCTAACCAACGTTGTATATGAGCTTCCTCTCTGCAGTAATTGTGTGGGCTTGCTAGGACACAGCGCTAGACAACGTCACCCTTCCCTCTGCATGAATCTCCTCCTGAAAACTGTGTTGTCCCTTCAGATCTGCTTTTCTGCTGCCTTTCCAGGTGCTTTCTGCAACTAGATCCTTCAGATGCTTCAGCTGGTGACCCTTCTAGATCTGCAATTGCTCTAATACCATGTAGAAATTTCTGAATCTTAATTCTTATGCAGAAATTATTTGTGTTAATCCGGTTAAGCTTCTCCTACTTGTACAAGTTATCAACTGAATAAATTCAAGTTAACATCAAAGCAAAACACATAACAGATCTTAACCAATTCAGATCTAGAATAAGCACATGCACACATAGACAAAGTGACACAGTTATTTCTGGACAAACTGTCCCCGGAAAAACCCAATGTGGGGAAACGAGTCTCTAACTGCTGGAGGTCTCTATTATTAAGAATATTTCTGAATACACAACTCTGGGTTCCAAATCTGGAAAACCCTACAGAGAAAACTCTAGATCTGCAACACCTGGTTGATCTAAGACCAACAACACTGATTGATCCACACCCTCAAACGGGATTTACAGAATTCAGCCAGATCTAGGCCTAGAAACCCAAGATCAGCCCTTGAAAGACATTGTGTCAGCCTCTGAAGGCCTCCAAATTCTCAGCGCTATCACTGGAAGGGACTGTGTTACCCCAGACTGGATTACGCAGTCACTGCGCTGCCCCTAAGGGTCTCTGCGTAACCCTTGAAGGGTTTCCTGAAAATCACACTATCCTTGTTGTTGCTACCTTCCTCTGCGTTGTCTTTCCTTATCTCTTCTTTGCTTCTTGTGTATTCTAGACCTCGGGATCAGATCATCCCCTTGGTCTAAATTCCCCTCTCTGCAACTGAAACACTTGAGAATTCTTAGCAATCCCGCCCTAGAATCTCAGCTTAGCTTCAATGCTTTGCCTCTGTGTTTCTTACAAATGACCCCAAGCCTTTCCTTTATACTTTTCTCGTTGACAAATCAATGGCCAAGATTAAATCTTTAATCAATGGCTAAGATTAAAAAAAAGTTTGATCCATGTGACTTAAGACAATTTCATCACATGTTTAATTCAATTCACTTTAATTATTTTATTTTCCTAAGTTTTAACTTAGGAAATACATTAAAATAATTAATTAATTTAATATCTCCTAAACCAGATGAAATTTCCCAAATCCATTTTTGGGTCTTGTAGATCAGATGAACTCTAGTCCTTCCTCAAAATTTGGGACCTAGAACACAACTGATGCTACCCCAAATACACAAAATCTCAACATAATACATATCATCAAATAAATACATAAGCAATGAGGCTCCAAATGGCCCATAAAGTCCAAAAACAATGCTACAAGCTATGAGGCCATTAGCCTACTACAAATCTACATATATGATATTAGTGATCAACATTATCACTTGAAACTTCTCATCATGATCAAACTCAGTTGGTTGAGTCTCGACTGCCAAACTTTGCAACTGCTCGAGTCACAAACTTCTCTATTGGTTCAATGACTCGAGTCTCAAACTTCTGAAGGTATTCTGCCCTAATATGCCCTATTACTTCATTTGGTGCTCCACATGGGTTTACATGGCCTCCTATCCCAGCCACGTGTTGCTGGAACCTATAAATACCCCCTCCTACGATAGATTTTTGGCAATATTTGCAGATCATTTTTCCATCAATCATATCACAATGAGCCCATGCAGTATCTTTAGCTTTTGGAGGCATGATGGCTACTATTTAGTTCAAACTCTATGTTGTTCCACTACTCCAGCAAAAACTCAACACTCTCAAAGCTCTCAATCAAATTCACAAAAGCTCAAAATGAGATGTGTGAGACAAATGAGAGGGTTTTTAAAATCTGGGTACTAGAGGACAAGTGGTTCCCTAAGGCTTTGATCTTTGGCCTAGGGAAAAGTGTCCAAATGTATTTTGTACTTTTCTCCTAAAGTGAGTTTATAAGTGGTAAAGTCAAATCTAATTTTAAAGTGACTTTATAAGTGATAAAGTTAAAAGTTTAATTTTAAAGTGACTTTATTAAAGTCAATGTAAATAGAAAGTGAAAAAGTGACTATGGAAATAAAAGGCTAAGTGGGTCTTTATTTAAGTGGGGTGAATTAAAAATTAAAAGTGAGAATTAAATGCACACTTATTCTAAGCCCTTGATCTAAAGCTATCTCAGCCATTGGATTTAGGAATTCCCCAAAAGTCACTTAGGGTTAGGTTAAAGGAGAAAAAGAAGAGAAAAGGTCATTCATTCTTTTCATGAACAGATTGAGAGAAGGAGCAAGAGAGAGCAAGGAGAATTTCTGAGCAATGAGGAAGGAGAGCAGAACCTTGGCACACATACCGAGGAAGCACTCAGCAAATCCATACAACAAGTTGAAACACGATTCAAGGCAGAACCGTACAACACCTTTGGCACACATTCCTAGGCAATCGTACAACAGTTCTGGCATAGAAATCGAGGCACATTTATTGTTGTTTGTGGCACATAAATCGAGGCACTCTGTAAAGCGTACTATTGTTCTTGTGCACAGAAATCGAGGCAGAACCATACAACATTTATTGTTGTCCCTATGCATGCAAATCGAGGTCGTCGTACAACAACATTTATTGATGTTTGCATGCATTTCAAGGAGGTCATACAACATTTAATGTTGGTTTTATGGGCATGAAAAACAAGGAGGTCATACAGCATTTAAGGTTGTTTCTGTTTTAATTGTTGGCACATTTTTCGGGGCAGAGATTAAGCACGGAAAACGAAAAAAGTTGTATTTTTTGTGGTTGCTGGAATCTTTTGTATATCTCTATTTCACTATAAAAGCATTTTTCAAAAATAAAGAAGAGCTCTCAAACTAGTTTTCCCCAAGAGTTGTAGGGGGTTTTTCCAGGGTCACAATGACCAAAAATCAGCGTGTTATTTTTCTGTGTGGGGCTGTTATAATTTCTTGTGTTTTATTTCTACATTTCCAGTACTGTGAAATTCCTAAATTTGTCTTTTCAGAAAATAATTTCATTTCCAGAATTTTGAGTGTATGATTATGGGAATGGGCATTTAACTATATGGGAGTGATAAGGTGAAACTGAAAATCAGAGTGGGGTCAAAATTTCTACATGGTATCAGAGCTTGGGTGGCTAAAAAGTGTAGTTTGGGACAACAAGTGAAAAATTACAGCACGCTGATTTTTTCACACAGAAAACTGAACCTTTACCACAGTTTTGAAATTTTCAGTCTGTTAGGATAGCAAGCATGTCTTTGGACTTGAAGGTTGAAGATAGGTTGGATGGGCAGAGCAACTATAGTGCATGGAAGGAGAGAATCGAGAGCATCTTTGAAGAGGCAGAAGTCTGGGGCATAATGGTTAACACCACACAGCACCGAGTAGTAGTGCCTGCTAACCCTGTTCAGTTGGCAGATTTTAACAAGAAGAATGCCAGGGGAAAAAGACTAATTTTGGATGGTGTTATAGGCCATGTCATTCCTCATGTGAGAGGAAAGACACATGCACATGACATGTGGACAACCTTGACCAATCTTTACCAGAGCACCAATGAAAACAGAAAAATGGTCCTAAGGGAGAAGCTGAAGGCCATTAAAATGGTTAAGACTGATAGTGCTACAACATACCTCACAAAGAACACTTCTGTGAGAGATGATTTGGTAGCAGTTTGAGAGACCATTCCACCCACTGAGTTGGTGTGGATTAGATTGAATGGTCTTCCCAAGACTTGGGAGAGTTTTGTGGATGGGATTGTTGCACGGGAGAACCTTCCCAGCTGGGAGAGGTTGTGGGATGATTGCATTCAGAATGAGATCAGAAAGAACCATATTGGGGCAGCCAAACAGGTGGAGAAGGATGACAATGTAGCATTGTTAGCAAGGGGCAAGGGAAAAGGAAAGAAGCAAGCTTCCACAAGTGGTGGTGGGGGAAAAGGCAAAGGTAAAGGTAAGTAGGTGAACAAGGAGAAGGACTATTCCAAAGTCAAATGTTGGAATTGTCAGAAGTTGGGACACTATGTAGTTGTATCCGGAGAAGAAGAAGGGGGGAAAGGACAAGACCATGGTAACTTCTGCAGAGATAGGAGACTTTTCGGAGAGCTTTGACCGGGAGTTTGGGTTCATAGCTTGTGACTCCACTAGTGCAGGATCACCTGCCACACATGTTTAGAGGGAGTGTGCCCTTCCCTCCACTAGCAAAGCATCTTCAGGTATTCGGTATGTTGACAGTGGGGCTTCTCGTCATATGACAGGAGTTCGTGAGTACTTCTCAGAGCTTTCAGAGAGTGGCACTGATATAGAGGTAGTACTCGGAGATGACATCATTGTTAGAGCAGTCGGTGTGGGCACATTGACATTTGATAGGGAACCCAAACCTCCCTTGAAAATGTCGGATGTTCTATATGTGCTAGGGATGAAGAAGAACCTTATTTCCGTTTCAGCATTGGAGGACAGAGGGTATGAGGTGTTGTTCAAGAAAGAACAAGTGCTTATATATCCTAGGGGCGCTCCAGCTGATTCAGCTAGAGTGATTAGTGTGTGTCATGCCAAGGTGTACAAGTTTTCATTCCAGCCCCTGATGGCATTAAGTAGCAGTACCGGCAGCAGATCTAACAGTTCAGAGTTGTGCGAAATTTGGCACTGCAGGATGGGGCACATGTATCATGGGGCCTTGAGGACATTGCGGGAGATCACCACAGGTGTGCTAGATTTCAGTTCTTATCACCTTGATACATTCAGAGGATGTGCTATGGGGAATTTTGCCAAATCCCCTTTTCCCAGCAATGATAGCAGATCGACAGGGATTCTTGACTTGATTCATACCGATGTGAGCGGTCGGATGTCTCTTGTATCCTTGAGTGGATATGAGTGTTATGTTTTATTCATTGATGATCACTCTAGGAAGACCTGGATTTATTTCTTCAAGACCAAGAGTGAGTTCTTCAAGCAGTTTCAAGAGTTCAAGCTCTTATGGAGACTCAGATAGGTCGGAAGATCAAGGTCCTCAGGGCAGACAATGGAGGGGAGTATACCCTTGGTGAGTTTGTTGATTATTGTGTTGAGGCAAGCATCGGGAGGGAGTTCACAGTTCCTTACAACCCCTAGCAGAATAGGGTTGCGAAGAGGAAGAACAAATCCAGCATTGGGGCTGCCAAAGCCATGCTTCATGATCAAGGGTTACCTTTGTTTTTGTGGGCAGAGGCCTGCAACACTGTTGTGTACTTGTAGAACAGGAGTCTACATTGTGCCTTGGGCAATGTGACTCCGAAGGAGGCTTTTCCTGGGAAGAAGCCCAATGTTGGTCACTTTCGTATCTTTGGGTTACATACTCCTATGTTCCCAAGGAGAAGAGGACCAAACTAGAGCCCACTGCAGATAAGGGCATCTTCGTGGGTTATAGTGAGACCTCGAAAGCCTTTCAGATTTATATTCCTGCAAGGAAGAAAGTTGTTGTCAGGCAATATGTGAAATTCGAGGAGGATAGGGCTTTCAAGAGGTCACGGGGGTTAGAGTATCTGGATTCACCAGACCCTCCGGAGCAGTTGAGTCAGTCACAGAAGTCCAGTGGACAGGGATCAGGAGGTACATCGATTATAGTGTCAAGTCCATCAGTGAGTAGTGGCTCTTAGAGTCAGATGGGTGGTGCTTCGGGCAGCATGCAAAGCAGTTCACAGGGTAGCCCACTGATGGACAATTCACACAATACTTCAACATCTACATGCACAGGTTCAAGCATGAGGTCAGTTGGCAGGCCTTCAGGATTTCAGACTTCTGATGAGGATGAGGATTCTTTCACTCCGATGGGAGAAGTGTGCTCAGGGAAGAGGAAGCCCAAATGGCTTCAAGACACCTTGCGCGAGGCCACATCTGTTGCTGAGCCAAAGAGACAAGTTAGAGAGAGAAAACCACCTAAGCGGTTCTGTAGCTATATGGCATTGACTACTAGCATCGTTGACTCTGAGCCTTCTAGCTATGAGGAGGCAGCTAGCCAACAAGTCTGAAGAGAGGCCGTGCAGGAGGAATATTCTTCTATCATGAAGAACGATGTTTGGGAGGTGGTGTTGAGGCCTGAAGGCAAATCAGTGGTTACTTCCAGATGGCTTTACAAGATAAAGCATGTTGCAGATGGCAGCATCAAGAAGTTCAAGGCTCGGTTTGTGGCGAGAGGGTTCTCACGAGTAGAGGGAGTTGACAATGAGGAGACCTTCGCTCTCGTGGCTCGATATACTTCCATTCGCTCCATTATATCGATAGCAACAAAGATGGGTTGGAAGATCCACCAGATGGATGTGAAGACCGCATTTCTCAATGGCTTCATACAGGAGGAGGTTTATATTGAGCAGCCACAGGGCTTTAAGGACTGAAGAAGGCACTTTATGGCCTGAAGCAAGCTCCTAGAGCTTGGTACTCGAGGATTGATACGTACTTGCAGGAGTTGGGTTTCACAAAGAGTGATGCAGATCCGAACCTGTACTTTATTGTGGTAGGTGAGGAGC
Organism: Pinus albicaulis; assembly: GCA_034641835.2. Lineage (NCBI taxonomy): Eukaryota > Viridiplantae > Streptophyta > Pinopsida > Pinales > Pinaceae > Pinus > Pinus albicaulis. Next base: position 904,762,558 of record CM076581.1, read on the forward strand.
CTCTCATTCTGGTGTTGTATGTGGATGACTTGGTCATTACAGGTGCAGAGAGACTCATTGAGGGCTGCAAGAGAGATCTTGCTTCAGAGTTCGAGATGAAGGACATTGGCTTGATGCATTAGTTTTTGGGATTGGAGGTGTGGCAGGAGGAGGGCCATTTCTTTTTGGGACAGGGGAAGTATATTATGGACATTCTTAGCAAATTTCACATGGAGGATTGCAAACCCATGTCTACACCTATCATCACTAACTGGAAGAAGCTTCACACTTCAAATTCCGAGTTGGTGGATCCTACTTTGTATAGACAGCTGATTGGTTCCTTGATGTATTTGGTCAACACTCAACCAAATATATGTTTTGCAGTCAATACGATGAACTAGTTCATGTGTGAGCCCAGGAGAGTGCACTGGGTTGCTGCAAAACACATTCTTCGTTACTTACAGGGGACAATGGATTATGGTCTGGATTATAGACAGGGAGATGGAGTGAGACTGGTCGGGTACACTGATTTAGATTGGGCAGGTTGTGCTTCTGATAGGAAGAGCACTTCAGGGTGTTGTTTTGGGTTGGGTTCGACAGTTGTGTCATGGTTTAGCCGAAAGCAATTGTCAGTTGCATTGAGTTCAGCAGAAGCAGAGTACATGGCAACCATTTTCGCTAGTTGTGAGGCCAGATAGCTTCACAAGATGTTGTTTGGATTATTTGGTCAAGCGTTGAGACCTTCAGTGATTTACTGTGATAATCAGAGTTGCATTAAACTCACGGAGAATCCAGTATTTCATGACAGGTCAAAGCATATTGGGATCAAATATCATTTCATTAGAGACTATGTTCAGAAGAGAGCTGTGAAGCTTGAGTATATTCCCACAGATGAGCAGGTAGCGGACATATTCACCAAAGTCTTACCACGAGGCAAGCATGTCTACTTCAAAGACAAGATGGGAGTGGTGAGGAACACTTTCCTCGGTAAGAGGGAGTGTTAAAATTTGGGTACCAGAGGACAAGTGGTTCCTTAAGGCTTTGATCTTTGGCCTAGGGAAAAGTGTCCAAACGTATTTTGTACTTTTCTCCTAAAGTGACTTTATAAGTGGTAAAGTCAAATCTAAATTTAAAGTGACTTTATAAGTGATAAAGTTACAAGTCTAATTTTAAAGTGACTTTATTAAATTCGATGTAAAATTAGAAAGTGAAAAAGTGACAATGGAAATAAAAGACTAAGTGGGTCTTTATTTAAGTGGGGTGAATTAAAAATTAGAAAGTGGGAATTAAATACACACTTATTATAAGCCCTTAATCTAAAGCTATCTCAGTCATTGGATTTAGGGATTCCCAAAAAGTCACTAAGGGTTAGGTTAAAGGAAGAAAAGAAGAGAAAAAGTTATTCATTCTTTTCCTGAGCAGATTGAGAGGAGCAAGAGAGAGCAAGGAGAATTTCTGAGCAGTAAGGAAGAAGGAGCAGAACCTTGGCATGCATACCGAGGCAACACTCAGCAAATCCGTACAGCAGGTTGACACACAGCTCAAGGCAGATTCTAGGGAAGTTTTTCAAGGCAGAGCCGTACAACACCTTTGGCACACATTCCTAGGCAGCTGTATAGCAGTTCTGGAACATAAATCAAGGCACATTTATTGTTGTTTTGTGGCACAAAAATTGATGCAGTCCGTACAACGTATTGTTGTTCTTATGCACAGAAATCGAGGCAGAACCGTACAACATTTATTGTTGTCTCTATGCACGCAAATTGAGGAGGTCATACAGCAGCGTTTATTGTTGTTTGTACACATTTCGAAGAGGTCGTACAACAACATTTAATGTTGGTTTTCTAGGCACGAAAAACAAGGAGGTCATACAGCATTTAAGGCTATTTCTATTTTGACTGTTGGCACATTTTCCGAGGTGGAGGTTAAGCACAGAAAACAAGATAAGTTGTGTTTTTGTGGTTGTTGGAATTTTCTGTGTATTTCTATTTCACTGTAAAAGCATTTTTCAGAAATAAAGAAGAGCTCTCAAACTGGTTCTCTCCAAGAGTTGTAGGGGGTTTTCCAGGGTCACATTGACCAAAAATCAACATGTTATTTTTTTGTGTGTAGCTGTTATAATTTCCTTTGTTTTATTTCTGCATTTCCAGCATTGTGAAATTCCTAAATTTGTGTTTTCAGAAAATAATTTCATTTCCAGAATTTTGATTGTATGATCATGGGAATGGGCATTTAACTATATGGAAGTGATAAGGTGAAACTGAAAACCGGAGTGGGGTCAAAATTTCTACAAGGGTACCCCTACCTTTAAAGGATTGGGGAGGGTGTTTTTGGAGGGAAACAACGCTCCTTTTCCCTCCAAAACCACCCATTACTAGCCAAATCAACTTCTGTGGGTCCCTTTTGTGGCTGTGACAGCTAACTGGTCAATTTATCAAAAGGATTGGGGAGAGTGTTTTTGGAGGGAAACAACCCTCCTTTTCCCTCGAAAACCACCCATTACCAACCATCAACTTCTGTGGGTCCATTTTGTGGTCGTGGCAGCTAACCAGTGGATTTATTGATAAACCAGTCGGTTAGCACCGATTAGACCGGAAAATTTTGTCAAACCTCTCCCTTAACCAGGTTTTCAGGCCGGTTTGACCCAGTTGGGCATCTTACCGGCCGATTTGACCGGTTACCGGTTTGAACCGGCCGGTTTTGAATACTATGGATCAATGTCAGTGATGCAGTTAGATTCCAGAGTGACAGTTGCAGACTAGTTGCAATCAGGTGTTGAGGAGCGCAAAGCAGTGTTGACAGCAGAGCAGGAAGCTCAATGTAGAGTGAGCAACAACGCAGATTCTTCAGTGGACAGTGTAGAGGCTAGTAGCAGTGAGATGCTCAGGAGACGGATGCAACACAAAGACAAAATTGATTCATTAATTCAGATTCTTCTTAGTTGTAGTAATTGTAGTTGCAGCAGCAACAAATGAGAAGGATTTGCAGTGTAGATGCAGTGTTAGTAACAACACAGATGCAACATCAGAGTTGCGCAATGATTGGTGGGCAGTAGTCAAACATCAACAATGTATATAGAGGGTGATACAGAGATAGGGTGTTGTAGCAGTAGTGCAGCATTAGAACACCTTCCTTGCTAAGAGGGAGTGTTAGTTTTTGTAGCAACAGAGGTTTTCTAGTCTCGAAACTTTGTGGAGAGACTAAAACACAGGAGTTCTCCATAACCCAGAAATTGTTTCTGGAAATTCCACCTAGAAGTGTATCATTTAGATTATTAGCCTATTTTTAAATATTTCCTAAGTCTAAACTTAGGAAAAGTGGTTAATTAATCAATTTTAATTGAGGAATGTGTGGATCATCTAGAAACTCACACGGATCGATCCAGAAATGATCTCAGCCATCGATTATGTTTTAATTTTGGTCGTTAGAGTCCCAATTGGAGATTATAAGAGGAGGTCGATGGATAAATGAAGGACACACACTTGAGATCGATTTCCTTGGGCAGTTCAATTTTCCAGAGAACAGCAACAGTTGCTAGAAGAGTTCGAGCCAGAGAAGGGAACCAGAGACAGAGGGGCAAGCACAATGATCTGACAGAATATTTTCCAGCTCCAGAGAGTACATACAGAGAGGCAGATATAACCATAGAGAGGTTGCGCAAGGGCTGCGTAGAAGCCTCTAAGAGGCAGTTCGATTTGCAAATTCGAGAAATCATTTCAGAATTCCGAAGGCAGGAAAATTTCACAGAGACCGGGAGAAACGTTTCCAGAGTTAGTAGTAGGCTAAAGAGGAAGCTCAGTGTGAGATCCAAGAAGCACGGGTTTGTGCCTGCGCAGAGGGTGACGCAATGCAATTCATGGAGGGGTTTCAGAGGTCAGTCTTCAATTTTGGATTTCTTGTGGGGTGAGGAAAATTCCTCGCTAGATTTTTGCTAGTATTTTCTTTGTAAGATTTGCTAATTTTCGGCATCCAAATTATAATCAGATTATTTCATTGCTGCTTAATAATAAAAACCCTCAACTACTGCACCGGTTTTCCCAAGTTGGGTTTTTCCATGGACTTTTGACCAAAATAACTGTGTCAAAATTATTGTGTGCTAGTATTTCTTAGTTTCCAACGCTTTTATTTTCCACGATATTTTTGTGAAGACTGCAGTGTGATTATTTCATTGTTGTCGTAGCAATAATCTGTTAAATTGATTTCAGTGGTGAAATTTTCATAGCAACATCTTGCAATTAGTGTACGATATCAATCGTGATCAATCTAAATTCATAAGTCTAAGCAAACTAAAACTCCATGTCAACCATAATTTGATAGATGAGTCACACGTCAATGTAATGTATTATTTGTTGTTCCATTTCAGAATTTTAATCTCAACCTTGTGGAAGGGGAAAGAAATGAAGACACTAGAATCATCCCTAAAGCAAGTAAAAGGTTATGACTTCTAACTATGATCAATGTTATTGAAACAAATAGCTAAAGAGACACCCCATGTTGGTGTTTTTGTTAGGGATCTATTCCACAAGGAAAAGGGATACTTTATTAGATACCCTAGTTTAGTATTTTGGTTAAATAATGATATCCACATGGAAATGTTGCGAGTTATGTTTGATTTGCATTCTAAAGTTCAAGTAAGAAGAGTCATTAATTAATATATATTTGAAACCCACAAATTCACAAAACACTCAAAATATACACTCTTAAACTTAAACTTAAACTTAAAGATCTATCTTGAAAAAATAAATTTGAATGGATATAAGTGTTAAAATAACTATAATTAAAAAAAGAATATATATTTCCAAAGAAAATCCCATAAAACATTAGGATAATATATTCCCATGGAAAATCACTACAATATTGTTACAATGGATTTATATTCCCCGTGGAAAATTGCATAAAATATTAGTACCTTATAAAGTCATTTATATTTATATTTCTTATCTTATAAATATCTACTATATTTAAGGAAATTGACCAAAGCGATAACAACCTCTTATTGGCATGTAATTCAAGAAAATAATCTAATTTTTTACTATTAAAGCATACCAAAACACATCTAACATATATGGCTCACATGACAATAATGGGTATTTTTACCCACCACTTCGTGGGTAATATCCCTAGGAGAAAAAATTTCTCCATGGTGGACCTTAGCCGACATCCAGCAGCCCCTTGCAGCCTCTTACTAGTTCGTTGTGCCATTTCTCTGCCACCTGAGCCAGCCATGTGGTCCCTCACCCATCTGTATTGATCGTATGTTTGAAGGTGGGTCTCCCGAAGCTAAGGGTGTGTCTTGTCATTTGGTAATTGAGTGTTGGGTTTACTTATCATGGACACTTATGGGCATGGATTGATGGGGGGATTTGGCGGAATGAGTGGGCTTAGTCTATGCTCCTGTCCCCTCGATCTCTTTTAGGTGTTACCTTTGCATCTTAGTCTCGTGGGATCTCCTTTATTGACCATTTGGTTCTAGGGTGGTACTACTTGGGAAAACCTAACTTTGGGTGTGTGGCCCCGCTCCTTTATCCGCATGTATTATTCCCCTTCCACTCATTATACTCCCATTCATCATTTTTCCCACCTGGGTCCACATAGGGTCAGCCTTGTTGATTCGGGGTAGCATCGGATGTGCTCTAAGTCTCAAACTTTGTGAAGAGGGTTAGACACATGTATTCAAGATAACCCATAAATTGTTTGAGGAAATTCCACCCAAAGACAATTTTATTTGATAAATTAATTATTTTAATGAGACCCTAAGTCTAAACTTATGAAATTAAAATAATTAATGGGTATTAATCTAAATAGTGGGTGTAACTTCTAGAAAAAGCAGATCAAGTCAAAATGTAATCTTAGTCGTTGATTGGAGATCTAATCTCGGTTGTTGAAGTCTCAATGAGAAGACTATAAAGAAGACTTGAGGTTCATTTGGAAAAACACACCGAGAGATCAAGAGATTAAATTTTTCTGAAATGAGCAGTGCTCAGGGTAATACTTTGATCGAGAGATTCTCACGCAGTTGAGGGGCAGAGACAGTTTTGGTTGGAGGATCTTCTCCGAGACCAAGAATACTCAGCAGAGAGGCAGAGAAAGACGCATAGGAGGCAGCGCAGTGCTCAGAGAGGGTGACACAGCACCCACAGAGGGTGACGCAAGGCCACAAACGCCACACGCAGAGGTAGCGCAGTCTTCCTGAGCAATAGTCTGAGATTTTGCTAGGAGATCGAGATTCTGAGCTAGGAGGGCTGGAATTGAGTTCCCTAAGAGCATATTGATCCAGCAAAGGAGGTGACGCAGTCCTCCAGAGTTCCTCACATAGGCCCACGTAATTATTGCACAGAGGCAGCGCAAAGGGTGTTGGGGGTTTGTCGTTTCATCTCCCGGATCAACTGGGACTTGCAGCCTAGAGTGAGGTAATCTCACTAATTTCTTCTGCCGAGTGATATTCTCTGTACTGGATTGCCACAAAAGCATCCAAAGATTGTATTCAAAAATAATTGTTGCTTAATAATAAAACCCTCAGATCTGTTGCATCGGTATTCCTGCATTGGGTTTTTCCAGGGACATTTGTCCAAAAACAAAGGTGCCCTGTGTGATATTCTTATTTTTTGCTCAGTTTCTTGTTTCAGCATATTAATTTAATTAAGTGAAGGTTGCTTTAGTAATTGCTTCAGTATTTACAGAAGAAGTCCGTAAATAACTAGTTAATATAAATTACAAGTAGGTGAAGTAAATTCAGTTGGTTGCAGTAGGATTCCGGACTTGGAATTTTCAAATGGCATCAAAGCATTGCAGGTGAAACAAGAAGAGCAGATCCAGCGTTGAGCAGGAGGCCGAATAGTTGCAAAATGTAGCAGTTCGAATCCCCAGACGGATTGTGCAGTCCAAGCCAGGAGGGCTAAAGTTTCGAGGAAAGTCTCTCTCTAAGTGAGTCGATAGAGAGGAAGGGCTTCCAGATCGAAATTTTATCATGGCAAAGGGAGCAGCGTAGAGCCTTAGAGTAAGTGCTGGTGGGACGTAGTTTTCTGCAGGCATAATTTGTTTTGTTAGGCAGAAAGACGTCAGAAGAACTAAAAGAAGCACAATGTGGGAATTTTCGAGATCTAAGCAGCAGATCTGGGCGGCTGATTTACCATCTCCAGCAAGGAGTATGTAAGCTAGTCTAGCTTTGCGTAGAGGAGAAAGAGAGGGAGCAGATTCGACATTTTCTTAATGGCTGTGGAAGCTCACGGGCTTTGAGATCAGGATCGGTTGGACGAAGCCTCCAACTATGTAATCTGAAAGGTGTGAATCACATGCCTTCTTGTTGAATACGATCTCAAGATTTTTGTGACGAGTATTGTAGTACCCTACTCTAGTTGACAAACACTAATATGAAATTTTAACATTATTTAGCCCTAAGGCCTGCACTTTTTTCTTTGAGGACCTCAGGTTGAGGATCTGGACACATGACTCTATTATTAGTGGATTTGATGGTTATGTATGTTATTTATTGATACTATAATGATGATATAATTAATGGTTATGTGCGTTCTTTATTGATATGATTGTAGCATTAATGGATATGCATGTTCTCTATGGATATCATGATGATGATAGATTTGATGGATAGGTACATTTTCTATTAATGTTACGATGGTGATGGCTTTGATGGATATGTTAGTTTCCCACTGATATTATGATTATGATAACCATGATGGATGTGTCCCCTATGTTAGCTACTTACATTAGTTCTACTTTCCCCTCGTAACCACTGGATGCTTGAAGGGCAAGTGGTGTGGCTCCCTTGGAACTTCAAGAGAAATTCTTGAAAGGCACGACCAACTTGGCGCCCTTGGAATCACAAATAAACTGCTAGGCATGGCACCCTTGGAACTTCGAAGGGAAGTTCTTGAAGGGCATGACCAACCTGACACACTCAACATCATTAAAGAAACTAGTAAATATAATCAATAAACGAAAATCCTATTAATTCATATCAAGTGATATATGATGTTAGAACCAAGGAAATTAAAACAAGAATAAAACTTAGGGTAAGGGAAGAATAGGAAGAAATAAAATATTTTACCCTGAGAACTCAATCCCTTTCCATGTTGAAAAAAATATATATTAAGTGGGTAATGTACAAAAGTAACTTAATTAGGCAAGAGGGGGAAAGAGGGACAAAGAGTTAAGTATAAATATTAATCATAAAATAGTTAAAAACTTCATTAAGAGAAGAGGGTGGTGAATTAAAATAATATTAATAAATTAAAATTGGAGAAATTTAGAGAACCTCCATGTGGCAAGATCCAACAAAAGAATATCCATCTAAAAGGCAAATTGAGTTAAATTCGGAGGTAGTTAGGGGACCAAATCTGAGACATATCAGTTAACTTCAGTAATAAACATAAATTAAGGAGTAGGAAAGGGGGGATCAAGAGACAACTAGGAGAAGAAAAAGGAAGTCTTGTTCGGGTGAGGAAAATACTATTTTAAATTAATATTTAAGTTAATGATTTTTGGAGAGTCTTGGTGAGAGGGTGACACATGGGTGGGTGAATAATAAAATTTTGGATTAATAAAAATAATTATTTATGCATGAAATTCCAAGTGTCACCTATGAAGCCTTCTATAAAAGAAGGGGAAAGCCAAGGGAAAATGACTTTTTGCTTACCCTATGGTTGGATGGAGGAGATTATGTCATTGTGAGTGGTTATGAGCTATAGTTGAGTTTGGTGAGGTAGAGGAATTTAGATAGGGGACTCTTGAGCCAAGGAGTGCTCACTTCTATCAGCTAGCACATTCCTTCATTGTACAACCCCATTGCAGCTCGGCGGTCCGCGAGGAAGGAGAGTACCCAAGGAGTAGGTTGGGAGGTCAACCGGTGGGTCATTACATTCGGATTAAGGACGGCAACATTTACGCTTGGAGGTAGAAGACAACAAAGGAGTTCAAGTAGCGGCATTAAAGGCGAATAACTCTGTTGTGGCATTGCTTTACGTAGATGTGATTCATGAAGTTAGCTCTGCTCTTCGCAATAAATGTATGTAGGCAACGGATATAATCTCGTATATTTATATAATTGACATGCCTAGCCATTCACCTCCCTACCATCAGATTACGCGGCCGGCATGGCATTTGACGTGTGTTGCCTTTCAAACAAGCAACTCCTAATGAATGAGTGTTTCCCTAGCACCTAATATGGTTCGGATAAACTGTTGAGCTGTACGGAGTAGGGTCTGAACTTAGAAATGTTGGAATAGAGTCCAATAGGGAAGTGGTAACTGGATGCTCTGAGGCTGATGGTCTTGAGAGGGTAAGAGAAGGTAACCGTATCTCAAAGGTAATAAAGTATACTGGGTTCCTAGGAGCGTTGTTCTAGTGAGGGTTGAGGATGTGGGGCAGTGAAGGTAAACTAACCCAAGTTAAATCTCATCTCCGGGTGAACAGTACCTATGTTTTTTATAATGTTTTTTTTATATGACTTCATTGTGCCTATAATTAACATGTAAAATAGATGTATGTGTAATGAATTTAAATTCATGGATGTTTGATATAAGTGATTAATTTTTCTAAGTTTCCAAATTTGTATGCTTATGGTTTAATTCCTAGTTTACTGTATTATCCCCACAAAAAAAAAAAAATTAAGTACAGGGTTGGTCTAGTAAAGTATAGGGTTGGTTCCTACAAGTACAGTAGTTGTCCCTGCATATCCAGATCCGCTGAAGAAGTACATGGATGATATGGCGAAGGCAAAGAGGCTTCTCCTTGATGGAGTCGAAGATCACAGTGTCCCACATTGCCAGCAAAGACATAGCTAGGCAGATGTGGGAAGTCTTAGCAGCACTATACGAAGGATATTCTGAACAACGGAAGATGTACTTAGAGCAAAAACTAAGAATGATTCAGATGCAGAAAGGAGAGCGTATAGATACGTTTTTCTAGAGGCTTCAGGAAATCCATGATCAGCTAGCAGTTGTGGGGTCCACACCTCAACCTATTACGATGGTAAGGCTGGCCCTCAATGTAGTCACATAAGAATAGCAGGCTTTTGTCCAAAGCATCCTGGGCATAGCAACCTTACCGAGCTAGGAAGAGATATGGGTTACTCTTCAGCAAGAAGAGCTGAGGAGGGACCTATTCAAGTGTAAACTTGACGGAAGCAATAGCAATGGGCCGAAGACAAAGGAGGAGGAGGAAAATGCAGCCCTTACATCCAAGGGGCAGCAAGAGCAGCGAAGACAGAAGAAGGACGTCTCAAAGATAAAATGCTTCAGGTGTGGTGAACTTGGTCACTACGCAACACAGTGTCCTTTGAAGAAAAAGGACAAGGACGAGAAGTATGATACAAAGGCTGCGTCCACAAAGATCAAAGAAGATAAGTATGCCATGAGTGCCCACGCATCTCCAGGAGGGAGATGGGGCGATATTGAACTGTAAGTTCACAAGAACTTCAGTTGGACAAGATCCTTGAGGAGTCCACCTCTTGGATCACATCCTTGCTACGGGAGCCCAAGATCAGTACTAGCAGGTTGGAGGAGTTTCAATTGGTGGATAGGAATTTTGGAGCGACAGATGCAATAGCTAGAGAGCTAAATCTGAGCAGCACAGTGCAAAGTTGCAACAGTACAGAGAGACACAGTGCACAGTGCAAAGTTGCAGCAGTACAGAGAGACGCAATGTAGAAGCAGCAGCAGCGCAGTGGTTCAGAGGGACAGCGTGGGAATAGCAGCAGTCAGAGAGTTTCAGCATCAAGATGTATCCATATTGAACACTTGTTCAAATTTTGGATGTTTTTTAGTTTCCTCTCTCAGCAACTGAGTTGCAGTGCAGAGTTAGCAACAGATGTAGCGTTTGAGAGGGAGTTGCAGTATGGATGCAGTGTTGATCGTGGAAGGGTTAGTAGTAGTACAGTTGCAGCATGTCAGACATCAACAATGCAGATGGAGATGCTTCAGGGTCATAGCAATGTGCAGCAGGGCATATTTGCTAGAGTACATTCCTCGCTAAGAGGGAGTGTTGATTTGGGGTGGCATCGGATGTGCTCTAAGTCTCAAACTTTGTGAAGAGGCTTAGACACATGTATTCCAGATAACCCAGAAATTATTTGGGGAAATTCCACCCGGAGACAATTTTATTTGATAAATTAATTATTTTTAATGAGACCCTAAGTCTAAACTTAGGAAATTAAAATAATTAATGGGTATTAATCTAAATTTTGGGTGTAGCTTCTAAAAAAAGCAGATCAAGTCAAAATGTAATCTTAGTCGTTGATTGGAAATCTAATCTCGGACGTTGAAGTCTCAACGAGAAGACTATAAATAAGACTTGAGGGTCATTTGGAAAAACACATCGAGAGATCAAGAGATCGAATTTTTCTAAAGTGAGCAGTGCTCAGAGGAAAAATTTGATCGAGAGATTCTCACGCAGTTGAGGGGCAGAGACAGTTTTGGTCGGAGGATCTTCTCTAGGACCAAGAATACTAGGCAGAGAGGCAGAGAAAGATGCAGAGGAGGCAGCACAGTGCCCAGAGAGGGTGATGCAGGGCCACGAAGACCATACGCAGAGGCAGCGTAGTCTTCTTAAGCAATGGTCCAAGATTTTGCTAGGAGATCGAGATTCTGAGCCGAGAGGATTGGAATTGAGTTTCCTGAGAGTAGATCGACCCAGTAGAGGAGGTTACGCAATTCTCCGTAATTTCCCACGCAGGACCATGTAATTACTGTGCAGACGCAGCTCAGAGGGTGTTGGGGGTTCGTCGTTTCGGCTATCAGATCAGCCGGGACTTGCAGCGTAGAGTGAGGTAATCTCACTAGTTTCTTCTGCTGAGTGATATTCTCTGTACTGGATTGCCAGCAAGGCATCCAAAGATTGTATTCAAAAATAATTGTTGCTTAATAATAAAACACTCAGATTTGTTGCACCGGTTTTCCTACATTGGGTTTTTCCAGAGACGTTTGTCCAAAAACAACGGTTTCCTGTGTGATATTCTTATCTTTTGCTCAGTTTCTTGTTTCAACATATTAATTTAATCAAGTGAAGGTTGCTTCAGTAATTGCTTCAGTATTTACAAAAGAAATCCGCAACAACTTATCAATATAAATTACAAGTAGGTTAAGTAAATTCAGTTGGTTGCAGTAGGAATCTGAACTTGAAATTTTCACAAGCCTCCCTATCCCCTTGCCCCACCTTGGGTCAGGCCTAGAATGATGCCCCGGAGGTTGAAGCAGCTAAAGGAAAAAGAAAAAGCGTAATTGGCCACACTTAACAGGAAATAGTACCACAAAATGCAAAAGATGGCCAGGACAAAAATATAATTAGCACATGGGAAAAAGCCAATGCATGAGCTCTGCCCCTTACCCATGGCCATCAACCTGGTTCCATAGGCCCTAGATGAGCCTCCTTTGTCATACAGGAACCCATGATTGTCCCAACCCCCAAGAGGGCAATGAACTGCTCTACCTTAAAAGGGGTAATCACTGTTATATCTGACACATCATGCTCTTATCCTTGAGCCCCAAGCAGTTAACTAAAGAAAAGTTATATAAGGAAAAAGGCATATAAAGAAGGGTGGAAAAATCCAGGTCGGGACACCTCATCTACCACAATTTCTCCCTCCTACACATTATATACCCTAGTATGGGCTTCCCCTTATTTGGTTGCCCCTATGCCCCGATATGTGGCCCAGGATTTCCCCTCTCATTCCCTACTCTATTTCACTTATTTGTCACTTGCCATCCCCATTCAAAGGATGTACCTTGGACCTACTACCCCCTTTAAAGGTTGAAACCAATTAATAATATACATGGCTAAACCCCTTTAGATTATGGAGACACTAGCACATGCCAAAGACCACTACGGAAGGGCATGCCATTGTGAAGTGTCCACTTTGTTATCTATGATTTGCAAGCCCTTTACACGATTATTATAATGATTGGTTGTACTGGAATCCTAGGGGACACATTGGATCTTATGCAGAATTACAGGTGGTTTCCATTTGGGTTTGGTCTCCCTATACGGGATCCTAACACCCAAAGGGCTACATTTGCACATATAAGGTGTCCATAAAGATCCATGGGCCTCTCCAGCAACAGACAACACTCCACGGATCCTCATCGACCTTCAGAGACTACTGGCGATCCAATTTTGGGAAGATGGTGATGTATTTGGTACACTATGCCCAGCAGGCCCTACAGGAGCCCCACACTCTTGGCAGGTGTTGTAATGACCCATTTAGTATGTAATGACCCATTTCGAATTATAGGCAAAAGGGTATTAGCATGTATAAGATGTATGCATATGATAGCTACAGATGCGTACATCACATACTTTGCACTAGTATACTTTTTAAATAATGATGAAAGATGTTTAAATACCTAAGTTATTAGGAAGGGAAGTATTACCTAAAATTCTACACTCTTAGAATATATATTAAAAGATTTCCATAATTATCCAATTATTAAATGAAATTAACACTTATACTACGGTTGATATATATATATATATATATATATATATATATATATATATATATATATATATTCGTTTTAAAACTTAAATATTATAATGTTTCAAAGTTTATTTAATATAACACACTTGATTGTATATATATATATAAAAGATAAAGTATTTAATTATGTTTAAACAATGTATAATTAAAAGTTAAACATAAACTATATTATATCACCAAACTTGTGTTGTATGCAATTTGAATTTGAGGCTCCATGTACGAAAAGGATGACTAAGTAATTATATTCAGAGGAAGGCGATAAAATAAGGCGATGACCGCCCAACCTGACTTATATATACTTATACACAAACATGAGGGGGCGGGGAGGGGAATTTTCTGAACTGAAGGTCGAATTGAGGAGCCAAGAAGGGAAATTGAAGGAACAGCAGCAAGTTCTAACAGTGATACTGATTCTGGGGCTTGTTTTTTCTTGAAATTCTGGGCACGGAGGGCCAGAAGTTCACCTAATGGGTTTGGGGACTGTACAGGTAGACCCTAGATAGGCTGGGAGGTAAGGCCGCTTTGGGTAACTGCAACGTTAGAAACTGCTACAAACAACTACCAAGTATTCTACTAAAATTCTCCTTGAAATTCCAGTTATTCTCTAAATAAAATGTTAAAATTAAGCTTCATACTATTATGAGATTACAATAGACTCTCTAGTTAATTGTTTGGTTAAATTGTCAAATTTGGGTACTACAGGTATCCCAGGACTTGTACGTTGTCATGGCAGCGTTCATTCCATCACTTAAGCCCTTGTAGATGATTTACAGGCATCTCGAATTCATATGGAAACCCATGGGGTCATTTGTGTGCTCCCACACCCACTGGGAGCACCACATGTCTACTACTTGGAGAACAAGGGGTCACCCCCTTATCCATCATATTCTGAGGGATTTATTCCTCATTATGGCACTTCAGGATGTTACTAGGCCTCTTGGAGGGCCCTACAACATGTATACATCATTATTTGGCCCTTGTGTAGCTTATTTTTACACCTATGAGCTAAATTGGTGGGCTTGTCACCAATAGGGATGTTATTTTCACATTATTTTATTATTAGAGCTATTAGGGGCCTTTAGGCTAATTCGAACTCCTTAGGAGCCTATATATTGATGTTAACTTCATTCATTTTGATCATCACTTCACTTGGGATCTCTCTATCTGTAGAGAATTTCGCATTTCTTCTTGGATGATTATTTTGGATAAATGGATGAATTTTGATGTATGGATTTGGGCCATTTTTATTTTGATGTATGTATGGTTGGATATACTCTCTAACACTGTAAGTAAATTTTAATGATATATTCTTGTTGCTACATACTGTTAAACTTCGCTATATTTAAGGCTAGTTGTTGCATCATTGGAATGTGGAATTGAGTGTCTATTTAGCTTGTTTAATGTACGGGCCATTGTTATATGAATGAAATGTCCTAGAGATTGTTTTATCTCGATAAGCTTGCACTATTTGAATGAAGTATAAATGCTTGAAGGTCACTTTTCTTCTTTTGCCATTAATATTGGACGAAGTTGACTTTCCGAGCCTCCTTGATTAAGAAGTCGAGTTCTCAATCATTATCATCCTTGACTCCATATCCCCAAGGGAAATAGGCACTGGTCCCTCAAAAGGGTGGTCATTTTCCCCTTCTTTTTCATCTTTTTCCCCTTTTCCCCAGATCTAGCCCTGATAGGTCACCTAGGGCATCAATTTCCCGAAAATCCACCCACAGGAAAAAATTGATCTCTTGGAGGCTAATGCGTTGGTGGGTCCCCTCCCTCTCCTCTGAATTTGAGGCAATTCCTACAGTGGAATCTCTGGGAATCCCAAGCCCTAGCTCTACGACCAAGTTTTTCTTAGGCATCCCCAAGGCTTGACCTTAGCAGGATCAATTTGACCTTTTGAAGAAAAATATCTTGTCTGATCCTTTCCCCTCACTTTGTCCAGGATAGAAACATCATTGGTTGATATATTCCATCGTCGAACCTGGGTTGGGCCCACTTGGTCCTGTGTGGTTCTGTTTCCTATCAAAGACTAATCATCAAGGACTATTTGAGAAACCAATTTCATATAGGATTTTAGGGATCGGGAAGTACCCCTTCAAGTTGTACCCCTCTCCCTTATCCTCACCTCTTCTCCCTTGGAAGGCAAGTCCCTTAAAGAGCAAGCAAGCACCATTTCTTCACCTCCTCCTTGGGATAGGGTTACTGGGATCACTTCATACTTATTCATTGACATATCATTTATGAGTGGCTTCCAAACAACATCGAGACTCCTCCCATCGGTGAAAGTTTGTATAAGAGCAGGGAATCTCAGAATTGGTTACAGTGGAATAAGCCTCCACAGTTGCCCCTAGTCTAGCAGTTGCCCTCTTAGGAATCCCTTTAGGTCCCCTGCTGGTTTGAGTGGTAACAAGTATCATATCAGAAAATTTTATTTTGTTTTCTTAAATGATGTAACCAATTAAAAGTTAAAGTAATTATCGTAGGTCATCTCAAACTTGTGGAGATAAAAAATATGTAGAAAAAGGTAAATTTGAACCTAAGCTAGCTAAATTCAAACTCAACCATAACTTGAAAGCTATGACACATTTCAATGTATTATTTGCAAAATTTAATGTTGATTATGCAATGACCTTGTAAGGTTTATCTTTTGAAACATTGATTTAGTTTTGTGTTTTTTTAATTGGCCTAACCATAAGTTCATGTTAAGCTTGTTTTGGTTAAGGACTCATATCTACAAAGAAATGAAATTCTTTTCTAGACATCCTAATTTAATATTTTTGCTCTAGATCCATATGGGAAAAGGTTGTAGATTGTGTTCAAATCAAGTTAACTAATATATATTTGAATTTAACAAATTCCCAAAATAACACATATCAATCTATTTAGAAAAAATTAAATTAAATAAATATATAGTATATGTTAAAAGAAAAATTAATTAAAAAAAACGTTATTAAAATTTTCAAATTACACTCAAACTATCATTCTAGTTATTTTTTTAATATTAAGAAAAATAATATATTGTGTTAAAAAAATTAAATATGTTTACTAGTCAGTAACATGTTTTTTCTCGTAAAAAGTTACAAGTTCAAGAGGTGAAATATATATACCTTTAACTTTAAATTCATAAAATTATAAATTTAATTATAAACAAAATATCTAAAAAGATCATTTATGTTTAAAATATAATTCTTATGAAAATCATTTATTATGTTTAGAAAATTATCTTTACTCAAAACTAGTTCACATTTAACCTATACAAACTAAATAATTCATTTCTTTAGGTCCGATAGACCAAAGTTTGGTCTCAATGGACGTTAACCATCATCACCATCACAAAGATTAACGATATGACATTATAATATTTATTTTTATCTTTACAAAATAACCTGTTAATCAAGAAAAACGAAAAGGACAAGAAGGAAAATGGCCAAAACTAAAAAGACGAGAAAGGAAATGGGAAAAGGGCTATAAAAGTTAAAGATATAGCACATGTAACATAGACTATTCATACAGCGTTATAGACTTGACTTGCTACAAAACCAAATGAGAAAATCAAATGCTACATTAATCGTACGCCATGGTTACAGCGCAAATCTACAAGTCTGGCTACCGCGCTTATTGTGGAGTAGCCATACTGTGCCAAAAAAAAAAGGTGAATATTGATGGGTACGACATGTATAGGGAATACCAGTTCTATATGTGGAGCCCTACTGCATTTAATATTTTTTTCCGTACCTGTATCCTGACGAAGTGGAAGTTGTGCTTGTACCAACGAAATTTAGTTGAGGCAATTTTTGAAAAGCAAAAGGGCATTGATTGTTTATCACCAAGCCCACCTGTGTGTATGCATGGTTGTGGTGCGTAACAGAGTGAAGGTCGGTCAGAGATATATGTGCTTGGATGAGTTCAAATGCAAGAATAGAGCACATTGAATGATCCTATTGTGTATGTTTGATCTTGTTGTGGATCGGTCTTAGACTTCAGAAAGGCTGGGTTTTTCGACAACGTGCTTCTCAACAGAATTGGGAATGTCACTCTCTGAAACTGCACCAGACCTATATGCAACTTCCTGTTGGAAGCTATCATATTTCCAGGTTCAATCTTCCATTGCATGCTCCCTATATGTTTATGTTTTCTATGAATTCTATTCCCCCATACCAGCAGATATTAATTTATGAGTTTATTGCAAGCATTACAAGACCATCTGAAATCTGTTGGAGCAATTTGAAATGTTAAGCAAGCTATTTTTGACAATAAATTTATGATATAACATCTACAGCAAGAGGGGAAGCCAAACTGTTTGATTAAAGGCATCACTAAGTCTCATTATCACAAATGTTTGTGTCATCATTGGACTAAACCATGGAGGAACTCACAAAACTCTTGAAGGGACTAAACAATACAATAAACAGTTCCTTGAACCACCATGCAGCAGCAGACCAGCAAACAAAACTGAACAACAGACCCTTTTCAAGAGAGATCCACACCCTTTTCCAACAGGAACCGCCAAAAGATTTGTAGAAAGAACATGAGTTGGGACACAAGATATTTAAACTTGGGTCAGATTTGAAGCACATGAAGATCACATGGAGAGTTCTTTCCAAACTTGATGAACACCACTCCAAAGTTAGCCAGTTAGAAGGAAAGAAATTAATTTGGGCCCTAAAACTTGATATCCTTGCTCTTATACAACCCAAGTTCTTGGAAGAACCTTGTGAAGGGTTCAGAATTTCAGTTGCATCATGCCTCAGTAACATTATGAGGTTGATTGCACCTATAGCTCCTTTCAATGATGATGTTATGAGGGAAGTTTTCAAGTTAATAGTGGGGACTTTTCATGTTGAAATTTGGTTACCGGAGGACAGGTGGTTCCCTAAGGCTTTGATCTTTGGCCCAAGGAAAAGTGTCCAAAAGAATTTAATTTTTCTCCTAAAGTGACTTTATAATTTTTATAAAGTCAAATCTAATTTAAAAGTGACTTTAAGTGATAAAGTTACTAAAGTCTAATTTAAAAGTGACTTTAAGTGATAAAGTTACTAAAATCTAATTTTAAAGTGACTTTAATAAAGTCAATGTAAAATTAGAAAGGAAAAGTGACTTTGGAAATAAATGACTAAGTGGGTCTTTATTAAAGTGGGGTGAATTATAAAATAGAAAGTGAGATTTAAATGAGCATTTAATCTCAGCCCTAGATCTCAATCTATTTCAGCCATTGGATTTAGGGATTCCCCAAAAGTCACTTAGGGTTAGGTTAAAGGAGGAAAAGGAGGAAAAAGGTCATTCATTCTTTCATGAGCAGATTGAAAGAAGGAGAAGGAGAGAGCTGGAGATTTTTCTGAGCAGTGAGAAGAAGGAGGGCAGCAGCAGTGATATTCAGCAAATCCGTACAGCAAGAGCAGAGCACGAAGTTTGAGGCAAGAGGGCACGAATTTCGAGGGAGGAAAGACAACATTTAATGCTGCACGTTTTCTGAGGTCCGTACAGCAGTTTGAAGGCACGGTAATCGAAGTCCGTACAGCAGGAGAGAGAAGGTTGTTTTCTGAATCCGTACAGCAGAAAAATCAGCATTGAAATCGAGGCCGTACAGCAGATTTAAGGTAGCCGTACAGCACGTTTTTCGAGGCAGTCGTACATCAGTTTTTTACAGGCCGTACAGCACGTTTTTCGAGGCAGTGGTACAGCCATACAACACAGATTTAAATGATGTCCGTACATCATTTAATGCTGGACTGTTTGCTGTAATTTCTATTTTTTGTGGGCGCGGAAACCGAAATGGAGTTTTGGCATGGTTTTCGAGACAAGTACAGTTTTGAGGTTGCTGTAATTTTCGCTGTGTAAATTTCTGTCTCACTGTAAAAAGCATTTTTCAGAAAAATAAAGAGAAGCTTTCAGACTGGTTTTCCCCAAGAGTTGTAGGGGGTTTTTCCAGGGTCATGTTGATCAAAAATATCTGTGTTAAAATGTGTGAATGACTGTTTTAAGCTTGCTGATTTTTTTATTTCTGCATTTTCCAGCATTCTGTAAATTTTCCAGAATTTGTGTTTTCAGCAAAAATTTATTTTCCAGTTTGTTGAATGTAAGGATATGGGAAAGGGCATTTAACTATTTGGAGAAATAAGGTGAAACTGAAAACCGAGGTGGGAAACAGGAAATTTCTACATGGTATCGGAGCTTGAGTGCTGAAAGTGCAGTTTGGGACATCAAGGAGAAAAATACAGCCTGCTGATTTTTCACTCAGAAAATTCCAGCAAGCTGATTTTTCCAAACAGAGTTTTTATCTTTACTACAGCAGTGCTTCTTTTTAGTTTTAGGACAACAGGATGTCATTGGGATTGAGGGTGGAGGATAGGTTGGATGGGCATACCAATTACAACGTTTGGAAGGAGAGAATGCAGAGTATCTTTGAGGAGGCAGAAGTCTGGGATATCATGGTTCATACCCAACAGCAGCCTGTTAATGTGCCAACTGATGTTGTTCAGTTGCCAGCATATAATAGAAAGAACAACAAGGGTAAGAGACTGATTCTAGACGGAATCAAAGACCATTGCATTCCTCATGTGAGAGGAAAAAGAAATGCTCATGAGATGTGGACAGCATTGTCCAATCTCTACCAGAGTACCAATGAGAACCGGAAAATGGTCTTGAAGGAGAAGCTAAAGACCATTAAGATGGGTAAGACTGATAGTGCAGCTGGATATCTCACAAAGATTACTAATGTGAGAGATGAGTTGGCAATGATTGGAGAGGTCATTCCACCCACTGAGTTGGTGCGGATAGCAGTGAATGGCCTCCCCAATTCATGGATGAACTTTGCTGATGGGGTTTGTGCACGTGAGACCCTTCCCACGTGGGAGAGGTTTTGGGATGATTGCATTCAGACAGAGATCAGGAAAGGTCAGCTTGGGTAGCCAAGCCAGTTGAGCAGGATGAGGATGTAGCACTGTTGGCAGGAGGCAAGAAAGGCAAAGGTAAAGGTAAACAGGGTAACACACAGAAGGATTATTCCAAGGTGAAGTGTTGGAATTGTCAGAAGATGGGACACTATGCAGTTGTGTGTCCGGAGAAGAAGAAGAAGAAGGGGAAGAACCAGAGCATGGCAGCATCAGCAGAGGTTGAGGACTTTACAGATCGCTTTGACCAGGAGTTTGGGTTCATTGCGTGTGAGTCCTCTAGTGCAGGATCACCTGCCACAGAGGTTCAGAGGGAGCATGCATTTCCCTCGACTAGCGGAGCATCTTCAGGTATCTGGTATGTGGACAGTGGGGCTTCACATCATATGACAGGAGTCCGTGAGTACTTCTCAGAGCTTTCAGAGAGTGGCACTGATATAGAGGTAGTACTCGGTGATGATAGAGTTGTTAGAGCAGTCGGTGTGGGAACACTGACATTTCAGAGGGAGTCTAAACCTCCCTTGAAGGTGTCAGATGTTCTTTATGTGCAAGGGATAAGGAAGAACCTTATATCCGTCTCAGCTTTGGAGGACAGAGGATATGAGATACTATTCAGGGGCGCTCCAGCTGATTCAGCTAGAGTGATAGGTGTACGCCATGCAAAGGTGTACAAGTTTGCATTTCAGCCCCTTTTGGCATTGAGCAGTAGTATCGACAGCAGAGCTAGCAGTTCTGAGCTGTGTGAGATTTGGCACTGCAGGGTGGGGCATATGTATCATGGAGCCTTGAGGACTTTGCGGGAGATCACTACAGGTGTGCCAGATTTCAGTACTGATCACTTTGATACTTGCAGAGGATGTGCGATGGGCAAGTTTGCCAAATCCCTTTTTGCCAGCAGTGACAGCAGAGTGACTGGGATACTTGATTTGATTCATTCTGATGTGAGCGGTCGGATGTCTCATGTTTCCTTGAGTGGATATGAGTACTATGTTTTTTGATCACTCCAGGAGGACCTGGATTTATTTCTTGAAGACCAAGAGTGAGGTCTTCAAGCGGTTTCAGGAGGTCAGAGCTCTTGTGGAGACACAGACAGGTCGGAAGATCAAGTCCCTGAGGTCAGACAATGGAGGTGAGTACACCCTTGGAGAGTTTGTTGACTATTGTGCGGAGGCAGGCATTAGGAGGGAGTTCATTGTTCCTGACAACCCCCAGCAGAACGGGGTTGCGGAGAGGAAGAACAGATCCATCGGAGGGGCTGACAAAGCCATGTTACATGATCAGGGGTTGCCATTGTTTTTGTGGGCAGAGGCCTGCAACACAGATGTTTATTTGCAGAACAGGAGTCCGCATCGTGCCTTGGGGCATATGACTCCGGAGGAGGCTTTTTCTGGGAAGAAGCCTGATATTGTTCATCTTCGTATCTTTGGGTGTATCACATACTCCTACATACCCAAGGAGAAGAGGACCAAACTAGAGCCCACCGCAGAGAAGGGTATCTTTGTGGGCTACAGTGAGACCTCAAAGGCCTTTCGGATTTACATTCCTGCACAGAGGAAAGTTGTTGTCAGTCGGGATGTGAAGTTCGAGGAGGATAGGGCCTTTAGGAGGAGTCCTGTGGGAGTTAAGCTCTCTGGATCAACCGAGACCCTCATTAGCAATTGAGTCGATCACGGGGATCCGAGTGGCGGGGATCGAGGAGAATCCCGAGGAGGTACATCTAAGACGATGTCAGGTCCGTCAGTGGGGAGTGGCTCACCGAGTCAGAGAGGTGGTGCTACAGGTAGCATGCAGAGCAGTCCACAGAGTAGTTCACTAGGGAGTCCACTGATGGATAGTTCACACGGTACCTCAGCATCTACAGGTTCAGGTGCAGGCAGGAGGACAAAAAACAAACAGTCAGGAGTTCAGGCTCCTAATGTTGAGGAGGAGGAGTTTTATTCTCCAGTGGGAGAAGTGTGCTCGGGGAAGAGGAAGCCCAAGTGGCTTCAGGACACCTTGAGAGATGCCACATTTGTTGCCGAGCCTAAGAGGCCGGTCAGAGAGAGTAGACCACCTGAGAGGTTTTGTAGCTATATGGCAATGACTACCAGCATCCTTGACTACGGGCCTTCTAGCTATGAGGAGCGTGTGTGGCCAGTGCAGGAGAGGCGGGTGCAGGAGGAGTATTCTTCTATCATGAAGAATGATGTTTGGGAGGTGGTGCCAAGGCCTGAGGGCAAATCCGTGGTTACTTCCAGATGGCTTTACAAGGTAAAGCATGCTGCAGATGGCAGCATTGAAAAATTCAAAGCGAGGTTTGTGGCTAGAGGGTTCTCCCAGGTAGAGGGAGTTGATTATGAGGAGACCTTCGCTCCCGTGGCTCGATATAATTCGATCCACTCCATTATGTCAATAGCAGCAGAGATGGGTTGGAAGATCCACCAGATGGATGTGAAGACCGCATTTCTCAATGGCTTCATACAGGAGGAGGTGTACATTGAGTAGCCATAGGGCTTTGAGGTGCATGGGAAGGAGTCCCATGTATGCAGACTGAAGAAGGCCCTTTATGGCCTGAAGCAAGCTCCCAGAGCTTGGTACTCCAGGATAGATACTTACTTGCAGAAGATGGGTTTCACAAAGAGTGAGGCAGATCCGAACCTTTACTATATTGTGATAGGTGAGGAGCCTCTCATTCTGGTGTTGTATGTGGATGACTTAGTCATTACGGGTGCAGAGAGACTCATAGAGCACTGCAAGAGAGATCTTGCGGCGGAGTTTGAGATGAAGGGACATCGGCTTGATGCATTACTTTTTGGGTTTGGAGGTGTGGCAGGAGGAGGGGCATTTCTTCTTGGGGCAGGGGAAGTATATTGTGGACATCCTTGGCAGATTCCACATGGAGGATTGTAAACCCATGTCGACACCGATGATCACCAACTGGAAGAAGCTCCATGCTTCGGATTCCGAGTTGGTGGATCCCACATTGTACAGACAGCTGATTGGTTCCTTGATGTATTTGGTCAACACTAGGCCAGATATTTGTTTTGCAGTCAACACGATGAGTTAGTTTATGTGTGAGCCTAGGAAGGTTCACTGGGTGGCTGCAAAACACATTTTGCAGTACTTGCAGGGGACAGTGTATTATGGTCTGGACTACAGGCAGGGGGATGGAGTGAGATTGGCAGGTTACACTGATTCTGATTGGGCAGGTTGTGCTTCTGATAGGAAGAGCACTTCAGGGTGTTGTTTTGGGTTGGGTTCGGTAGTGGTGTCATGGTTCAGCGGAAAGCAGCAGTCAGTAGCATTGAGTTCAGCAAAAGCAGAGTATATGGCAACCAGTCTAGCTAGTTGTGAGGCCATCTGGTTTCGCAAGATGTTGTTTGGCTTATTTGGTCAGCCGTTGAGACCTTCAATGATTTACTGTGATAATCAGAGTTGCATTAAACTCACGGAGAATCCAGTATTTCATGACAGGTCAAAGCATATCGGGATCAAATATCATTTCATTAGAGACTATGTTCAGAAGGGAGCTGTGAAGCTTGAGTATATTCCCACTGATGAGCAGGTTGCGGATATTCTTACCAAAGCCTTACCATGGGGCAAGCATGTCTACTTCAGAGACAAGATGGGTGTGGTGACGAACACCTTCCTCGGTAAGAGGGAGTGTTGAAATTTGGTACCGGAGGATAGGTGGTTCCCTAAGGCTTTGATCTTTGGCCTAGGGAAAAGTGTCCAAAAGAATTTAATTTTTCTCCTAAAGTGACTTTATAAAGTTATAAAGTCAAATCTAGTTTAAAAGTGACTTTAAGTGATAAAGTTACTAAAGTCTAATTTTAAAGTGACTTTAATAAAGTCAATATGAAATTAGAAAGGAAAAGTGACTTTGGAAATAAATGACTAAGTGGGTCTTTATTAAAGTGGGGTGAATTAAAAAATAGAAAGTGAGATTTAAATGAGCATTTAATCTGAGCCCTAGATCTCAATCTATTTCAGCCATTGGATTTAGGGATTCCCCAAAAGTCACTTAGGGTTAGGTTAAAGGAGGAAAAGGAGGAAAAGATCATTCATTCTTTCATGAGCAGATTGAGAGAAGGAGAAGGAGAGAGCTGGAGATTTTTCTGAGCAGTGAGAAGGAGGAGGGCAGCAGCAGTGATATTCAGCAAATCCGTACAGCAAGAGCAGAGCACGAAGTTTGAGGCAAGAGGGCACGAATTTCGAGGGAGGAAAGACAACATTTAATGC
The DNA here is from genome assembly GCA_034641835.2 of Pinus albicaulis. Taxonomy (NCBI): domain Eukaryota; kingdom Viridiplantae; phylum Streptophyta; class Pinopsida; order Pinales; family Pinaceae; genus Pinus; species Pinus albicaulis. Next base: position 904,787,140 of record CM076581.1, read on the forward strand.
TGCATCTTTTTTGAGGTCCGTACAGCAGTTTGAAGGCATGGTAATCGAGGTCCATACAATAGGAGAGAGAGGGTTGTTTTCTGAATCCGTAAAGCAGAAAAATTAGCACTGAAATCGAGGTCGTACAACAGATTTGAGGCAGCTGTACAGCACGTTTTTTGAGGCAGCCGTACAACAGTTTTTGACAGGCCGTATAGCACGTTTTTCGAGGCAGCAGTACAACACAGATTTCAATGTTGTCCGTACAGCATTTAATGCTGGACTGTTTGCTGTAATTTCTGTTTTTGTGGGCACGAAAACTGAGGTGGAGTTTTGGCACGGTTTTCGAGATAAGTTCAGTTTTTGAGGTTGTTGTAATTTTTGCTGTGTAAATTTCTATCTCACTGTAAAAAACATTTTTCAGAAAAATAAAGAGAAGCTTTCAGACTGGTTTTCCCCAAGAGTTGTAGGGGGTTTTTCCAGGGTCATGTTGACCAAAAATATCTATGTTAAAATGTGTGAATGACTGTTTTAAGCTTGCTGATTTTTATTTCTGCATTTTTCAGCATTCTGTAAATTTTCCAGAATTTGTGTTTTCAGCAAAAATTTATTTTCCAGTTTGTTGAATGTAAGGATATGGGAAAGGGCATTTAACTATTTGGAGAAATAAGGTGAAACTGAAAACCGGGGTGGGAAACAGGAAATTTCTACATTTCAAAACTTGGACAATAGTGCAAGCTCTACCTCTGGGAAGAAGCTTTAAGTTTTAGGAGGTATGGCCACATTCAGAATGCATGACACCATGTTTGATCTTGGTGTGATGGCTTGATTCTGCAGATGTTCCAATGCTTCTTCAGCATTAGGAGGCATCATCCTGACACAGTCATAGCACACATGCAGTCCATCCTGTCGTCATGTATGAGAGACCACGATGCCATTTGTCGGGAGTCAAGACTAGGTTGCTGAGCATTTGGAGGAGAGAGAAGTTGGTTTCACCTGTTGCTTATGAGCTAGCCCAAGGGCTGGTTGAGCAGAACGTTGGGCTATTCTGAAGACAGTTGACTAGGGAGGAGTTGCTCCAGTTTGGAGGATCAGGCAGCAAGAACGAGTTCAGGAGGAAGGGACTTTGCTTTATTTGCAAAGAACCTTGGGGACCTAACCACTCATGCTTGAGAGATGCAGATGAGGTGGTAGAGGTAGAGCAGGAGGACATTCCTTCTGTATGTCGAGATGATGAATCTTCTTCGAATGACTCCATGGGGTCATATGAGGATGCTTCTGGGTAGCGTGAGCAGTCATGTGGAGTTGATGGCAGTAGGCCAGAGTTGTATTCCAGTGTGTAGGGTGAGGAGTCAGGGAACTCTATGGGAGATATCTTGGATGAGGAGTCACGTGTGATGATTCAGCAGGAGCGGCCCATGGTGGAGCATGAGTCAGTTGAGGGGGAGGCTATTTGCATCATGCATGATAGTCCTTTGGGGGAGAGCCAGATGTAGGCTCACATTGAGTCTGTGATAGATGTACAACTAACCTTGGGGTCAGCCATTGAGGAAGAGCCGACAGATGCATGGACATCGAGTACGATGACAGTAGTTGTTAACACTTATCCTGAGGAGATGTTGGAGGTTGATGGGATAGTTCTACAGGAGGCTAGTAGACAGCAGGAGTATGACATTTTTGATCAGGAGAGGGAAGAACTATTGGAGATGGTGGAGCATCCATCTTTGGGCCGACCCACTGATGAGGTGCAGATAGGCACATGTAGTCAGCAGAGCTGCAATACTCTCAGGGAGCAGCACTCTCTAGGAGTACATCAATGGGGTTTGCAACATATCTTGCCCACTATGGCCCATTATAGAGAGAGGGGCCTTCTTTTGTAGGCAGATCTCGTCGGTAGACGAGATGGGGCAGCACGAGTTGAGTATGGACTAGCGACCTCATGCCATACTTGCTCTGTATGCAGGTGTCACTGCATTTGACACTTCTTCTGGGATAGATTAGCAGGAGATCATGAGTTGGTACCCCATTGATGGTACGATCTTCTGCGTAGGGAGCATAGCGGAGCAGGGACCCTTAGACATGATAGATGCGGCAGCTTCTAGTTGGCAGTGGGGCACAGGTCGACAGTTCTTCATCATTCCATCGGAACTTCAGGAGAGCAGGGTTAGCATGAGATCGAGTCAGGAGTTGGACTGGAGAAAGGTGATGATTTGATACCCTATTGACAAGGTATCATTCTTAGTCTCGGGTATATTTCGGTAGGAGCACTTGGACAAGAGAGATGTCACATATTCCATTGGGCCATGGATTGTGGACTAATAGTCCATCAGTATTTCAGTAGCACTAGCTCGAACTCCCTAGATCAGGATTGACCTCGGCCTAGACCGGAGGTTGGATTGGAGAGAGTGGTTGAGTTGGTCCTTGCTTCATGGAGTGGCAGCCACAACTAGAGAGAGTGCGTAGTCTGAGCCATGGGATTCAGGCAATGATTGGCCATGGTGGCATTGGGATCCGAGAGGATTGATTGATGACAGGTGCAGTGAGAGATCATTTTGGGATCTCGGCATCGAGGGGTCTGTTCCGAGTGACTTGACAGAGGAGCATAGAAGCACCCAAGGGTTTGTATGGAATCCGGGCATTGGGTCTCAATTGCATCGGACCAACAGGGTGGCCCACATATTTGGATTGCTTGAGGGCAAGCAATCTTGGGGCAGAAGGTCTGTAATATTCCCTTTTTTGGTGTCACCTATGACAGGGTTAGGATGGACTTCCAGAGTTGGTAGCAGACAGCTCACAGGTACAGGTTGGTGTCATCAGTGGGCCCAGGGGCATTTTGGAGGAGTTTTGAGGAGTTTCTATGAGGAACGGTGGCATTCACTTAATATATCCCATCATCTGCACTGTTACCTTTTGTTCCAGAGCATTTTGACAACTTTCGGAAAACTGAGTTATTTTTGGGCTTAACTCAATTAATTACGTTCAAGGTGGCATTCCGGGAGGAAAACATGATAGAACACCTTAGTGTAATAGCTTGTTGGAACCGGGACGAGAATACCTACATGATGGGATGGTTGGACATGAGTTTTAGTGACCTGAGGAGACATGGTAGCCGATTTACTCTTTCCTGCATTAAAAAGGAATATTTTAATTGGAAAATAAGAGGGAAAAGTGCTCCATGATTAAAATAATAATAAAATAAGGCTCTAGAAGGATCTATGAGATCTATAAAGAGAAAAGGAGGAGGCAATTGAGGGATATCTAGGATTTGATCATTTTATTGTGTGAGAGCTTTGAGAACTTGGTTCTCTTCTCCATTGGTAGTCGCAGGTCGGAAACCCTCGAGTGATTTGTCGAGTGTTGGACAAAGAAAACCCAACTCTCTTGAGGAGACTTCATTCAAGACTTTCACAGAGTTTCAGGGATATTGGAGTGAGGATCATTTAGATCTTCAAATGGTGCTTCATCGATTTGCAATTGATTTAGTGGCAGTTTTTGTTGGAGGGAGAGTGTAGTTGTTCAGTTTTGGATGCCAGTGCAATGCAGCAGTTCATATTGGTGGCCAGTTTTCCATCTCCGCTATTTTGGGTCAGATATGCATGTAACCCCAATTTACTATTTATAATAAAATGTTGAGATTCTTCCTGTTCAATGTGTAATGGATTGTAGTGCTATGTCTGTTTTTATTTTACATGGCAATCATCTGTTAGGTAAATGTTGATTTTATGGCATAATGTGGGGTTAAGTTATTTTCTGCAAAATTGGGGAAATATCCCGTTTGGGATATTACAAGGTAGGGGACATGGTCTACCTACGGTAGCAGCCATATAGATAGTCTTCACTTAAGCAAAAGGGGGCAGAAGAAAAGCTTTGACCCTGACTCAATGGGTCATAGAAGGTGATCAGGGGGGTTGGAGAGGTGGCTTATGAGTTGGAGCTACCTTCAGAGAGCTGGATCCACAACGTGTTCTATGTCTCATGCCTGAAAAAGGTGTTGGGACAGCATGTTACAACCACAACAGAGGGGCATTTAGTTTTGACACCAAAGTCCATATTGGAGACCCGAGAGAGGAGATTGAGGAACTGGGTGATCAGAGAGCATTTGGCCAAATGGAAGGATTTGTCGGAGGATGATGTTACATGGGAAAGTGAACTAATTTTGCAACATCCAGCCTTGTAGTTGCTTGGGGACAAACAAACATCTGGGAGGGGAGGACTGTAATGCCCCTTCCTAAAAAATTTCCTAAGGTGATAGAACCAATTTTGTAAATTTTGTCATTTTTGGTCTAAGGCAAATTTTGGTGGAGAAACTTAGGAAAAAGTGGGTCGAAGAGTTTTTAGTGGAATGTGGGGGCCACTCGCCCACACATAATACGCACCAATTGGTAAGGAATTCAATTTCCTAAGTGAAGTCGAAGTCATAGGAGTGAACCACATGAGACTTAAGGCTAGCAAGCATAAATAGGAGGGAAGAAGCACCATTTGGGGCTTTTGACATTTTGATAACTCATTGTTGCTTTGGTTGTTCAACTGAGCTACAAGTGTTCATCCTTTCTCCCAAGGAATGAAGCTCATCCTTTCTTCGGTGGACCTCGATTGCCACCCTAGGAAGGCTTTCATCTTCATTTGGAGACCAGGAAAGACACATCCTACAGGAATTATGCATTTCTGGTTCAGCAGGGACGTAGAAGGAGAGGCCATGCAATCTTGCAGAAGTGGTGTCATAATTTTGAGAAAACAATGTTGCTAGGGTGTTTCTTAGCCAATTTCTAGACTGGAGGAGTGGATTTTCAGTAGAAGGAGAGAGCACACCCTTCAGAACAAATTTATGGGCTTAGGGACTACGTCATCTCCTATAGGATTGCGCAGTCATTTGTGTGGGTTGTTCGAAGGGAGTCTTGGATTTTGTTTGGAGGTTTATTTGGAGGGGATCTCTAGCATTTTGGGAGAAAAAATTATCAGATTCAACTACAGGTGTTAATTTCTTGTTGTGGGGGAGGGCTAAGCTATGGGGGGCCGAATTTGGAGGGTCAAAACTAGGGGAAACCCTTTCTGGGTTTTGGGGGGTTTTTGGCAAGGATTCCACCCTTAATTTTACAAAGTTTTCTAGAAATTTTTGAGGGAGGGAATAAGGGTGTCAAGTCATCTAGTAGTGTAGAAATATTGCGCCAACGCAGTTTTCTAGAGAGCAGCACTTCCACAACAGTTGGGCACTTTTGTACTGATCACCTGAGGCTTGTAGCTTGCCTTGTGCAAGCCCAGGTGCACTCCTTCCATTTCCCATTGTACTCCAGCAATTACATATACTAAAAATTGGCCAATTTGGTGTTCTAGGCAGAATTTATGTTTATGTGTGTTCACTGAATAATTTTTCTGTGTTGAAATTATTGCATGTGTTTTGTTATCACTGTAAATTTCTATTAGGAATATTACAAAGAAGCCTCAATGCTAGCCCTAAAAGGGCTCACTCATGGATAACATCATCCTTTCTCTCACCTATGGCTCACGCGTGTGGCCTAGAGTTATGTTTATTCATTGGCTACTAGGTCGGATTGCGACCTAACTTGTTAGTAGCACATTATTTTATGATTTTTATGGGCAATATGATAAAATTGGAACTTGAATTCCTCATATAAGAAGATGAATCATTCATTCTTGTAAATCATCATCACAACTTGGAGATATCAGCCTCTCTTTGGAGAATTTCGACCCTCTTTTCTTATTTTATTGATGTGACCTATGAATGTGCTTTGATATTTTGAGCACATCACTTGTCTTTGGAGCTATTGTCTTCGTTCAATGGATGGATTATCTTGCATATTATATTTGTAAGTGTTATTATCATTGAATATCTATTTCCTTTATGTTTAATGTATGGAATATATTGAATCTAGGGTTTTGCTATTGTGCCCTAATTTGTTGAATATATATTGAATGGTATCTAGATGTCATAATTGCATGCATAACTCACAAATAACATGTGAATGAATATCCTGGTGGTGAAATTTAACTAGCTCTCCCATCAAACTCCTTGATCCATTACATAAGTAATTGTTAGGGTTTTTGATGCTAGGGCATCAACTATCCTTCCTCCTTAGCAACCACTCACTCATTAAATTAAATCATAGACTCCATCCACCCAAGGATAAGGAAGTAGCCCTCATTTGTTGGTGATCACTTTAAATTTATCCATAAATTATTATCTTCTTCTTTTCTTACCTAATTCCCCCACTTTAAGGCCAAGCGACCAAACTAGGGCTTGGTGTGAATTACTGGGGGAAAGGGAATTTCTGGGGTTGGAGAGTCTAAATTCCAAGAGGATAATGCTTGCCACAAAATCCCTTCTTTTGATTGGCATTAACTTCAATTTCGTCCATAAATTTATTTTCCCCACTTACTAGCCCTAAGCTAACCCTAGTTTGGACTTATCTAACCTATAAAGTAACCCATTTTGGAGATGGTAGTCAACTATGTTGTCACCATCATGCACATGAATTTGGATTTGCAACTATTGAAACACGTCCTTGAAGTCCTCATCCTCTGTATATGCTTCTCTACATGCATCATGGGTGAAAGGTTTCATGTGCATAAGAGTTCCCAAAGTTATGATCTCTGATGTGGGTGGCTTTGAAAGCATGTCAGCCAACTTGTTTGTGTTGCTTTTCGTGTACTTGATCACTAAATGAAACTGTTGTAAAAACCTCATCCACTTGTAATGCCTTGTCTACTGTAGCTTCCTTTGGGCCTACAAGTATTGTAGTGTCTAGTGTGATCTTTGTGGATTACTATCTCCTTTCCCATTAGATAGTGTTTCCACTTCTTCATATCTTGCATTAAGGTATAAAACTCCTTGTCGTAGGTAGGGTAGTTAAGAATTGCCCCATCAAATACTTCAGAATGGTGACATATAGGCCTTCCTCTTCGCATCAAGACTGCTCCATTGACATACCTACTCGCATCTGATTCTACCAAAGTTGCATGAAGTGGGGACGAAACAGGTGCATCTTTGCGAAAGAAAAGCATTGGAAGCGTCATTTTCCAAGAATCCTTAAAAGCATCTATTATATATATTATATTGTTATATATATTATTTATTTTATATATATATATATATATATATATATATATATTATTATGTATATTATATTATAATATTATATTAGTATATATTATATACTGTGTGTGTATATATATATATAAAATAGATGCTTCCCAGGATTCATAGAAAATGATGTTTCCAATGCTTCGCTTCCCAAAAGTGCACTTGCTTCGTCCCCACTTTATGCAACTTTGGTAGAATCAGATGCAAGTAGGAATGTTATCAGAGCGATCTTGATGCAAGGAGGAAGGTTTGTATGCCACCACTTTGCAGTATTTCATAGGATAATTTCAACTACCCTCCCTACAACAAGGAGCTTTATACCTTAATGCAAGTTGTGAAGAAGTGGAAACACTATCTAATGGGAAAATAAATAGTAATCCACAAAGATCACACTAGCCACTACAATACTTGTAGGCCCAAAGTAAGCTACAATAGACAAGGCATTACAAGTGGATGGGGTTTTTACAACAGTTTCATTTAGTGATCAAGTACAAGAAGGGAAACACAAACAAGTTGGTTGACATGCTTTCAAGGCCACCCACATCAAAGATCACAACTTTGGGAACTCTTATGCTCATCGAGCCTGTCACCCATGATGCATACAGAGGCATATACAAAGGATGAGGACTTCAAGGAGGTCTTTCAATAGTTGCAAATCTAAATTGATGTGCATGATGGTGAAAACACAGTTGACTACCATCTCCAAAATGGGTTACTCTACAAGTTAGATATGTTATGTGTTCCCAATGGTAAGAAACTATAGTTGATCAAAAAGGATCGCACCTCCAAGGTTGCAAGGCATTTTGGTGTAGAGAAGACAATGACCAAATTGCAATGGTATGTGTACTAACTTAGGATGAAAGAAGGCATAGCTATGTTCACAAGTGGATGCAAGCTTTGTTGTACCAGTAAGCCTAGTGATAGGAAATAGGGTCTCTACCATTCCTTGCATGTACCCACTCATTCTAGGGAAAGCATTTCCATGCACTTTGTGAGATGTTTACCAACAACCAGGAAGAGGCAAGACTACCTATTTTTGGTAGTGGATAGGTTCAACAAGATCTTTGTTCTAATACCCTTTAAAAAGACTATAAGCAGGCAAGAAGCAACAAACTTGTTCCTTGGACAAGTTTGGGTGCACTTTGGGATACGATGGAGCATTTTTTCAAACAGGGACACAAGATTTCTTAGTGCATTTTGGACTACATTGTGGGAGAATATGGACACAGAGATGGGCAAACATTAGTCAACAAGACTTTGGTGCAGCTTTCGATGAAAATTTGGCATATATACAACACTCTTAAAGCAAAGCAATCCACACTTCTACTTGTAAGTCCCCATTTCAAACCTGTTTTAGATATTTTCCACCTTCACCTTTAGATAATGGAGAACAAGGAAGAATGAGGTAGGATATCACCGAGGATGCCTTGGGGGGGGGGGATTGTTGAGAAGAATAGGAATATCCATCTATAGGTACAAGAGATGCTACAAAATTCATAGGAAAAGTACAAGTTCGGCCATGATCAGCACAAAATAGATAATTCATTCAAGGTGGGAGATAAAGTATGGTTATAGTTAAACAAGGATTTTGTTGGGTTGTGGGAGTCAATTCAACCCTTTGGTGGGAAAAGTCATGAATTTAATGTAACATTTTATTAAATAATTACTGTCTCCAAATGTGCATGACGTAGATATTATTTCTAGAGGGAGTCAAACTAGACGTTAGAAAAAGATTTTAAGAAGGCTTTCTTCCACCCTAGTGAAGGTTGTTCACTGTGAGATCATTTGATGTCGTAATACAAAGAAACCATTTTGTAAAAAACATTTTCATGTGTTGGATCAAGGCCCAAGCCTTCATCTCAAACTTATATAGTTGTTGAAAATACATTTTCCTAGGTTGGACAAGCCCTTTAGGGGGGATCTCCATCCAAAATTGTGGGCTATTAGGACATCTATTGCTATTTTGATTGGGTCATCTCAAATAAGTAGATCCTCTTAGTAAGTTAGATCTTCCTGCAAATAATCCAAGGCTAAGAGTAAGGGATAGTTTCACCCCTAATTCATCACCCCTCTCTAGCCTCAAAAAGTGAAAACTGACAAAGGAAGGCTTGTGATCGCAACTATACGAAGTAGTAAGGTAAAAAGGCAAAGGTAAGCCTCATTCTTCAACTACTTCATTATCAAAACATTTTATAAATTTATTTTTTTTCATTTTTATTACTAGCTTGCTGCAAATTTCTTGTCATACATAGCTAGTAATACATGGAGAACAAGAGATTATATTTATATCTTATCCAAGAAATTGATAAATATATTTTCTTGAGTTTATTTTGACATATTTACATGGGTATAGCTAGTTTATCTGTGCAAATCTGGAAAATAGTATTGATTGTAACATATCCTTTATTGCAAAATTTTCATTCAACAAGTTTTCAAGTATCTTTATTTTGCCTTGTATTAGCTCAGACTAGTTTTATAGTATACACTTTAAATCTATAGCTTAGATTTACTTGCTTAACCTTTAAAAATTTAATCACTAGTTTAAATAATTTTCTGGGCTATATACCCAGGGGGTTTGACCCGAAGACCTCATGATGTGAATTTCCAGCTTGTTGGAAATTTGTTTTATTTTAAGGTTTCAAGCAATCTTCTACCTTCTAGCCTAATCACCCCTAGATCAAAGATCTAAAAGTTTCCATGCACTTTTGAGCAAGTTTTCAAGGGGTTAGGCTTGTAGATTTCCACATTTTCAGCAAAAATTGCAAACTTGTAAAAATAGGGAAGCAAGTTGATTCACACAACAACCTCCTTACCAAGTATTTGTGCATAAAAATATTTACATATTTTATTAGGATATTTTCTAAACATCAAATTTAACTATTTACTTCTTGTATTCTATTAGTATTTGGTGTACTTCTTCTTGTTTTAGTATTTTTACATAGTTTTCATACTAGAACAACAGAACAATGTTGAAAAGTCCTCCACTTCAGCCATTTAACCCCTTTATAAGGCACTAGTATTTTAGTGGTTGGATGGAGTTATCCACGGAAAGCCTCTCATAGCGCTTTTTTGTAGGAGTTGGGCTTAAAGAGTGGGGACATAGGCCATGGTGAAAATATGTCTTTATTTTGTGTGTGACGACCGAGCATAATTGTACAGATCTTCAACAATCCCTAATAAAATAGTGGGTAAACCCATATAGGAGAAATTTTTACTCTTTCTTTAGAGAACCATCCAACCCACAACCCTACATAGCTCAGTACATGATGATCTACCACACTCCTCTTCCATCTGCACCAGTTAGACACCTCTCACCATCTATCATCCCTCTTGAAGGTGGATCATCATTCGGTAGATATTTTTACCCACAAAAAGTGGGTGACCCCATAGGAGAAATTTTTCTCCCATCATCACTTCTAGCCAGCAGCCGCTGATAACCATTAGTAGCCAATGACAATGTGTCATTCATATAGTGGGTGACCCCATAGGAGAAATTTTTCTCCCATCATCACTTCTAGCCAGCAGCCCCTGATAAGTTATAACCACTAGTAGCCAATGATGATGTGTCATTCATATCTCCGCCACCTGCATCAATCATATGTTTCCTCTCCCATTTGGCAAGAGCACACATTGGAAGGTGGGCTTCCGATCAAAAGGTCCTTTATTCATTTTGCACCAACTGCTTATGCTTGTTTGTATTTTGGGAATTTGACATGGATAATGGGGTAACCTAGAAGGAAGAGGGGTTTTTATTATGATCTTGTTCCCTCACCTTAAATGGGGGTTTAAATTTTCATCCTAGTTTATTGGGACCTCCCCTAATGGCCCAATGGGTAAATGAGGGGCACTACTTGGGAAGCCCTAATTGAGATAGTGTAGTCTCATTTCTCCCAATTCCATACTTACCACTTTCCATCTTACATTACAAGCCCTATATTCCACCTCCCTTCTTCGGGTTCAATTGACCATTGGTCCTCTCATATTTGGAACATACATTCTCATATCTGGGTAGGGCCCTAAACTTGGCCCCGAGAAGCTGATGCAACTAAAAGAACAAGAAAAAGCATATGATGCCATAAGAAAAAACAAAACAAGATCAAAATGCAAATGATGGTTAGGACATACACATTAGCACATGGGCAAAAGCCTAGCATGAGCTCTACCTCACTCATTATCGCCATCATATAGTTCCTGAGCACATGTTGCTCTTCATATTATGAGAAGGAACACTTGCATGTCCCAACACCTAGTGGGAAATGAGTTGCTTCACCATTAAGGGGGTAACAACTTCTTGTCACACAGATTGTCAAGGCACCGCGACAACGACTCAGATTGGGGGTTGTCACCTTTATCTCCAATCTCTCTATTTAAGTTGTCTCCTTGCAAGCTAAGGGAGGTAGACCCTTTTAGAAATGAGGATGAAGAATCCAGGAGACACAACTAAGACATCAAATACTTGATAAGATGAACGAGATTCCACAGATCTAAATTAGATTTCACATTTAAAACAAGTGCCTTATGGAGTCAAACAAGATCCCGTTATGCAATTATAAACAAGCAAGTGTCGATTCACTGTTGCTAAATGACCACAATGATATTCAATAGAAAATGCCATGGTCATTCATTAAGATATTGAAGCAATAAGATGAAAATGCCAAGATTTAAAATGTTTCAATTAATTTCGATCCAGACAAATCAAAGATTTTATATAGTCACTCTTAAGATAAAATTTCAAAATCTCATTTGACTATAAAAGATATTTTTGAGAGATTTTTATAATTTTTTTTTTTTTTTTTTTTAGAACAAACTAAAAATCTACATCTAAATAAAAGTTCTAACAAAAGTTAAGTCTAAACAAAACTAAAATTGAAACAAACTAAATTAAAACTAAGAATTAAATAAAAACTAAAACTAAGCTAAGACTTTAAAAAATTGAAATTAAAAGATAAAGATAGATTAAATTAAAATCTAAAATCTAACCAAATTAGAACTAAAGCTAAGCTAAAAAATTGAGTTAAATAAAACTACACCTAAAATCTAATGCTAACTATGAAAACGAAAGAAAGAAATGCATATACAAATTTAAATCTAAAACGAATTAAACCCAAATGCTAACCTAAAGTAATGAAAATGAAACGACGCAAGAAAAAAAAAAAAATCTTGAACGCATATGTATATGTTTGATTTTCAGTGTTTGTGTTTATTTGTGTTTTCATTCGTTCTACAGGTTGTCGAGCATAGATGGCAGACTTGGACGCGGAGAAGCCAGGAGACAAGAGCTCGATGCTGGCTGACGGGAAACTAAGAAACAAGGGAAGATGGACGACAAGAGTAACGGGACATCGAGTTGAGGAGCAGAGATGACTTTGATGCAGATCGATTTTGCAGGTCGAATGGGAGAGCGAAATGAGGGCTCAACAGGTTCGAAAGGAGTTGACAGATGCAGTGTGGGTTTGGAAGGTAAGACGGAGGGATTCAATGGGTCTTGGACGGCAAAGCTTGATGGCGGAGTCAATTTGGACGGCGGCAACAAGGATTGGACGGGTAAAATGTTGAAGGATGACTGCTGGAGATGGATATGAGGACGGGCAGATAGGAAAATGAAGGAGTAAAGGAGGGCAGACAGAAGGCTGGACGGTTTAAGGAAATCGAGGGTTATGCAGAGAATATGGAGCGGCGGAGGAGGAAGACAGTATTCATGAAATCGAAAGACAGCGTAGATGAATAAGGAACTCAATTGAAAACGCAGATTGGCAAGCAGAGAGTTGATGGCATACGTTTGGATCTGAGGAAGACGCTGGACAAAAATAAAATTATACAGTGATTAAACCCAATACTTTCAAATTTCTTCCTTCAAAATCAGATTTTCAGGATGCTAGATTTACTGCGTTTGAAATATTTGAAATATCTCCTTGGCAGCACAACTAGGCCCAGATCTAAAATTTTGTGATAAACCTCCTGCAATCCTGTAGAAAACCCAATAGAACGAAAACTGCATACAAATTTACAAGATTAATTTACAATTTAGAAAGCCCTCATAGCCAAATTTGAACCCTTTTAGCACATTTTTTAGAAATTTAAAATTTTTGGGAGAGGCACAAGCCTTTGAAACCCTCCAAAATCACAAATATCGTAAGATAAACCTGGAATTTAACAAATAAAGAGCTTATCAGATTTATGTTTATTGAGAATCGACTGGTCCAACCGAAGACTTCCCCAGACGCCCAATCTTTAAAAAAAATTGCCTTGCACACTTAGATCTTAATCTTAGATCGATAGAGATTTAAGAAAACAACATGAGACCTTTGCAGAAAAATCAGAATGTTATTTTATAAACCCAGAAAACTGCACAAGATACCTGTATGCAGATTAATCCATGAAGGCCATCAACTATAAAATACAAGAAACAAAGTAGCAGAGTTTAGAGACAATTCACCACATAGATCTGAGAAGGAACATCCAGATTTGTAACCCCAAAGTCTTTATGCTTTATTCCTCAAAAATTTACAAGAGCTTCTAAGAACAAGTGCACGATCCTAAGATCGGATGACTCAAGAATGACAAAGACCTCTAAGTTTATAAGACAAAATCTCTACCGGCTAGTTTGGATGATCCTTGTCAAAATAACCTCAACCGTCCAAAAAATTTAACCATCTTTTAATCAGGAGCGTTGAAATTATAAATTTGGGGAAAAACGAATTTATCATTTAATTCAATTTTTTTTTTTTAACCATGGTGAATCGGTAACTTTTTAGACTAATCTAAGGGAGGTCCCAGGATCAATCCTCGTGGCTGCCTTATAACACCAAGAGTATATCCAACAGCCTGCAAGTCAGACATACCGGAAACTTATGATTTAGCAAGAGCCGAGACTCCGCATCAAGGGGGAGCCTACTCCTTGAGCCGGATCATAACAGGCCATATACTCAATGAGATTTGAACCTCAGTCTCATGGGTTTCACCCAGCGAAACTTACCGTTAAACCACATATCACTGTATCATTTAATTCAATTTTAATTAACTCCAAAAATATTATTTTTGAGTTAATTACCCCAAAATTTTGACCTTGACTTAACCACCAAGGCCCAAGGGTCCAATATTTCTTAAAATTCTCAATATTCCCTTGGCCTAGGGCTTTCAAAATCATTTTCCAAAGACCCACAAATTTTGCCTTTAAAGATTTAATCCTAACTTAGGACCCTAAATTAATTAAATTTCTGGTTTAAGATTTTATTAATTAATTGACCAGAAAATTTAATTAATTGACTAAGAGGGGATTATAATTATTTTTCCAACCCTCTTTTACATGAGATAATACATTTACAGACATGGAGGGGGAATACCCATTCGTATAGACCCTCAAATAAATACCCAATTCTGCGACGCAAAACATGATCTAGTAGACCAAGTAGCTCAAACTACTTTTACATGGACTCGATAGAAAACACTAGGACTAACTTAGTATGCTGATGACAAAATCCACGCTAGCTTTGGGGTGAGGCTGGAGGGAAAAACTCTGCCGATCACTTACGTGAATCAGTGAGACAAAAAACCTCCTAAAATGGAAATCATCAACAACATACTAGGCTTACCTAGGTTGTTACATACATTGACGGTCCTACTTAGATCGTTTACATTATAACATGCAGAATGGGTTTACATCATTTATAAAAACTGTTGTCTGGTAATTAAATTTGAATGGCGCAACCACGTCGAACATGACGAATCCCATTTGAAAAAATGGGGGTGTACTGCTATGGGGTAGTTGACAAAGTGTGGTCAACATCTGGCTCTACTTGGGGACACGTTGCTTCATTGAAGGAATGTGAGAATCGAGAATCTGCATCGAAGCAACACACAAGATTACATAAATAGCGTCCATCCAAATATCATCATATAACATTAAGCTCATGAAAAATAGAAGCTCTTCTTTTGTTTATTATTCTACTTAACATGAACAGTGAAACTACTCTAACTGCAAAATGAAATGTTGAAATAACAAAGTGTAAAGTTAGAGATACAATACAGAGGATGCCCAGTGGCATCAAATGTGCTCAATATAGTGTATGCTAAGCATTTGCCTGCTTTCAGGCAAGTCTGTGGGCTGCTTTTCAGATGTGCCATGTCCAATCTTGCTCAATGTAGGACTTTGTCTTATGAAAATGTCAAGCTGCTCTCGGCCATCAGACGAATCAAACCACTTACTTCTTTTTTTCTTCTTTCTCTTCTTCTGAGTGGGTTGTGATGTCAGCAATGAGATCATTGTAGATTTCTTGTCCTCATCTTGAAGATGTTTGTACAAAATATCTGAAGAACCTGGAGCATGACCAATGTTATTCTGGATATACTCTGTCAATGGTGACACATAAGCTTGGTCTTTCTCAACATCCTTTGAAATCAAAGTTAAATCCTCCGTGTGATGAGATGAGAATGGCTTTAGCAGACAAGAAGTCTTATGATCTGTTGATGAATCTTCATAATCAAATTTCGGTTGAAATTTTTGTAATTCTTCCATTTTTTCCAATTTCTTTTGTATGGAACTCATCTCCCTGGCATGCCTTACTATTAATTTCGTCTGATTTGCCTCCATATTTTTTATTTCCAACAAGTGATTTTCCTTCATGGCAGTCATTTCCTGGGTATGTCTTGCTTCCATTGCAATCATATGATTCTGTATAATGGACATCTGATTAATCATTATCTTTAACCTATTTTCCATGACATTTATTTCCTTAACATGACTTTCTTCCATGGAAGTTATCTTATTTTGAAGACTGATTTGGTTAGCTTCCATGTTTTGAATCATTTGCATATGATTGGGTTGCACATCCTTAATCATCTGAGTTGGTTCCTTAACATGACTTTCATGATCTTCTATATGCATGTGATAGTCCTTACCAACAACATTAATTTGATGACTTGACCTTGCCATTCTACTAGCTATGATCCTTTTGACAATGGGACAAGTAGTCTCTTCATGAAGAGCATCACAAACTCTACAATAAGGAGGAACTTCATCAACCAGATTAGTAGATTCAAGCGGATTGGGAGGTCTCTGCTCACTCGACTGACCCTTTCTCTGCCAAGTATTATTATTTCGATTATTAGTATTATGATTCCTAGGTTGAGAATTATGCGTTTGAGCCCTTTCCATTTGGACCAACCTAGCCTGTAAGACACTTATTTCCTTAGCATGATTAAGCTCCATGCTTTCAAGATTTTGCATTAACCTTTTCATAGGGTCATCATCATCTTCTAGAGTATCTGTCAAAGACCTATCAAAATCTGGAGTTTTGGACATTCCAGATGCTTTCTTATCCTTTTCAATCTCCTCAGCTAAAGATTGACAAGCCTTATAATTTGCAGTTTTAGCCCGCCTTAACTCATATGAAGTATCAAAATCAAAAGCATCAATGTAAAAATTCAGAAGAGATCCATCAGGAGGTTTATGAGTTTGAGATATTTCTCTGACGATGCCATTAAATCTCCTGTTAAAATCTTCAGTTGTTTCATTTTCTTTCTTTTTTATGGTACTGATTTCCCTTACCAAATGCCTATCTTCCCTTTTATCACCGTACTTTTCCTTAAAGGCAGTTACAATTGATTCAAAAGTATTGAATGAATTATCAGGCTTTTCCATAAACCATTCAGCAACATCCTCGTCGAAAGTAAGAACAAAAGTTTTCATCTTTACATCGTCGAAATTATTATTTGCAACTGCAAATCTATTCCACCAGTTAGTGAAAGAAAATAAATGAGATTTAACACTAACTACATCATTTCCTTGAAAGATAGGTAATTCATCCATTTGAGGGAGATCATGGGGATAACCCTGAATATTAGCAAAATTACACGGGGCAAAAACATCCATGATATCATTTTTAGGATTTTAGAAATAGATCTGTGTTCAAGAATAGTCAAAAGGTCCTCAAGAAGCGAACTTCTTAGCAGGAACTCTTGTAAGAGATGAAAGAACTGAAGTCGCCACTTGAACATGAAACTAATTCTAAAATAGAAGAAACAATCGAGAGATAGCAGATGGATATCAGGGGGGGATTCTTGTCTGGAAGTAAATAGATGAATAAGTGGAGTCACCACCCAAACAAGAAGCCAACCGAAATGTCCAGGTGCTAAAGATACGATGATGAAATGATTAGTGATATGACGAAAGATAAGACGATGAAAATATGAAGAGATGAAAAGTCGCCAAAAAATGTGATCCCTTGCAACAGGCTAATGAATGGCGATGAAAGATCAGAAGATTATAAAATGTCGTTAAGACCAAGGACAGAAAAACTCTATCCCTGGCAACGGCGCCAAAAAATGTTGTCGCACAGATTGTCAAGGCACCGCGACAACGACTCAGATTGGGGGCTGTCACATTTATCCCCAATCTCTCTATTTAAGTTGTCACCTTGCAAGCTAAGGGAGGTAGACCCTTTTAGAAATGAGGATGAAGAATCCAAGAGACACAGCTAAGACATCAAATACTTGATAAGATGAACGAGATTCCACATATCTAAATTAGATTTCACGTTTAAGACCAGTGCCTTATGGAGTCAAACAAGATCCCGTTATGCAATTATAAACAAGCAAGTGACGATTAACTGTTGCTAAATGACCACAATGATATTCAATAGAAAATGCCACGGTCATTCATTAAGATATTGAAGCAATAAGATGAAAATGCCAAGATTTAAAATGTTTCAATTAATTTCGATCCAGACAAATCAAAGATTTTATATAGTCACTCTTAAGATAAAATTTCAAAAGCTCATTTGACTATAAAAGATATTTTTGAGAAATTTTATAATTTTTTTATTATTATTTTTTTGGATTTTGAAATTTTTTTTTTTTAAACAAACTAAAAATCTACATCTAAATAAAAGTTCTAACAAAAGTTAAGTCTAAACAAAACTAAAATTGAAACAAACTAAATTAAAACTAGGAATTAAATAAAAACTAAAACTAAGCTAAGACTTTAAAAAATCGAAATTAAAAGATAAAGTAAGATTAAATTAAAATCTAAAATCTAACCAAATTAGAACTAAAGCTAAGCTAAAAAATTGAGTTAAATAAAACTACACCTAAAATCTAACGCTAACTATGAAAACGAAAGAAAGCAACGCATATACAAATTTAAATCTAAAATGAATTAAACCCAAATGCTAACCTAAAGTAATGAAAATGAAACGACGCAAAAAAATAAATAATTCTGAACGCATATGTATATGTTTGTTTTTCAGTGTTTGTGTTTATTTGTGTTTTCATGCGTTCTACAGGTTGTCGAGCATAGATGGCAAACTTGGACGCGGAGAAGCCAGGAGACAAGAGCTCGATGCTGGCTGGAACAGGAAACTAAGAAACAAGGGAAGATGGACGACAAGAGTAACGGGACGTCGAGTTGAGGAGCAGAGATGAGTTTGATGTAGATCGATTTTGCAGGTCGAATGGGAGAGTGAAATGAGGGCTCAACGGGTTCGAAAGGAGTTGACAGATGCAGCGTGGGTTTGGAAGGTAAGACGGAGGGATTCAATGGGTCTTGGACGGCAAAGCTTGATGGCAAAGTCAATTTGGACAGCGGCAACAAGGATTGGACGGGTAAAATGTTGAAGGACCACTGCTGGAGATGGATATGAGGACGGGCAGATAGGAAAATGAAGAAGTAAAGGAGGGCAGACAGAAGGTTGGACGGTTTAAGGAAATCGAGGGTTATGCAGAGAATATGGAGCGGCGGAGGAGGAAGACAGTATTCATGAAATCGAAAGACAGCATGGATGAATAAGGAACTCAATTGAAAACGCAGATTGGCAAGCAGAGATTTGATGGCATACGTTTGGATCTGAGGAAGACGCTGGACAAAAATAAAATTATACAGTGATTAAACCCAGTACTTTCAAATTTCTTCCTTCAAAATCAGATTTTTAGGATGCTAGATTTACTGCGTTTGAAATATTTGAAATATCTCCCTGGCAGCACAACTAGGCCCAGATCTAAAATTTTGTGATAAACCTCCTGCAATCCTGCAGAAAACCCAATAGAACGAAAAATGCATACAAATTTACAAGATTAATTTACAATTTAGAAAGCCCTCATAGCCAAATTTGAACCCTTTTAGCACAGTTTTTAGAAATTTAAAATTTTTGGGAGGCACAAGCCTTTGAAACCCTGCAAAATCACAAATATCGTAAGATAGACCTGGAATTTAACAAATAAAGAGCTTATCAGATTTATGTTTATTGAGAGTCGGCTGGTCCAACCGAAGACTTCCCCAGACGCCCAATCTTTAAAAAAAATTGCCCTGCACACTTAGATCTGAATCTTAGATCGATAGAGATTTAAGAAAACAACATGAGACCTTTGCAGAAAAATCAGAATGTTATTTTATAAACCCAGAAAACTGCACAAGATACCTGTATGCAGATTAATCCATGAAGGCCATCAACCATAAAATACAAAAAACAAAGTAGCAGAGTTTAGAGACAATTCACCACATAGATCTGAGAAGGAACATCCAGATTTGTAACCCCAAAGTCTTTATGCTTTATTCCTCAAAAATTTACAAGAGCTTCTAAGAACAAGTGCACGATCCTGAGATCGGATGACTCAAGAATGACAAAGACTTCTAAATTTATAGGACAAAATCTCTAACGGCTAGTTTGGATGATCCTTGTCAAAATAATCTCAACCGTCCAAAAGATTTAATTATCTTTTAATCCGGAGCGTTGAAATTAAAATTTTGGGGAAAAAACGAATTTATCATTTAATTCAATTTTAATTAACTCAAAAATATTATTTTTAAGTTAATTACCCCAAAATTTTGACCTTGACTTAACCACCAAGGCCCAAGGGTCCAATATTTTTTAAAATTCTCAATATTCCCTTGGCCTGGGGCTTTCAAAATCATTTTCCAAGGACCCACAAATTTTGCCTTTAAAGATTTAATCCTAACTTAGGACCCTAAATTAATTAAATTTCTGGTTTAAGATTTTATTAATTAATTAACCAGAAAATTTAATTAATTGACTAAGAGGGGATTATAATTATTTTTCCAACCCTCTTTTACATGAGATAATACATTTACATACATGAAGGGGGAATACCCATTCCTATAGACCCTCAAATAAATACCCAATTCTGCGACTCAAAACATGATCTAGTAGACCAAGTAGCTCAAACTACTTTTACATGGACTCGATAGAAAACACTAGGACTCACTTAGCATGCTGATGACAAAATCCACCCTAGCTTTGGGGTGAGGCTGGAGGGGAAAACTCTGTCGATCACTTACGTGAATCAGTGAGACAAAAAACCTCCTAGGATGATAATCATCAACAACATACTAGGCTTACCTAGGTTGTTACATACATTGACGATCCTACTTAGATCATTTACATTATAACATGCAGAATGGGTTTACATCATTTATAAAAAACTATTGTCTGGTAATGAAATTTGAATGGCGCGACCACGTCGAACATGACGAATCCCATTTGAAAAAATGGGGGTGTACTGCTATGGGGTAGTTGACAAAGTGTGGTCAACACAACTGTTATGCATCATACAAAGCAAAATCTAACCCTTGAGCTACGAGCAATAATACAAAGAAAAATAACGAAAAAGTAAAAGGCACACAAGAGGGGTGGAAAAACAAAGGCCGAGTTAATAACTTATGCATCCACGATTGCTCCCTCCCCACATCTATACACTCAGGATGAGGAGGCCACCATAGATGGTGGTTTTGACCATGGCACTTGGCCATGAAGTCTTCTCCCCTCTATTCCATCATCATTCACATGACACCTATCAATTGAAGGGTGGACCAAGGACAAGTTACTTTCCCTTGGGGGTTGGAAACACCTAATAGGGTGGTCTATTAGCCACTTCTACCTAGGGAGGCAACACCATTGCGAGTTCAAAGCCTTAATTTTGGAAGGGAAGTCTTATTTGAAGTGTCAAATTGGCCATTGTTTTCAAGCTTGCTTCACTTATATGCAAAAATGATTAAATGTACCTAATGTTGTATTTGTTCACATTATATATTTTGTGTAATTGTCAGGTGGTTCTAGAGCCATGGCTTGAGAAACTTAATTGGGGCCCAAATCTTTTAGAGGAGCATATTGACATCTATAGGTGGAGCATTGAGAGCCATGGGAATTAAACCTCATGCTTCCTTTTTGTCCAAGTCTTCCCAACGTTCCCTTGGGCCCCACCTCATGCCTCTAGCCTCCAATATGCACCAATGACTGTGCTGCCTCCATCTGGGCAGCAATTCCTTCTCATTGGGCCCCATTCTCCACTATTGTCGCAATATTTGGCCTCAGTCAAATGTTTAGAGGCCTATAGTTGCCTAAGTCTAATTGTGTGCCCCCAAACCCACATCTCCTAAGTCAAAACTGTTATAATATCAAAATTGGCCAAAAATTAATATTCAAGTTAGCAGAATTGCTAAGAAAGAATATTACAATCCTCCACACCAAGATATTGCTTGTCCTCAAGCAACTGCGGTGATGGATGCTAGAGGATCTGCTCCCCTTCCCAAGTTGCATCCTGACCGTATATCAATCTTTGAGAAGAACTTGGCTCCCCTCAACTCATCCATCAGTTCATCAATATGTGGGATGGGGTAGCAGTTATTCATGGTCTTTTCGTTGAGGGCCCTATAATCAATGCACATATGCAAGGTCTCATCCTTCTACTTCACCAGAACAACTGATGAAGCAAATGGGCTAGAGTTGGGCCTGATGTACCCCAATGCCAAGAGCTCATGGATGGTTCTCTCTATCTCATCCTGGTAGGTCTTAGGATGCCTATAGGGAGTAGTGATCACCGCCTGTACTCCAGGCTCCAACTCTATGGTATGCTCAAATCCTTGGTTAGGTGGCTGGACGGGTGGTATATCTCCAAATACTATAGGGTACCTGTCAAGGATGGCCTGAATCTTTGGATGTGGTGGCTTGGCCACGCCCCCAGCCTCATAAATCCTCAACTCTACAACATTTCCATCTGGATCCAAGAACTCCATTTCAAACTTCCGCCAGTCAATGGTGACTCTGCCAAGTGCATAGAGCAATTGGACTCCCAACACTATGTTGGTGTCTGGAACATCAACCACAAAGAAATGGTCTATCATGGAGTAGTTCCCCATGGTCACAGTCAAAGCAGGGACATAGCGTGTGCACTGCATTTTCCTATCACCCAGCACAAGAACTAAAAACCACTCAAATTCCCCTATGTAATGCCTCTCTTTTGGACCATCTCGGGATCAATAAAGTTGTGAGTGGCCCCACTGTCCACTAACACTAATACACGTTACCCCTAAACTATCCCCTTGATCCTCATAGTCAAAAATTTGGGTACCCCATGCAGTGATGCGAGTACCCCTCCTGAAGGTGAAAATGCAGCTCCCCCTGCTGCCGATGGGGGTGGTGGTGGTGACCCTCTCTCCTGAGGTGTTGCACTGTCATCTCCTCCCATCTCAAAATATGTCTCCTCCTCTCCATCACCATCTGAGAATACCTCTATGTAGTGGGCCTTTCCTGCTACATACCTATGGCCTGGTGTCCATGGTTCCTGGCAAGTGAAGCATAGCTTCTTCCTTCGAAGGTCTCTCCAAGTGTCATCATCCACCTATCCCCGTCCCTGGTTGGCTCTATGTGGTGGGACTCTCGTGTCTCTTCCTCTATGTTGGAAACTAGGTTTGTTTGGCAGAGGTGCCCTAGCTCTGGGTTGGGCATCTTGCAAGTCCCTAGCTCTCCCCACTGCATCCTGCAACGTAGTGGGTTTGTTGGATCTCACTAGCCCCCGCAATGGCTCTGCCAATCCCTCTATGAACATGTAAATCCTCCTAGACTCTAACAAGTTTGGTACCATCACCGATAGTCTCAAAAACTCCGAGATGGACACCACTGCATTCCTAGACTGCTTGAGTCTGGTCATCTCCCCAAAATACTCCTCTAGGTCCTTCCTCTCAAACCGTTCTAGCACCCTCCTAATAAACTCATCATATGCTGTAACCCCTACATATTCCAGCGTGGTCAACCCATGGAACCACCAATCATGAGCCTCCCCGTCCAGATGCAGCGTGGCAATCTTGATGGCCTCTCCCTCAGTCATCTGGTTTATCTAGAAATAAACATCCAGCTTCTTGACCCATGCCTTGGCCAAGCTCTTAGAGGAGCCATCAAAAGTCGAAAGAAACAACCTCCCCGTGGTACACTATAAATCATTCCCCTACGTGTAGCCTCCTCCACTCTATCCTCTAGGTTTGTTGCTTCCCTTCAGTTGGCAAAAATCTTTACAAGTAATGGCCCTCCCAAACTCCAAGCCATAGGACTGGTACTCTAGGAAGTACTCTCCATAGTGTGCTTCCTCCCGCTCCAATTGTCCTCCCGAACCTGAAGCTAGGAATGTAGGAATGGTAGACCGCAGGGGTGTATATGGTACGGTAGGCATATTGGGGTTAAGTGATGCCTGGTGTTGTGAGGTGTCGGATCCTTCTCCCACCTGGAAATCCCCTTGGACTCCCTTACCTTTGCTACCAATATTTTTTGGTGACCCATCTCCTCAATGTTATTCGTGGGGTCCTGCACTACCTTCAATAGAAGGTGAGCAAATTCCTCCTCCTTGCTCCTCTTCTCCCCTACTGTGTCCCCCATTCTTGTCTCCACAACCTCCGTTTCACTAGTCACAGGGTCTGGAGTGATTTCTAGCTCTCTTTGTTTGCTCTTGTACCTCTGCCTCCAGGATGTCACATTCTGCTTGTCTTCCGATGTCATAAACTGCACTACTCCCAGGTTGAGCCAAGTCTATGAGCTCGGATACCACTGTAATATCCATGGAGATAATTTACAATAACAAACATGCACAACAAAATATATACACAATATAGAACACCGTGGGACCATAAAAACTGCGCTGAGCCATTTTATTAACTATGAGGAAGTGTACAAATTAGGTGCCAGAATGAGTGCACCTGGGCTTGCTCAAGGCAAGCTAGAGAAGCCCTCAAAAGTACTGCTGAACACCCTCAAATTCTGTCCTCTGCGTGGTTGTAGCTCTACGCTGGAAACTGCACATAAATGTTGTCGTTGCTCCGAATGATCTATTGCTAGGGCCTGTTATACTGCTCAAAATATTTTTGGAATTCAACCCCAGAATCTACTTAATAAACCCTAAATAACCCACGAAGGGTTTTCCCAAAGCCTGACCCCATAAATTGGCTCCCTAAACTGCTAGGAAATTCAGACCTCCTGGTAATTCTGCTGCTCGATGCCACCAAAATTCTTGGAAAATTCTTGTTAGAAGGCTCCAAGCTTTCCCACCAAATCTCCTACAAACACTCCACTCACTCCTTGGCTCCCAGAGTGATTCCCTCAAGGGACTACGCAACCTCTACGCTACTGATGATGCCTCTGCATTGCTAATGCAGTGACTGCGATGTAGGAGAGGCTCTCTATTGTTGAACTAATCGTACTATTGTGAAACACCTTCCTTACACTGGCACTCGAAGTCCACCGAAGCAAACGCTGGGAACTCCGCTTGAAGACACTTGTGTGCTGAACAACACATGCAGACTTGGCTCACTGCTCAAGCGTGCTCTGTCAATAGACAATATCGAAATAGATGAATGAAATCCCAAAATGAGCCTCATGCTTCCTTTTTGTCCAAGTCTTCCCAACGTTTCCTTGGGCTACACCTCGTGCCTCTAGCCTCCAATACGCACCAATGACTGTGCTTCCTCCATGTGGGTCGCAGTCGCAGTTCCTTCTCATTGGGCCCCATTCTCCATTATTTCCGCAATATTTGCCCTCAGTCTAATGTTTAAAGGCTTATAGTTGCCTAAGTCTAACTATGGGCCCCCAAACCCACAAAAATTAATATTCCAATAGCAAAATTGTTAAGCAAGAATATTACAGGCAAGGATCATTTTGCTTGGATCCTTAGTTTTTATATGATGGATTAAATATTCGCTTGGGCTATAGTGAGCATCAATTTTCTGAAGCGTTTTAGCCATTTTTCAAAGGAAAAATGTTATAAAAAATATTTTCTCAAAATTCATTTAAATAACTTAGTATAATTTGTAAAATTATTTTATAATTTTAATTGTAAATTATTTCTCTAACTTGGGTTGGGGTTTTTTAGATTTATTTTATATATATTTGGGGTTTGGTTGTTGTATTTTTATTTTTTGCAATTTGGATCAAGGTATCAAGTGAAGAAAGATCTATATCTAGGTCCTTGAGGGTAAGATCTAGTCTATAGACAATTTTGTAGGGCTATTCACTGAAGATTTCACGGCAAAATTCAGATCCGAGAAAGAAAACAAATTTCAGACTAGGGTTTTTCATTTTTGGGTCTCCCGAGCCTAGATCCAGCTCCTATAGGCCCATGTCTTCCCTCCTTGTCCTGCGTCAGCCTCCAGAGGCCCTGTGTCATCTTTTCTAAGCCCTCTAAGGCAGGTCGTAGCCCCTAAATGCTTGGCCTCCTTTTCTTAGCCCAGAGTTGAGGCTTTAAGGCCTTAAGAGGCCTAGCAATGGGCCCTAAGCCACACGGCTGCCATTCTCTTGCCCAAACGACTGCCCTTTAGGCAAGTCGTCCTCTTTTTTGCCCTAATTTGCCTTCCAAAACCCCAGCTTCAAGCCTTTTTGGGTTTTCCTCCTCCAACGTTGCACTTTTCTAGCCTCCTCTTGCGTTTTCTCCCCTCGATCTATCATCTTGACCCCTTTATCCCCCAACATTGGGCTTCCTTGGCCTAACGTTAGCTTTTCTTGGCCATTTTATGCCCTAGTTTGCCCTAAACCCTAGATCTAAAGTTTTGGCACTAAAAACTTGGTGGTTTTGCAGGTTTAAGGTCTCAAAAATTATATTTTTCAAGCGGCAACTTGATCCTAAAGTTTAAAAAAATTTCAACCACGGGATCTTCGAGGCCTTGGGCCTAGGGTTTGGCCTCTAAACCCTTGTTTTATTTCAGTTTTATTACAACAATCAAATCAATAAGAATTGAGCCCTAAAAATACATAATAAATGGTCAAAGTTGTTAAATCTTGATTTTCATGATTTTTGGCCACTTGGGCATTCTTAAATTTGGCCTAGATCTAAAATTTTTGCTTGCTAGAATTTTCTGCATAAATTGTTGAATCAAGCCTCTAAAATTTTCTAAATCAAATAATTAAAGAGGGCCAAAAATTCTGAATTTTCAATTTCCGGCAAAATTTTACTATTTCTGGATATATTGGAGATTTTCTTGAGCATTGTTGGGTTGCTGATCTGTCATTTGTTTACTGTTGTAATAAATAGATCAGATCTGAAAAATATTAATCACATCCTCTAAACAGCCCTAAAAATTGATTTTTTCAAGTTTGGCGAAATTATACTATTTTTTGACATCTTGGGCATTGTCTTGGGCCTCATTAGCTTGTTGATCTGTGATTTATTTACTGTTGTTATAAAAATTTCAGATCTAGAAAAATCGCTGAAAACATACCATTAAGGCCCTAATATATCTGATTTTTCAGTTGACTAAGTTTACTTGGCAATTGGGCATGTTTTTGTGATATTTGGTAAGCATAAGCATTGTTGACTTAGCATTTCATTGCTGCTGTCATAACATTAATGAATGCTGAATTTTCTGAAGTGATATTGCTGATTTGACTATTGGGATCTAACACTAGTGTGGCTTGCTCTAAGCTTTATATTATTTTCTGAATTTTGCACTAAAGAGCACTCTTTCAATTAAGTTTTGACTCTTTGACCTTGTGGAATCTAATTGGCAAAAATCATAGGATAATTGTTATGATCTTAAGAAGCTTGATATCTTAATTGTTTATTTTGGCATCTGGTGGAATGTTGTTGAAGTTTACACTTGTATCTCTAAGCATTTATCTTGTCTAGGGTTGTATTTCACTATTGTTAAGTATTCTTCTTATAAAGTATTTCACCTAAATACTTAAGTATCTTAAACAACCTTAACTCAAGAAAAATTTCACTCATTATCTTGCATTGAGCATCCTAGATCTAGCTTGCATTAATAATTTACCTCCTAGCATAAGCTAAGTTGATCGAGATATAGGGAAACCCTTTTCAAACTAGCTTGAGAGATTCAACTTCTCCTAGTAGTTAACACAGTGACCTTGCAGTCATTAGAGCCACAGTCTTTGCAGCGTCGGAAGCACTGGCTGAGTGGAACACAGGGGGAGGTATCGTTAATCACGCTATTTCCTGCTTCCCGTTGGCTTCCATTTCACAACTTACTTTGAGGATTGTTTCTCAAAATAGTTGGGGAAAAGGTCACACATAGATTAGGCATGTAATTAAAACTAACCAAGATCACTGCATCTCACATAAGTCATAGGACTTGCACATCATATAGGTTAGTTAATCATTAAAGCAACGGGTGTCCATCCGGTCACTTGGTTCCAATTTCATATAAGCAAGAAATTGTGACTCCATTAAGGTATTGGTCTCATAATAAAGAACCTAATCTAATCAATAGTCTTGCTCAAATTTGACCAATATGCTAGGTCACTCATCCATGTCTCCCAGACAAGTTGGTTCCCAACTTGTTTTCCTTCACCTCATTCAATAGGGACTACCCCCATAGCCTGTTGTGTTGAAAAATCAATACTAGTAGATTAGGGTTTGATTTCGTCTTTCTTGATAAATACTTGTGAAATATGTTGGCTTCTTTTACTTATTTATTATATTATCTTCCATCAAACAATTACCAAATTATATGTATGAAGATCACAAAAATGCAAGACACAAGATGTAGGCACTCTGTTAGGGAAAAACCCCTCTCTAGGGGAAAACCCTGTCAAAACTCTCTTCCTTCAATAGTTTTTCGTGAGACTCTTCAACCTAGACATAGACCAGACCTTCCTTCACACCAAGAAAGCCCTTCCAGACCTTCGACCTTGTAGCAACAACAATTCAAACCCAACAACTTCGACTATGTAGCAACATGCAACAGCAAGCAGTAACTGGAAGCAGCAACACCAGAAAAACTTCGATCTTCCAAAATAGGGCACGAGAGAGAGAGAGAGGTGCCAAAATTTCGATTTTCTTCTTCTCCTTCTCCTTAACCAAACTCGCACTTCTTTTAGCCTCCTTAGCCCACTTTTCACTTTTTCCAGCTCCTCTTGAGATATCGAATTCAATCTGCTCCAATATATAGGCTCCAAGTGAGGTCGAATTGCAAAGTTTGAGGCCGACTTGGTGTGGAGGTGACATAATACATATTTGACTCAAAAATAATTATTTTTACAAGATTCAAAAGCCCAAGAAGGGTCTTATAAAAGGTACAAAGACTCTAACGACTTAATATTAATCCTAGGAGTCCACAATGGGGACTTTGACTAATATAATGATGACCCAAGCATGAAACTCATGCTTTAATAAGTCATTGTAATAATAAAAAAAATTATTTTCTTTATTCTTTTGACAAGTACATTACATAGTGCCTCAATTACATTTATGAAGACCGTGTGAAATTTTCAATCTGAAAATCATTACTGTAGTGATTGATTTATTTTGCCTACTTATTAGATAAGTTATTTACAGATGCTTCAGTAAATTTTGAAATAAACACAGCTGCAGTACTTCACTCTAATCAAAAGCAGAAGAACAGAAATAACACATATAGCACAATAGAAACAACCATATGAAAACAATTATTTTTGGACAACTATCCCCGAAAAAACCCAACGTGGGAAAACTGGTGCAACAGATGAGGGTTTGTATTTATCTTCAGAAGTGACAAGAATGTTTATAGAAATCCCAACGATCAAAATCAAATAGCATACACTTGATGTGAATTTTCCGAACACTCCAGAAGAATTCCCGACACACTGGATGACCTCCTGCACCCTCTGCATCAGTCCGCATAGCCTCTCTGCACAGTCCCTGCCTGTACTGCGTAAGTCTGTGTGGAGGGCAAGTGTTGTTGCTCAGCGTTGCCTCCTCGTCGTCTTCTGCCTTCTTCCTCTCTGACTCTGTTGACCTCTCCCTCCTCCTTTTGCCTCCGGAACCCTGCCTCTACAAACTCACCCATTGAAATCGAATTCTCTTACTTCAGAATCGATTTCCTTCGAGTACTGAGAATGTGCCAGGCTTAATTTCCAAATGACCCTCAAGCCTTCTCTTATAGTCTTCTCGCTCATGAATCAACGGCCCAAATTATATCTTTAATCAATGGCTCAGATTAAAAGATGACTTGATCTTCGTTTTCTAGAAGATTCACACTCTGCTTTATTAATACCCTTTAATTATTTAATTTCCCTAAGTTTAGACTTAGGGATCACATTAAAATAATTAATTATTTTAATAAAACAAAATCCGAGTGGAATTTCCACATACGATTTCTGGGTTCTCTGGAATATTGTTGTCCAAGCTTCTCCTCAAAATTTGAGACCTGGAACACTTCCCAATGCTACAAAAATAAACAGACCGAACCTAGTTACAATTTTCAACACTCTTTTTAACTAGGGAGGTATTCATAAGGAAGATATCAAACTATATGAACTACGAAAAGTTTAGGCACCACAATGTCATGGACTAGATTCTTGAACAAGGAAATCTGTCCAGATGGAGTGGTGGGACTAAGATGGACTAAAGCTTTCAACCTCTCTAGGTACCATCATGCTTACTTGCTAACCATCAACCCAGGGATCCAGGTGTGTATCTGAGGTCAGAGCTCTAAGACCAACACCACCCTCCCTACTTAGGGAACTAGACATTAACACATATTGTTGGCCAGATATCCTCCCAGGCAATGATTCACTCACAAAGCCTCAACAAATCTCTTCCAATTTTTTTATCAACAAGATCAACGATATCTATTAAACCAAGAATGTTTCTACGATATTCAAACTTCTTATTAGGAAGAGACTTTGTTAGTATGTCAGCTACCTGTTCATCTGTCGGGATATACTTTAGCTTTACGATCCCATCATGCACCAAGTTCCTAATATAGTGGAACTTCTTGTTGATATATTTCATCCTAGCATGAAACACGGGATCTCCAAACATCTTGATGCAGCTTTGCTTGTCACAATTGATCATAGTAGGAACTAGAGGCTTCTCAAACAAATCTGGTAGAAGCTTCCTAAACCATACAGCCTCTTTTCCTACTTCACATGCAGCCAGATATTCTGCCTCAGCACTACTCAACAGAATGGGATCTTGCTTCCTACTCATCCATAAGACCATAGCAACTCCTAAACTAAAGCATCCACCAATAGTGCTCCTTCCATTAGTCTCACTACTGCCCTAATCAAAATCTGTGAAGCCAATTAGTTTGACTTCCTTACTATCATACTTTAGGAAGTGATGTATAGTGCAACGAAGATATCTCAATATGTGCTTGGCAGTTATCAAGTGATCATGACGAGGCTCCAACTGAAACTGACTAAGAATGTTTACAACAAAACATATATCTGGCCTGGGGAACCTACCAACTTCCAATAGGAGGTAGGATCAACGAGACTTGATTCATAGCTCCTCAACTTCTTGGGATTGATGATCATAGGAGTAGTCATGGGCTTGGAATCCATCATCCCAAATTTCTGCAACAATTCGATGATATACTTTCCTCGCCCCAAATATATCTCCCCAGGTTTCTGCCATACTTCTAGACCCAAGTAATAGTGCATTAGTCCTAGATCTTTCATCTCAAATTCAGCTGCCAACATCTTCTTGCATTCTCGAATTATTTGCTCCACACTAGTGATGATTAGATAATCCACATATGGTAGAATAATGACTGGCTCATTATTCTCTACCTTGATGTAGAGATTTGGATTAGTAGAACTCTTCACGAACCCAATTCTTAGAAGGTATGCATCCATTCTTGCATAGCATGCCCTAGGTGCTTGCTTCAAACCATATAGGGCCTTCTTGAGTCGACGTACATGAGTTGTTCGACGTATATTATTTACCTCAAAGCCTTCGGATTGTTCGATGTATACTTCCTCATCAATGATCCCATTTAGAAATGCAATCTTCACATCCATTTGATGGATATTCCAACCCATTGTAGCATCCAATGAAACCAAAGATCTAATAGTAGTATACCTTGCAGTGTGTGCAAAGGTTTCTTCATAATCTATGCCTTCCTTTCGACTCTTGAGAAAAACCCCTTGCAACAAATCTGACCTTGTACTTGTCTATGCTTCCATCAATGACATGACTGATCCATTTAGAGGTGACAACTGATTTTTCACTAGGTCTAGGAACGATTTCTCAAACTCCATTCTTCATGATGGATTGATATTCTTCCTTCATTGCCTTCTTCGAAACTTCTTGATGTGCATCTTCTTCGAATGTAGATGGTTCAGCTTCAATTAGTTTTGTTATATATGCATCATATCCAGAGTATATCTTCGGCCTTTTGCTTTCTCTAAAGGTTCATTTTGCAGCTTCATGTCCTTCAGCATCTTTGAGGGTTGCTTTTAACCAATTTGGTGTTTTCCTAGTGGTTGGCATGACCACACGTTGAATAGGCTCACTTGGTCCTCCTTCTTCTTGAATAATAGTAGGATTGTCATGGTTTACTTCTTCTTCTTCGAATATAGGTATGTCTTCTTCATCAAAATCAATACGAACGTCCTTAGATATTTTGTAGGCTTGATTTTCATCAAATATGACATCCCTTCTTAGTTCAATATGTCTTCCTTCTTTGATGTAGATTCTATATGCCTTTGAGGAGAGACTATAGCCAACGAAGAATCCTTAGATGCTTGTAGAGTCTAACTTCTTTCGCATGTCTTTTGGAACGTGGATGTAGGTAGGACTCCCAAAGATTTGAAGATGATCCACACTCGACTTATTTCCAGTGAATACTTCCTTAGGTGTGATATTCTCAAGAATTCTATGAGGACTTCTATTTTGAATGTATACGGTTGTCATTGTTGCTTCTCACCATAAGAATTTCAATAGGTCTTGATCAAGAATCATTGTTCGAATGCCTACTTCAATTGAACTATTCTTTCTTTCAGCTACCCCATTTTGTTTGGGATAGTAGGGAACGATGAGCTCCCTCTTAATTCCTGCTTTACAATGTGAAATTATTCTTTGGAAGTGTATTCCCCACCATTGTCAGACCTCAAAAATTTTATCCTTCTTTCAATTAGGGTTTCCACTTCAGATCTAAACTCCTTGAACTTCTCAAATACTTCATCCTTCTTCTTGAGAAGGTAGAGCAATGCCTTACTAGAATTATCATCTATGAATGTTACATAGTAAAGATGACCTCCAAGTGATTTGTCAGATATGGGCCCACACACATCAAAATGAATGAGATCTAATATTTCTTTAGACCATATTTCACTATTTGGAAATGGTTTTCTTGTATGTTTATCCAAAGAGCATCCCTTGCAAACTCCTTCACGATCTTCTTTGATATTGGGGATGCCATGAACTAGTTAATTAAGAGTAGGAATGACGTTGTAATGAAGATGACCATATCTCCAATGCCATAGCTCAATGGGATTGATTTCCCTATGAACCGAAGCTTGAGGAGGTGGTGTAATGACTCTATATAGGCTTCCTTCACGAACTCAATAACTCTAGCTTTATTGATACTTTATTCTTTTCCCCAAACCAAAACTTTTCCATCAACAAAAGCAAC
Organism: Pinus albicaulis; assembly: GCA_034641835.2. Lineage (NCBI taxonomy): Eukaryota > Viridiplantae > Streptophyta > Pinopsida > Pinales > Pinaceae > Pinus > Pinus albicaulis. The sequence goes on from CM076581.1 coordinate 904,819,845, forward strand.
TCTATCCCCTTTATCTTCTAAACAAGAAATAGAAAGAAAATTCTTTTTCAAACCTAGAACATATAGTATGTTGTTGAGATGTAGCTTAGCTCCACTTTCCAACTTCAAAGATATTGATCACAAGCGTTTAATAACATAGCTTTTGTTGTCTCCCAATTCCACTGCATGAGAAGATGGTTCCTCTAATAGAATATGAAGTTGTTTTCTTTCTCTTGTCATGTGGCTTGATGCTCCACTATCAATAACCCATGCATTATCGTCACTAAGAGAACCTATAAGAGCAGCCAAGAACCCTTGATCCTTGACCTTGTAGAATATGGAAGAACTTCTTGATCCAGCGTCCTGCAATATTGAATCCCATTCTTATATAGCTTGTCACAGAAGGAGTAGACATTTCCTTTGAGCCAACTGAGTGATCTTCAATCTTCCTTCACCTTAGCTCTGATACCATGTTGAAAAATCAATACTAGTAGATTAGGATTTGATTTCTTCTTTCTTGATAATTACTTGTGGAATATGTTGGCTTCTTTTACTTCTTTATTATATTATCTTTCATCAAGAAATTACCAAATTATGTGTGTATGAAGATCACAAAAACACGAGACACAAGATGTAGGCACTCTGTCAGGGCAAAACCATCTCTAGGGAAAAACCCAGTCAAAATTCTCTTCCTTCAATAGCTTTCCTTGAGACTCTTCAACCTCGACATAGACCAAAACTTCCTTCACACCAAGTCAGCCATTCTAGAGCTTCAACCTTATAGCAGCAACAATTCAACCCCAGCAACTTCGACTATGTAGCAACATGCAGCAGCAAGCAGCAACTGGCAACAGCAACACTAGAAAAACTTCGATCTTCCAAACTAGGGCACGAGAGAGAGAGAGAGTTGCCAAAATTTTGATTTTTTATTCTCCTTCTTCACAAAACTCGCACTTCTTTTAGCCTCCTTAGCTCACTTTGCACTTTTTCTAGCTCCTCTTGAGATATTGAAACCTGAGTGAGTGAGATCTTTCAAATGAATTCGATCTGCTCCAATATATAGGCTCCAAGTGAGGTCGAATTGCAGAGTTTGAGACTGACTTGATCTCCTTTAGGCCGACTTGGTGTGAAGGTGACATAATACATATTTGACTCAAAAATAATTATTTTTACATGATTTGAAAGCCCAAGAAGGGTCTTATAAAAGGTACAATGACTCTAATGACTTAATATTAACCCTAGGAGTCCACAATGGGTACTTTGACTAATATAATGATGACCCAAGCATGAAACCCATGCTTTAATAAGTCATTGTAACAATAATTAAAATTCTTTTCTTTATTCTTCTAACAAGTACATTACATAGTGCCTCAATTACATTTATGAAGACCAAACCTAGTTACAATTTTCAACATGATGTTGGGAGACAACTAGAACGAAGTGGGCGAGGATCAGAGTGACATCCCTCGTCCTTAGTGTTGTCACGGTGCCTATACAATCCGGGCGACAACCTGACCTATTTGTCTCCAACCCTAAAATTCCATCCTAACCATGACATAAGGAACACTAGAAAAAGGAACATCACAAATCCTCCCGCCCCAAGATTGCTTGCCCTCAAGAAATCAAAACTTGTGGACCAATCTAGATGCCTAATGCAGCTGAGACCCAATGCCCAGATCCCATACAAACTGCTACGTGATTCTATGCCTTTATGTCCACCCACAATGAACGAACCCCTCAATGCCCGAATCCCAGACCAATCTCTGATTGAACCTGTCATCAACAAATACTCCTGGATCCCAATGCCACCAACAAGAACAAACATCAATGCTCCATGGCTCTTGTTGTGCTATAGCTCTAACTATGAATGTTGCTCCATCAACCGCGTACCAACTCGTTGACCCTCTCCATTCCAACCATAGGCATAGGCCAAGGTCAGTCCCACTATGTAGATGCATGCCTGAAATGTTGGAAAGTTGTTGGCCTACCTCCCACTGCGAACTGGAGCATGTAGTAAAACTCATGTCTAAGGGTCCCTGTTGCATTATGCTCCCGAATGAGAATATTGTCCTACCAATAGGATAACAACTCATGATCTCCTGCCAATCCATCCCATGCGAAGGATCAGATGCATGTGCACCTATATATGGTATGAGTCCACTGTGTTGCACCATGCTCAACTCCTGAAGCTCTGCCCACGGGGGCTTCACTCAATGAAACTTTGAAATATCATGTGTGTTCATGGCATATTAAACAATACCCCTAATCTAACTACATATTGGAAAATACCTCTGAAAATCACATTGTTTAACCCCCTACCAATACTAACCCATTACTCCTTCCCAATTTAAAAAACCCCTATTTTCACTAAATATACCAATAGTAAATACTAACCCATTACACCTTCCCAATCTAAAAAACCCCTACTTTCACTAGATATTGTAGGTATCCATTTTTTCATTAGCATTTTTTATACCCTTTTATATTTTTTTTAACTTTGAGCTCCATTTTTTATACATGTCAATATAAAAACCCTTTACCCCCAATATATTATGTCATTTTTTCCTCAATATATATCCCCCAATATGGACCCATGTGGCATGGTATTGCTCCCCCAGTAAATCCCCCATGTCTCTGCCCAACCAATCAACCAGATATTCCCAGGAATCCCTGCCTCTCTCCTTATAAGTGGGCAACCTATGCTGCACACCTGTCTATGTACTCCTGGAGAGGGTTGTTGCTTAGAAATACTATAGCTTTGCTAGTTGCCACTACATCTACCTGCACCTCATCAATGGGTAGAACCAAAGATGGATGCACCACTATCTCCAAAAGAGCCTCCCTCATCTGACTAAAAACTCCATGCTCCAGCGATCCACTCATCACCTGCAAAATTGTCCTGTCATGTCCCAATGCCTCCTGATGAACAATGTCTACAAATACTACCTCTTTGGTGGTTGTCTGTACATCTGCTTGCTCCTCATCAATGGTTGGCCCCAAGGATGTTTGCTCATCCTCCTCCTTCATAGCCTCAACATGAACCACTTGTTGATTCTCCAAGGATGGGCCATCATGCGTACTGTGCTCCACTATGTGTTGCTCATGCTGAATGGGAACAAGTTGATGCTCATCAATCTCCTCTACTAAACATGATTGCATCTCTAAGTTGTTGTCAACAACTCCCCACGATGGCTCATGCTCCTTAGAGGTGACCTCATAAGAACCCATGGACTCAACTATAAAGGAAGAATCCTCATCCTGAAAGTCAGAAGGAATCTCCTCCTGATCTACCCCTGTCATCTCCCTGCTGTCACTCATGCACAAGTGGTCAGGTCCCAAGGTTCTTTGCAAATGAAGCAAAGACCCTTCCTCCTCAACTCAATCTTGTTGCACAAGTGGTCAGGTCCCAAGGTTCTTTGCAAATGAAGCAAATAACCTTCCTCCTCAACTCAATCTTGTTGCATGGTTGGTCACCAAACCTGAGCACCTCCTCCCGGATCAACTATCTTTTGAACAACCCAATGTTCTACTCAACCAAACTTTCGACTAGTTCATAAGACGCAGGTGAAACCAGTTGTTCTCTCCTCCAAATGGTCAACAATCTAGTTCGCAACTCGCTGCAAATGGCATGACGACCTCCCATACATAAAGAAAAAATGTACTGCATATGTGTTATGACCGCGTCAGGATGATGTTTCCTAATGCTGAAGAAGCAATGGAACATTTGGAGAATCAAGTTATCACACTCCAAATCAAACATGATGTCATAAGATCTAACCAGGGCCATGAATTCTAGAATCTCAAGCTTCTTCCCAAATGTAGGACCATCACTAATCCAAATCCTTAAAGGTTTCTACTATCAGTCTGAAGAGTCTCCTCATTATGTCATCACTGTAAGGAGGTATAGGTGCGGTCAACATCATGATACTGCTGAGACAGGAGGCAACTGGAAGTGTGACCCCTTCACAAAGGTACTCCAAGAAATTGTTTTGTATTAGGGCAAGCATAGTTGGTTTTAGGGCCCAAATTAGTTTCTTCCCCTCTAACTGGTGTACTTTGGAAAGGAGTGCATCCAATTCTAGTTTGAAAAGAACTTTCACCGTGACCCTCATGTGTTTCAAATATGTCCTAAGTTTAAAGATTTTGTGTCCCAACTCATGCTCTTGTTGTAGCAAAGTAATTATCCCCTTGGAAAGGGATCTGTTAATTTCTACTGCAGATTTAATACGAGAATTTATGAAGGTTCGATCCATGTTTTTGTTGAATGATGACAAGTTCTTCAAACCAACTTCTACAAGATTCAACTGACAGCACAATAATATGACCAATTGACTCGATACACAGACCTCTCACATGGCGTCAAAAAATATTCTGGACAATAAAATACCAGCAACTTAATATGGTTGTTACACCACTTCAACATTCAACGGCTACAAGACTCAGGTACGATGCTAGTAACAGATTCTGCAATATGAAACAAATGCTAGTCTTTTGTCCCTCACAGGTAGCTACTACGGGAAACTATTGATAATTTGCTCCCAACTGAAATTTTCCTCAACCTATACAACTAAGATTGATACATGCCAATGTTTAGGACTCCTCACTGCAACAATAACACCTCTCTGACTATTAGCTTTTAGTTTTCACCAGCAGTCTATAATGACAGTTATGCATGATGTGCTGTAATATTCCTAATTAGCATTGCTAATTGGAATATTTCATTTTTGTTTAATTTTGCCGCTTTAGCTAAAAATAATAAATAAAGTGAGAAATAAGGGGGGTCATCTCACTTTATAAAATAAAGTGCTTTCCTAGTTGATGGACGTTGTAACTTAAAGAGGTGGCCTTGGGGGTCCACACACACATGAGGAGGCCTCACGCTAACCCAAGGGTGACTGCGCAGGTCAAGGAGGGTGAAGGACGCAGTTAGGGTTTTTGGAGGGAGCTAGCATTATATAAGGCGGGGTTTTCACTCCTTTTGGCATGGTTGATATGATATTGATATTGAAATAGACTTATGTTCCTGCTTGACACGCCGGATTGTTTGTGTGATCCCTGTATGTTTAGTACCAAGCGATGTCTCCATTAGGAAATCTCATACTGTCCGAGGGAACCAGTGCCTACTCAGCAAGGTTTTTCCTTCTATGTCCAGTTAGACATGGAATTTACGATGGTTTCGAGTGGACGTTTGCGGAGAGTTACCCTTTTGAGTATTGCACGATCTAAGGAAGAGGCAACGATTTCGGTTGTGGAGGACACAGTCTTTGTTGAGCGGCTTTGTGAGGTCGTTGTTGGCGCGATGATTTGGCGATTTTCCGGCCAACGAGTGCTATTTCAGCCGGAGGGTTTGCGGGAGGATTAGTGCCACACCCAGTTTTCTTGGGCTTCTGCGCTGTTCCTGGGAGAGACAACGTTTTCTCTGGAGGGGGGTTTATTTGGTGGATTTTCGGAGGTGGAGCATTCGCTTCACGATTTCTGGGTTTTGTCCGGAGGGTTGAGATCAGCTAGCCTTCCAGTTTTCAGCTCATTCCGGTGAGGGGATCAGCCCCTAGTTCCAGTATATTGCAGCAGCAGTTTCCTACGGCAGTTTCTCCAGCCAGCTAGGACGCAGTCTCTATTGCAGCCATTTCTTATTCTGAGAGGGTCTCCACTTGCCTAGGGCAAGGATAGTTGCACTCATTCTGATTATCTTTGTACCCATATACATGTATTCTCAGATTAATAAAATGGCTTAGTGTTCTGGCATTTTATGTGTATTTGTCCCATATTCTGGTTCCGGTATTTTGTTCTATATATCTACTTGTTTGTATTCCTGTGTATTACTGTTTATTTCCCGTTGGGGATATTACAGTGGTATCAAAGCATAGTTCTGGCTCAGCCTGTGGTGCTAGCAGTCTATGACGCCCGGGGATAATCCCTACTTTGACCGGAGGAGACACAGAGACGTTGAGGGTAGGTGGAAGTTTCCCTTCGGGGGGAGGGATTCTGATCAGAAGCCACCTAAGACAGATTCAGAGGGGGAGCAGCTTGTGAGGGACACAGAGCAGCGGGACCCGATGGCAGACGCAGAGAGGAAACTGGATGCACTCCTCCATCACGTGCAGGAGATATCACAGAGGCTCACGGCCGTAGAGGTAGGACAGAGAGAACCCCCTAGGGTTTTCCAGGTCAGTGAGGGATCGGGTATGTCTCACCACATACCAGTGCATGATGCTATCCCCATTGTGACGACTCAGGCACCCACGCGATCCACTATGCCCACTTTCTTGCCAGAGGACACAGGGGCAGGAGTACAGGGAGGTGCACGGAGGGATATTCCAGCACCCACGCGACCCACCATGCCTACCTTCCTGGCAGAGGACGATGGGCCAGCAGCGCCACGAGAGATGGATCCGGCTCAGATGGCGGGTGTTTTTGCAGAGTATCAGGCTTACGGACAGGCATTCATGGATTCTCTCACCTTCGAGAGCTATCTCCAGGTCCAGTATGGCATTAGACCCCGTGATCATCACCGGGGGCACAGGCACCACCGTGATGACCACCGCGCAGCGAGCAGATTTCATTTGCCCACGTTCGATGGCTCATCGAGCAGTTCGGCAAAGTCCTGGGTGGAGAAGCTGGACATCTATTTTCAGCTTAACCAGATGTCGCAGTCAGAGGCCATTAAGGTGGCTACATTGCATCTGGAGGGTGAGGCCCAGGATTGGTGGTTCCATGGGATGGCGACACTCGGGCATTCCACAGTGACGACATATGCCGAGTTTACCCGGAGGGTGGTAGAGCGCTTTGACAGGAGGGATCCGAAGCAGCATTTTGTTGAGCTGACCAAGCTCAAACAGACTGGGAGTGCAGAGACATACATTTCAGACTTCTTGAGGGTTTCAGTGATGGTACCTGATTTATCTGCAGCTCGGATGGTTTACATGTTTGTGGAGGGGCTGTCAGAGCCACTTCGTGGCCTAGTCCAGTCGAACAAACCGGCTACCCTTCAGGATGCCATCAGCAGGACTCGAGACTTACAGGATGTCTTACCCAGGACTCGGCCACCTTATCCCCAGAGACAGGCTTTCCAGCCTAAGGGTAAGGACACGAGGGCTCCGCCTCCCAAGGCGAATCCTGGACGAGGGCGGTTTGATGATGAGGCCAGGAGAGAGCTGAGGAGGAAGCGGTTGTGCTTCACTTGCCAGTAGCCATGGGCGCCGGGACACAGGTGTGCGGCAGGGAAGGCACATTTCATAGAGGTCTTCTCCGAGAGCAGTGGAGAAGAGGATGATGGGGATGATGTGGAGGCAGGAGATTGTTATGCAGCACAGAGTACTTTACCACCTCCACCACCCGCGACAGGTGGGGCATCATTTGCACCCACTGGGGGAGCTCTAGCCGCATTGTGGGGAGTCCCCAAGTACACGACAGCTAACGACGTACGAGACGATGCGGGGGACGACGGGATTCCCGGTCTTAGCACTCTTAGACAGAGGGCTTTGATGGGTTTTCTGTCTTGGTCCCAGGAGATCAGACCATGGCATGTGCTCGATATGTTCCAGAGTTATCAGTGACGATGGGCACTTATACATTGACAGATCACTTCTTTGTGGTGGACATTCCGGACACCAACCTGATATTGGGTGTTCAGTGGCTTATTACTCTGGGGAAAGTCACGACAGATTGGAAGGCCCTAGAGATGGAGTGGGATGATCCCAAGATGGGGAGGCATGAGAAGATACGGGGCGACACATACCCCACCTGGCGGTGTGTTACACGATTATGGGCGACCTTCCATGAGGAGATATAAAGTGGCGATAGAGTTGCGGGCTTGAGGCGATGGATACGAGAGGCGGACGGTACATACGATCTACGATCTATTCTCGACGAATGCGCGGTGGTTTTGAGGATATTCGCAGAAGCGACCACCCGAGATCGGGGGTTTGGTGATCGAGCTTGAAGCGAGGATAGGCGTGATTACCACATAGTATAGGCATCCCCAACAGGCCTACCAAGGCGAGATAGAGTGGGCTATCCGGGGAGTTCTTTGGCCCTTGGTCTGACTGGCCCGGCCACGAGTCCTTCGCTCTTTCGTCGTGTTGGTGAAGAAGAAGGACGGCTTTATTATTGCGCATGTCGTGACCCCTACGGGACTACGAACAAGAAGACCCTGAAGAACAGGTACCCCATCCCCAGGATCGATGAGCTGATGGATGAGTTGAGAGGAGCACGGTTCTTCTCAAAGATTGACTTGAGATCCGGGTACCATCGGATACGCGTGAGGGAACAGGACATTCCCAAGACCGCTTTCAGGTGTCACTATGGGCACTTTGAGTTTTTGGTCATGCCATTCGGACTGACCAATGCACCTACTACCTTCCAGTCATGCATGAACCACATCTTCAGGGGTCATCTGAGGAAGTTTGTGCTGGTTTTCTTTGATGACATACTTATATACAGCAGGACTTGGGAGGAGCACCTCCAGCATATTGAGACAGTCTTGCACATCTTGGAGGAGCAGCAGTTCTATGCCAAGCTCTCCAAGTGTGAGTTCGGGTTGACAGAGATGTTGTATCTGGGGCACATTATAGGAGTGGACGAGGTGAGAGTCCATGAGGAGAAGATCAGGGCCATCAGGGATTGGCCAGAGCCGCGGAATGTGACGGAGCTTCGGGGATTTATTGGTATTTGCACATATTACAGGAAGTTCGTCAAGGGCTTCTCTCAGCTTGCTGCACCCCTCACGGATCTGACGAGGAAGGGGGCATTCAGTTGGTCGGACACAGCACAACGAGCTTTTGACAAGCTCAAGGAGGTGATGAGCAGTTGTCCTGTATTAGCGTTGCCAGATTTTACGCAGCCCTTTGTCCTAGAGTGTGATGCATCAGGAGAGGGGATTGGTGCAGTTTTGATGCAGGACGGTCACCCGATTGCTTTTGAGAGCCGGAAGCTCCTTCCACACGAGAGGTTGTATCCCATATACGACAAGGAGATGCTGGCCATCATGCATGCATTGGCCAAATTCCGGCAGTACCTAGTGGGTGGCAGATTCAGGGTGAGGACAGATCATAACAGCCTGAGGTACTTTCTGGAGCAGAAGCAGTTGCAGGAGAGACAGCAGAAGTGGATCAGCAAGATCCAGGCCTATGACTTTGACATAGAGTATGTCAAAGGGAAAAATAACGTGGTAGCAGATGCCCTTTCTCGTAGACCGGCCACGTTATCACTCATGAGCTTGGACGCTGATTGGAGGGCTCGACTGTTGGTTGAGTACTCCAAGGATAGGTTTGCATGCGAGGTTCTGGATGGGCAGGTAGCAGATGACAGGTACAGGGTGGTCGATGAGATCGTCTATTACAGGGACAGGATCTTCTTGACTGAGGGGTCTCAGCTCAAGAAGAAGATACTCCAGGCTTCACATGATTCACCATTGGCGGGCCATCAGGGGTTCACCAAGACATACAGGGCTATTCGGGAGAGGTTCTCATGGAAGGGCCTCAAGGAGGACGTACTCCAGCATGTCCGGGAGTGCGATGTTTGCCAGCGAAACAAGGGAGAGATGAGCCATCCTGCAGGGTTGTTGCAGCCTCTTCCCATTCCGGAGGGGAAATGGGAGAGCATATCGATGGACTTCATCACGGGGTTGCCCACGGTGCAGGGCAAGGATTGCATCTTCGTAGTCGTTGACCGGCTGACGAAGTATGCCCATTTTTTCGCCATATCCGCACATCACACAGCAGCGCAGGTGGCTGAGTTGTTCTTTAGGGAGATTTTCAGATTACATGGTCTACCCAAGACCATCGTCAGTGACAGGGACAGCCGCTTCATGGGCGGATTCTGGCAGGAGCTCTTTCGATTAGTGGGGACCGAGTTGACACCGAGCACTAGCTATCACCCCCAGACGGACGGGCAGACAGAGATAGTTAACAAGTGGCTGGAAGGCTACTTGCGTAACTACATCAGTGGGCAGCAGAGGGCATGGCTGAAGTGGCTGCATTTGGACGAGTACTGCTACAACACAACGCACCATATGTCTATTGGTATGTCACCTTTCTATGCTTTATATGGATATCATTCCTTATCTTTTGTGGACATGATGTTTGGTGTTAGCAGGGCTCCGAGAGCCAAGTTATGGATCCAAGAGAGCCAAGATATCCTCCGAGCTCTCAAGGACAACATAGCCACATCACAGAATCAGCAGAAGTTGTATGCTGATAAGGGTCGGGTGGAGAGACACTTTGAGGTAGGAGACCTGGTCTACCTACGGCTACAGCCATACCGACAGTCTTCGCTCAAGCAGAAGGGAGCGGAGAAGCTGAAGCCCCGTTTTTATGGGCCATACAGGGTGATACGCAGGATCGGGCAGGTTGCGTATGAGTTGGAGCTGCCCCAAGGCAGCAAGATTCATAACATATTTCATGTATCATGCCTGAAAAAGGCACTGGGCCAGCATGTGACAGTCACCGAGGAGCTACCACCTATAGATGATGAGGGGCATCTGGTGTTACAGCCGGAGGCTATTATTGACACTAGGGAGAGGCAGCTGCGGAGCAGGAAGATCAGGGAGTTCTTGGTGAGATGGAAGAACTTGCCGGATGAGGACGCCACTTGGGAGGATGAGAGGATCTTGCAGCACCCATCACTTCAGTTGCTTGAGGACAAGCAATGTTCTGCCGGGGGAGACTGTAATATTCCTAATTAGCATTGCTAATTGGAATATTTCATTTTTTGTATAATTTTGCCGCTTTAGCTAAAAATAATAAATAAAGTGAGAAATAAGGGGGTCATCTCACTTTAATAAAATAAAGTGCTTTCCTAGTTGATGGACGTTGTAACTTAAAGGGGTGGCCTTGGGGGTCCACACGCACATGAGGAGGCCTCACGCTGACCCAAGGGTGACTGCGCAGGTCAAGGAGGGTGAAGGACGCAGTTAGGGTTTTTGGAGGGAGCTAGCATTATATAAGGCGGGGTTTTCACTCCTTTTGGCATGGTTGATATGATATTGATATTGAGAGCTAGACTTCTGTCTACTTCAGCACGCCAGTTGTTTAGTCGGTCTGCAACACTGTTTAGTGCAAACTGAGTGTCTCCGGTAGGAGATCTCGCCCTTGGCTCCGGGGGACTTCGAGTGCCTACTCGAGCAAGGTTTTTCCTTCAGTTCCAGTTGGTGATTTGCAGTGGTTTTCTGGTGGACGTTTTGCAGAGGAGTTGCCCTTTTGAGTGACTGCGCAGTCTAGGAGAGAGGACGCAGTTTCAGTTGTGGAGGACACAGTCTTTGTTGAGCAGCTTTGTTGGGTGGTTATTTGGCAGTGATTTCAGCGTTTTCCAGCCTTGAGGAGATTGCTATTGCATTCGGAGGTTTTGCAGGAGGATTCAGCCCCTTTTCCCAGCGTTTTCTTGGGCTTCTGCGCTGTTCCTGGGAGAGACAGCGTTTTCTCTGGAAGAGGGTTATTTGGTGGATTTTCGGAGGTGGAGCATTTGCTTCACAATTTCTGGGTTTTGTCCGGAAGGTTGAGATCAGCTAGCCTTCCAGTTTTCAGCTCATTCCGGTGAGGGGATCAGCCCCTAGTCCCAGTGCCTTGTAGCAGCAGTTTTCTACGGCAGTTTCTCCAGCCAGCTAGGACGCAGTCTCTATTGCAGCCATTCCTTATTCTGAGAGGGTCTCCACTTGCCTAGGGCAAGGATAGGTGCACTCATTCTGATTATCTTTGTACCCATATACATGTATTCTCAGATTAATAAAATGGCTTAGTGTTCTGGCATTTTATGTGTATTTGTTCCATATTCTGGTTCCGACATTTTGTTCTATATAGCTGCTTGTGGTTTTTCTGTGTATTATTGGTTATTTCCCGTTGGGGATATTACATGTGCTCATTTATTGCAATGCATATATACTTCTCCTACAATATTACATAGAATCTTAGACTTCCCTCATAGATAGCGTTGACAGCACTAAAAATTTCTGCAATATGTCAAAAATATAAGATACAAGGCAAGGCAATGGATAAGCAATGCTGATGAATAACAATGGTTGTAATATTTAAATCTCAGACCTCTGTCAATACTAAACTTGTTCTTTGATGGCTGAAGGATTTGGCCTTCAAAGCTTCTGTGTTTTTTGATTTTGAGGACTTTCAATGAAAACTGTAGGTGTATTGTTGTTTATTTGTCTAAGCATAAATATATGATGGCACAAAAACCCAATTAGTTCATGAAATTTCACTCAGGAAAAATAGTCTTCACACAATCTGCTACTAGGGAAATACAAGGCATCGGTTATGCAGTGGAACCTGGAAGGTGGAACAGAGATGTAGAAAGCATTCCTTGTGCGACATTCAGCTATGTGGATCTTCTAGAAATCGACACTTCTATATGCCTCTACTTTAAACCTCTGCTACAGCCATACCCCTGCTACAGAAGTGCCTTCAACAAGTGCTTTCTGCTTTAACACTACTATATTATATTGGCCTCTTCAAGAGATGATGATCCTTCAAGGTCTGATATGTCAAAAGACTAGATTTAGCAAAGTGTTGCTTCAAAAATTAAAATCTGGAAATGTCATATTTGAAGAAGTGACTATGATCCTTCAGCTGAACCAATGGAGGAAGATTGCAAAAAGGTCTGGTCTACCCATGAAATCGACCTTTCTGCAATGAAAATTCGGCCTCCCTAAAAGAAATCCCAAGAATAATTTTGATCTTCCCTTCTGGAATATTAGTTTTCAAATTTGGAGCGTATTCTGGAGAAATCAGTCTTCTATCCAAGACAACTTTGATTCTTTGAACGTAAATTGGCGGTGGCAATAAACAATCATGAAAGCGGTTTCTCTCTCTTCAAGGGTTTGGAACAGTTTAGCTTCTAAAATTCTTTGGTGCGATTTAATCTCCGAGGGAAATTCAGCCCTCTGGAAGAATTAACTCCACCAAAAGAGATAAATACGCCCCCACAATAATTTTCACATTATATTTGTATGGAACTCTACTACAAATCAACCTCCAATATATCAACTCAGCTTCTTCAAATCTGCTTCCAAACCTAGGTGTAAATGGTGCAACGATCATGCCCTTACACGGTGAGTGTCTTTGCCTTAAAAACTCAATCTTCTTCAATGAAGGGAACTTTTCCAGCTAGGATTAAAGAGGCTCCTAATTATCAAGGTAGATTTATAGCTTCTCTTCATCATGCGGCTTTAAGGAACCATTAACTTCCAAGCAATTTTTTTTTCATAATAGCTCCTTGAGATGAGATGTCCTTTTTAAATGCATAATAACCCTGAACAATTTATTTCAATGGATGGTGATCTTAATCTTTCAGGGTTGTTGCTCTGTGACTTCCACGCATAGATTAGCAGGCTGATTTCGATCTCTCTATGTATGTCCTCGGCTTCAAGCTGCTCACGGCCTGTAGAAGATGAGTATCTCAATCTCTTGTCAAGAGAAATTTACCACGGTCCAAAAATCCCCACAATTTAGGTTTTTTTTCCTAAGTAAGAGTAAGATCTATTAATAAACATATGTTACATGGAAGCTCTGGCCTCTGCAGTTCTGGCCTATGTCAATTGCATTTTTTCATCAAAATAGCAAAAATGGAGCTACCCACACAGGGAAACCAGCCCAGAAAGAGTTTTAAGTGCTGCCTCGAGTGAGGAAACCAGCGTTATATAGACTTGAATAATTGTACCAAACATAGTAGTAAGCAGATGGCAAAACTAAAAAACTAGTATCGTTAAACTGAAAAAGACCTGAAATTCTAAGTGTCATGAGATGCTGGAGCCGGTTCTTTGACAATAAGGCATCTGTAATCATCATCTTCAGCGTGCGGGTAGCCTAGAGCAACCTGTTGAGACACCGCTGCAACATCGCCAGCACCCCCGTCCTACTTTCCTTGCTCCTTGTAGTAGCCAGAGCTGCTACCGCTGTTCGAGCAAGGATTGTACTTGGCCGGAACCTAATGTGTCTTCACCGTTTCAGAGGGCCGAGGTCGCTGTGAGGGTGTAGAGGTTGCATGAGCGGATTGGGGCAGGGGCCATCGCCGGTCACCTCTCAAAAATAGACCGAGATTGTGGCAACGATGAGAGGGCGGTCGGAGGAACATTGAAATTGAAATTGGGCTATGGTAAGGGACTGCGAAGAGGCAGAGGGGGTCAGGCGAGGCAGAGGGTGCGTCGGAGGCTCAGAGGCGGGAGGCCGAACAGAGCAGCTGACCAGGCAGCCACGACCACTACGAGTATCATGGTATCTGCCCCAAGAGTGCTCGAGGGAGGAAGACGAGGAGCTGGATAAGGAGGAGGGAGGCGGACAAGAGACGCAGCCCCTGCTACTGCCACGCCATCATCGCATGCGATGCCTGAGTCGGGGCATGTTGGCACAGAAGGGGTGGGAGACGCGCTGAGCAAGGGAAGAAACAGGATTGGCGGGAGGCAGATGAGAAGCAGAGGCAGAATTGAGGCCTGAGGTAGCCGAGAGGTGTAATTGACAATAAAGACTCTGAGAGTAGTGGTGGCCTGGGAGAAATTCGATACAACTTCTGAGACTGCAACGCCGACCAATCGTCGTGCGAGAGCTTGGCTCTGCCACCTCAGGGGAGCAATAGCTTCGCAAGGGGAAAGACTGGAGCAGCATAGAATCAGCAGACGGGAGATGGAGTTTCGCAGAGGGATGAAAGGCATAGCCAGAGGGCCAAGAGGCAGAGCCAGAGGGCCGAAGAGAATGACCAGACGAGCGAACAAGGAGCGTCATTTTCATGCGAAGGAGGCGGCCTCGACGAATGCAACGGAGTAAATGCCGCTTGGGGTGGCGGCCAAGCTCCATTAATGTTGGTGAATGCCGATGGTCAGACTTGTGGGTGGCCATGTGGCCTTGCCACGCGTCATCCCATAGGCCTCTCTCCATACCTTCTCTTTTAAACACCCGCATCCAGGGATTCAAAAAATCCCCACAATTTAGTTGGGCACCAAGCAAAATGAAAATTAAATCGACCTTTTGAGATTAAATTTTAATACGGCCTCTCCAATTCAACTCTTTGGAAAAATAGTTTAATTCACTCCCCTCTATTTTTTGCTTGGGGCCAAAAATTATCTTGCCCCTTCAATTAAATTTTCTATCTTTCACCCTTTAATAAACAAATTGGCCAATAATATTTGCCCCTATATAAAATTCAACTCTTTCCCTTTTAAAACAAGTTTGGCCAAGTAAAATACTTTTGCTCCACAAAGACAAGATGAATAGTGACGATTTTTTTTTAAATAAATAACTTGACTAAATCCAATAATGCATGCCAGAAAATAATAAACCCTCATGCTAGCAGGATGTCCAGCTCTAATACCACTGTAATATTCCAAATGCAAAAATTTGGAGTTTTCTCGAAATTTTAACTCAAAAATACTTCAGATAAAATTTCCATTCATAAACTGAAGATTGTCATGTAAAATTTAGCAACATAAAACTAAAAATGACAACAATGAGCATAAATAATCTCAACTTTATTTATAATATACAAACCAGGGTTTAACATGCTGAAAACCACTGATATAGCTAAGATAGAACTTGCCTCAAGAATTTGCTCTAATGTTCCACGGGCCCTCCACCAAAACTGAATTGAATTGCCACTGCCAACCTCTCCTATGAATTGTGGATGAATTCACCAAGGAGAGATGGGTACTCGCCCAATCTCACTAAAGCACTCGAGGGTTTCCGTCCTGGGGCTACAAATGAAGTAGAGAAACGAATTCTCAAACCTCTCATACAAGAATATCAAATCCAAGATGTCTAGAACCTCCTATTTTATTATTATTTTAATCATTGGGCACTTTTCCCTCTTTTATTTCAATTAAAATATCCTTCTAATGTGGGAATATGGTAAATTGGCCACCATACCCTCAGGCCACTGAAAATCACTACTAACCATCCCATCTTGTATATCTTCTCGTTCTGGTTCCAAGGAGCTATTACACTAAATTGTTTCATCAAGTATTCCTCTCGGAATGTCACCTTAAGAATAATTAATTGAGTTAGGCAAAATAATAACCTGGTTTTACGGGAACTATCAGAATGCGATGGAACGAGAAGCAAGTTGTGTGGAATCAATCCTAATGATGGAATATGGCTAGTGAACACCTCCAAACCCCATAAAACATCTCCAAAAGCCCCTGGGCCTGTTGATGAAGTAAACCAGTACCTATGACATGTCTGTCTCCAACCCTGAAAGTCCATCCTAACCATGCCATAAGGAAACTCAAAAAAGCAACATCACATGAAATCCTAAAAAACTAATAAGTCTGCTGGATTTTGAGTGAGATCTAAAATTCTACTTTCTCCATATGAAATCCAATGAGGTCAGAACCACTCCCAAACATCCTGAGCCATTTCATGGTAATGTTAAAAATTTACGTAAAATGAGAATGTCACTTTTACTTTAAGAATTTAACATTGCCATGAATCACACGTCGATACTAGGGCCATAGGCTTGAATATTAGGTTGCCCCACTCAGAAACTCTTGTTTCTTTGGAAAAAAATTGCGTTTGAAACATCTTTGAAAAAAAAAAAATGAAGAAAGCCAGGGAGCGATTTTTTTTTTCGGGGAGCGCGCTTCAGGAGCAGATTCGGGGGGGGTGCTCCCCCACAGCCCTGGTTTGTTCTATTTCATTGTTGATGTAATTTTCTAGCAAACCCTTTTCTTGACTTTTATATGTCTAGGCATTCCATTAATTTGCATAACAAGAAACCCTAGTTTTTAGAAGTCTTTATCTAGTGTGGGTGTATGATACATCACTCCCTCATCAAAAGGAATTGAGCCTTGTCCAACATAGAGTATCTTCACCTTGTCTATTCTTACAACCTTGATCCCTACACTTAAGAGTATCCTCATAGGTGAATACGGGGAAGTCTCACTCGTGAAGAAATTCCACTAAAGAGCAAGACGAGAATTGTTGAGTTAACAATAGTAATATCTCCTCATTGTTGTTACAATGTCTAGCCCTCACCTTGTGAACTCCATCACAACGTCTACTAGATTTTGTGGCAACAAGTCTCATCACTTCTATTGGGTTGCTTTAATTCATGCTTGAAAATGCATTGATGAATGTCAATCTTGCTCTTATTTATTTGCAAACTTCCAAAGTTGGGTTTTCCATGGTCTATACACTTGAAATAAAAAAATCAATATTCAAACAAGGCAACATGGCACTCAATGAAATAACTTGCACTTTTTGGGCATCTAACATCATCATTGACACCTCACTTCTAAACTTTGAAGTCCATACTCCAGATTTGAATTTTCTTATGGCAGATGTCTGAGACTTAACAGCGTTCACACATGAATGCATAACACATCTTGTTGTTTCAGCTCTTAAGCACTAGTGATAAGCATTTACTGTTGATTTTTGGTTGCTTGGGAGTTACTCCAAGCCCTAGGGTTCAGGATTTGGAGGTTGGAGCACCACAATAGGGTATTGTGGGCATGGAACCCAAGGCGTGGGCTTTTCACCCAAGCATGTGGGTGTGAATCCATGAGGCCTTTTGGAAATGTGATAGATGGAGATGATAGAGAACGTTGAGAGGAATCCAACGCAACAAAAATCATCGAATTTCAAGTTGTCTATGATGAAATATGAATTTTTTAATGGAGTTGTGGGTTAATGTGGCACGTAATGGAGGTCGTCTTGACATTTTGGAGTGGCACAAGTTGTGTCTTAACACCACATTATATATAGGAGTGACGTTGGGTGTCATTCCTCACCATCCAAGTGCATCAAATAATCTCCATACTTCTCTGAGGAAACTGCAGATGCAAAGAAGGACTAGAGTGGGGAATTTTCTGAATTTGTGAGGTGCTTTTTGTCTTGGGACAGGTCAGAGCTATTGCAGGCAGGATGCCGCATTACAGAGAGAGGTTTCAGGGTTGTTTTTGTGTGCGGTTTTGTGTGGAGGAGGATTTGTCTACTACAACACAGTAGTGTGGTCACTTGGAAGTGTTGTGAGGGTTGTTTAAGGTTGTCGAAGGGTGTTGTGACCCTAAACAACAGTGTGGAGAAGATTTGGGTCATTTGGAGAGGGCTGGAAGGCCCAATCTAGGACTAACTTCTCCCTTGGACACAACGTTTGACAACAGAAGTATAATGGAGCAAGGTCGCAGTTGCTACAGTGGTTCTGAAGGAGGAAAAGAGGGTTGTAGTAGTGGGTTATAAGCCCTAACCAGGAGTAAAAATTGCAGCAGTGAACAAACCTACAAACTAATGTATGTATGGGTGATTGTTTGTTGATTTGATGCTAGGGATGGAGTCCAAGTGTGGACAGAAGTATTGGGTACCTTTGGACTGGTGGAGGGCAACGTGTAGGTGACCCAAGAGTAGCCCTAGAAGCAGCAAAACTTGGACAACAGGAATTTGGGTGAAGGATTGAGCCTATGAGTAGCTCTTTGATGGACTAAAGAAGCTACTATAGGAGGCAGTTTTTGAGCTCAAGGATTGACCAACCAGAGGAGCAGATTTGACAGCCCATGTTCATTGTTGGAGAAGAGACTTGCAACAGTGATAGGTGGCAGCCCTCACGATTTGTGTTAGCCTTCATATAGCAGCAGTGGAAGGCTATTATGGGAAGAAGACCCTGAGTGGCTGAGGAGCAACAGTGGGGCAAAGGGAGTTGCTCACAAATGAAGTTGTGAACAACTCAAATGGAGTCTCGATGTGTTGATGTGTAGATGGACTTACAATCAGTGGTGGAGCCTTGTTCAACGGCCAGATGGACTTGGATCATTGATAGAGGAAAAGTTGTGTTGCTGCAGATCGGGAGCGACAGACCGTTAGGACAAGATATGACATAGAGGCTGTGTTGTGCACTGGATCAACGAGATTATAATTGTATCTTGTAATCTTGTAACATTGGATATTTGAGGACCATTATCCTTGGTACGGGAGCCCTAGACAGTTGTATTATATGTTGATAATTGTTGACACCTAATCCTATGGATGGGTGTGCATATGTATTTTTGTATATTATTTATTATTAGGAAATAAGGAAGGCCAAGAGTCATTGGGAGCTGAATCCCAATAGCCTCACCTCCCATCTATATAAGCATGTACATTCTTCAGCTAATACACATTCTAGTTTTGAGGAGTTACCTCCTGGTTTGACATGGTCCCAGGTTCACAATTGGCATTTCTGCCCTGTGGTGTAACTCCCTATCCTTTGCTTAGTCATATTTTTTAATAGTTTTCTGCTGCTCTTAATTGCTAGACTGTTATTCTGCATTTTTTTCCCTAATATCACTGACATTTGCAGCTCCAGCTCCTGCAGCTCCTGAAAACTGCAGGCTCTGTCAATCTGCAAATTGCAGGCTCTGCCATTCTGCAATTCCAGCAGTCCTGCAACTCTGTCTTCTGCAGATTCAATTTCAAAATTTTTTTATGTAACGCCCTTTTGGGCCTCCTCATTCATCCCTACGCTCCTCTCCATTCACTCACCTCCCTCTCCCTCACCCTCGACTCCCTATTCACCCCTCACTGTTATCCCTCCATACAGCGCCATCTTATGATATCAACGCTCCACGCTACCAACTCACACACTACGCCCTCGCTGTCTGGTTTGACATATATGCTAACCAATAGCGCTCAATTTGACTGTACTGTCTGCGCGTATTTGTATATACAGGCTTTTTAAAACGCTCTCTGCAATCATTCCATTTGTAATACTCCTTCCTTCGGCCCTCTGGTGTTAACACGCTGTTATCCGATTTATGTAATTCGTTCCACAGTTTCACAATACATCACCTCCCTCCACACTGCAAATATCGACCTCGGTCCTTTCATATAACGCTGTTATACGCAGGTATTATACCACGTTTCATAATACGCTGTCATATAATTGCTGTCTGTCGATATACATTTCCGCCCCACCGTTCATATACAATACCAGTTCCAATATATATATATCACCGTCTCTGCATAGTGGGTTAATACATCACGCCCGTGTGTTAATACATAACACTGTCTGCATAGTGGGTTAATACATCACGCCCGTGCGTTAATACATAACGCTGTCTACATAGTGGGTTAATACATAACGCTGTCAGCATATTTGGTTGATATCTGTGTCATATAAGCGCTGTCACCTTATTCACAATTCCGCCCCTCCCATATGTAATACAGCCCCTTTCAAATACCGCTTCCTCTCTCACATACCGCCCCTCCATTCATTTAACTATACCGCCCCTTTTAATATCACTTCACATTCATATTGTATTACGCCCTTCTTTTCATACCGCTCTTTTCATTCAATACCGCCTCTTTTGCATATATAATAACCCCAATTACCGCTTTCCCATTCACAATACCGCCCTCTCACTATCATATCACTTCACATTCCATATCAACCTTTCATACAAATTTTGTTTCCCAAACAAAAAAAAAATACATTTTTTTTTATGCAGAATTCAGTTTATAGCAAAGAGTATTTTTTCAAATTCAGTCTTCATATTTGCAGCAAAGAGTTTCCAAATACTTTTCAAATAGAGTACATTTTCAATGAATTTTTTTGTTTTTCTCTCCTTCAAGAGGAGATTTTTCAGCGGGGATTTTTCTCTCCTCCTTCAAAGAAGATGTGGTTCACAACTTCATCTTCTAAAGAAGTGCCTACTTGGCACGAGAGAGAAAGGAGACATGCTTGGAATCATCGAGAGGAAGAGAGCGAGAGAACGAAAGAAACGGAGAGAAAAAGGGAGACGGACCTATGTAAAGCTCGACGACCAGGCTCAGGCTCAAATGATGCAGCCATTGTGAAGACAAAGGTAAACCGATTGAATCAGCTCATTACATTTCTAGCACATTCATATGATGAGTAACTGAAAACCTCTTTGATGTTTCATTTACTTCATGGAGAGATGATTGGTTGCTAGATTCAGGAGCAACATGTCACATGACATTTAGAAAAGATTTTTTTGAAGATTTCACTGACAAAGTTGATGGAGCGGTATATTTCGCAGATAAATCCAAACTCAAGCCATCAGGGCTTGGCACAGTCAGGCTTAAACTGCCTGGTCTTCCTGATCATATCCTACATGAGGTTCTATACCTCCCGGAGTTGAAGAGAAACTTGCTGTCCCTGATCGAAATCCGGCACGGCAGCAAGGACACTCAGTTCACTTGTTTGATGGCAAGGCAGAGGTCAGATCAGCATCAGATCACTCACTTTTCATGGAGGGAATAGAAGAAGGGAGACTTTTGAAGCTGAAAGGTTCATCTGCTCGTGCTCAAAACTTTGCATTCAGTTCACATCATGATGAAGGTACATTTCCATCAAGTCTTTTATGGCATGCTAGATTTGGACACTTAAATTATGACAGCCTTCATTTGTTGAAGAAAAATGGTGTTGATGGACTGCCTACAATTCCTAGAAAACCTAAGGAATGTGATGCTTGTATTCTAGGATAGCATAGCAAACAGCCATTTCATGATTCACACTCAAGAGCACATAGGAAACTTGAACTTGTTCATTCAGATTTATGTGGCCCTATGCCTATTGCTTCTGCGAATGGAAACAAATACATGATGACATTTATTGATGACTACACCAGAATGTGTTGGATTTACTTACTGAAGAATAAGTCTGATGCTTTTCAAACTTTCAAGAATTTTCATGCATGGATTGAAAATGATGCACAAACACATATTGGCTCTCTACGTACCGATAATGGAAAAGAATACACTTCAAACGAATTTGAAAATTATCTTCGTCAACATGGAATCAAACATCAAACAACTGTGCCATATAATCCACAACAGAACGGTGTAGCTGAAAGAATGAACAGAACCATCTTAAATATGGTCCGCTCCATGTTATTTTTCAAGAATGTAAAATTGATGTTTTGGGCTGATGTAGTTCTATGTGCTGTTTACATAAAGAATAGGTGTCCTTCAAGTTCAATTAGAAACAAACTCCTTTTGAAATGTGGCATGGCCACATTCCTTCGGTAAAGCATTTCAGGGTCTTTGGGTCCACCTGTTATGCCTTGATACCCAAGGGTCAAAGGAACAAACTTGGTGCTAGAAGCAGAAAAATGTATCTTCTTGGGGTACTCCAATACCTCCAAAGGATATCGTCTCTATGATGAAACAAATAAGAAGTTTGTGATAGCAAGAGATGTCATATTTCTTGAATCTTCCAAGAGTGACAAAGTTGTTGAGCGGCAACTTGATCGCCTGGACAGATTCACACATGCAAAGTCAAGAGTTTGATAATGTGATTCCACACCTTGAAGGGGGGATTCCGATATTGAATCAAACTGTGGAATCATATCCTGAAGCACTCTCTCCCCCACATGAAGAAACAACCATGGATGACACATTGGATGATGTGATTGACAGAATTGGGAGATTGAATCTTGAATCAATCCCAACTCAGTCAAGTGACCAGCCAGGGCCATCTCAGAAAGGTCCCCCCAAATGGCTGACAAAGACACTGGAGGATGTTCATCCTGATGAGGTTGGGAAAACAGGAACAAGAAGTTCCACTCAAGAAATCGAAGGTGATGTAGATAATTCTGATTCCCCTGTTGATATGGATATTGCTTATAACTGTGAAATGAGTTTGTCTACAGATCATGAACCAACTTCCTTCAAAGAAGCTGCTTCTCATGATGAATGGAAAGAAGCGATGCAGAAGGAGTATGATGCCTTGATAAAGAATGGCACTTGGAAGCTGGTTGATCCGCCTTTGGGAATGAAACCAATTGGCTGTAAGTGGGTCTACAAGAACAAGTACAAAGCAGACGGCTCACTTGACAAGCACAAGGCTAGGCTTGTGGCAAAAGGATTCACACAGAACAAAGGAGTCGATTATGAAGAAAATTTTGCTCCCACAGCAAAATGGACCACCATCCGGACTCTCTTTGCCTTAGCAGCTCAGAATGGATGGAAAGTCCATCAGATGGATGTAAAAACAACCTTCTTGAATGGAGATCTAAAGGAGAAAGTTTATATGTCCCAGCGAGAAGGATTTGTGATAAAGGGTCAAGAACACAAAGTTTGCAAACTTGTAAAATCCTTGTATGGCCTCAAGCAAGCACCACGAGCCTGGTATGAGAAATTGACAGAGCATCTTCTGAAACTTGACTTCAAACATTTTGATCTTGATGATGCAACTTTGTTTGTTAAGAAAGTTGGAAAAACAGTTGTATATCTTGTGGTATATGTAGATGATCTTTTGATAACGGGAAACAATGAGAGCTATATTGCATCCATGAAGAAAGAGTTGAAGAAAGGTTTTGAAATGACTGATTTGGGTCATGTTCATTACTATTTGGGTATTGAAGTAATTCAACATCTTAAATTCATATTTCTTTCTCAAAAGAAGTACATTGGAGATCTCTTGAACAAATTTGGCATGGATGACTGTAATCCCTTAACCACTCCAATGGAACAAAACTTGAAGCTCACATCTATTGAAGGGAAGGAATTTGAGGATACAACTAAGTATAGACAGCTTGTAGGAAGTCTTATCTATCTGACCACCACCAGACCTGACATTTCATTTGCTGTTGGAATCCTCTCAAGGTTCATGCAAAAACCTTGTGAAGGACATTGGTCTGCTGCAAAAAGAGTGCTAAGGTACTTGAAGGGGACTCAAGACTTTGGACTCAAATATACACGGGTAGGCGACTTCATCTTGACCGGATACTCTGATTCAGACTTTGATGGCGACAAAGAAACAGGGGTGTCTACTACAGGTTACACCATGAGTCTTGGATCAGGAGTTGTCTCATGGAGATCACGCAAACAGTCAGTTCCAACAGATTCCACGACCGAGGCAGAATATGTGGCAGCAGCTGAAGCAACAAAGGAAATTGTGTGGCTCCGGAAAATCCTGGAAGATTTGCAGATGAAACAAATGTATTCCTCTCCACTCATGATCGACAACACTTCTGCAATAAAGTTGGCCAAGAACCCAAAGTTCCATGATCGAACAAAGCACATCAATACAAAGTACCATCTAATTCGACATCATGTTCAGGCCAAAACCATCCATCTACATCATTGTTCCACAAATGAACAAACTGCTGACATCTTCACCAAAGCACTTGGAAGAGAAAAGTTTGAAAAGTTCAGATCGATGCTTGGACTCACCAACATCCCTTCGGATTAAAAGGGGGAATGTTGACACCTAATCCTATGGATGGGTGTGCATATGTATTTTTGTATATTATTTATTATTAGGAAATAAGGAAGGCCAAGAGTCATTGGGAGCTGAATCCCAATAGCCTCACCTCCCATCTATATAAGCATGTACATTCTTCAGCTAATACACATTCTAGTTTTGAGGAGTTACCTCCTGGTTTGACAATAATATAATGACGTTGGGTTACATATATTGTTCTTATTGTTCTTATTGTGCACGTGATTGATTTACTGCATTATATTGTTCCTCTGTGCAAATTAGCTTTGTTGAGATTCTTGGTTTGGTAGCGTCAGAGATTTAAGATTTTATCCTAGACACCAGGGTCGTGGAAATTCAACATTTACAACGCTTCTTAATGAACTAAAATCTGTCTTATTCTTGCAAAATTGGAGCACATATGTAATATCCCCAAAGGGAAATAACCAGTAATAAACAGAAATATGCCAGACAGATATAGAAAATACAATGCTGAACCAGATCACTGAACAATTACACATAGGATTCCAGAAAACTGAGCCATTTTATTAATCAGAAGGTACATAGAGAGGAGTACAAGAAAATCAGAGTAAGTGCACCTATCCTTGCCCTAGGCAAGTGGAGACCCTCTCAGACAGAATAATGGAACAGCAAAGGACGACGTCCTAGGCACTCTGTTGGTAATTTGCTTATTTGAAGCTAGAAATTTGAAAGTGGAAAATAGCTGACTCGCTGTCTCTGCTAGTGACAGCGCAGAAGCAGATGAAGCACCACTCACCAAACCCTCCAGACAGATAGATCAGCCACTGAATGCTAGAAAACGCTGTTGAGCCCCTCTCACACAAGCCTGCTCATCAGATCAGCGTCCTACCAGGTGGATCTGCCTCCTGAATGCTCAGATTTGCTGGATCTGAAGCCTCCAAACCAGATCTGCGTCCTTCCCCTCCTGATCTGCGTCCTCCTAAGTCAGATCTGCCACTAACTCCTCAGATCTATGCTGGGTCTGACAATATCTCTTCAGATCTGTAATCTCCAATGATGGATTTGATGTTATCTCTTCAGATCTAGGCTAAATCTGTCAATATCTCCTCAGATCTGCAATCTCCCAAGCTGGATCTAGTGCTATACCTTCAGATCTGCATCATATAGAACTGGATCTGCAAATATCTGCCCAGATCTACCCTCTCCCAGGCTGGATCTGACAATATGCCTTCAGATCTGCGTCCTCTGCTTCAGAACTGGACAGCGTCCTCACTCCTAGACTGGTCAGCGTCCTTCCTCCTCCTGGACAGCGTTTTCTCTGCTCAGATCTGGACTGCGTCCTCCCTGGTACAGCGTCCTCACTCTCCTTTGCTGAACAACGTCCTATCTCCTCCTGAAACAGCGTCCTTCCTCCACTGACTGCGCAGCCACAAGAGGGCTTCTTCTTCTCTAAATCTGCACCAGAAACTGCTGCTACCTTTGCTCCAGAAACTGAAAGATGTACTCAGAACAAAACCTTACTAGGGCAGGCACTCGAAGTCCCCCGAAGCTAAGGGTGAAACCAGAAATAACCTTACCAGGGCAGGCACTCGAAGTCCCCCAAGGCTAAGGGTGAGATCTCCGACCGGAGACACTCGTGCACTAAACAGTGCTGCAGACCGACTAAACAACCGGCGTGCTGAAGCAGACAAAGTCTAGCTATCAATAAGAATATCAAATCATGGATGATCAAATGAGGTGAGAGCCTCTCCTTTTATAATGCGAGACTCCCTCCAAATCTTAGCTGCGTCCTTACACTCTCCTTTGACTGGATCTACACCTTGGGTGACACAGTGCCTCCCCCATCATACTCATGTGGACCCCCAAGGCCCCCTCTCTAAGTTACAACGTCAATCTACTAGGAAAAGAACACTTTATTATAAAGTGAGGTAACTAAAGTGAGGTGACCCCTCTTATTCTCACTTTATTTATTATTTCTAGCTAAAGCGGCAAAATAAAGCAAAAATGCAATATTCCAATTAGCAAAGCTAATTGGGAATATTACAGTCTCCCCCGGCAAAACGTTGCTTGTCCTCAAGCAACTGAAGTGATGGGTGCTGTAAGATCCTCTCATCCTCCCAAGTGGCATCCTCATCCGGCAAATTCTTCCATCTCACCAAGAATTCTCTGATCTTCCTGCTCCGCAGTTGCCTCTCCCTAGTGTCGATAATAGCCTCCGGCTGTAACACCAGATGCCCCTCATCATCTGTAGGTGGTAGCTCCTCGGTGACTGTCACATGCTGGCCCAGTGCCTTTTTCAGGCATGATACATGGAAGATGTTATGAATCCGGCTGCCTTGGGGCAGCTCCAACTCATACGCAACCTGCCCGATCCTGCGTATCACCCTGTATGGTCCATAAAAACGAGGCTTTAGCTTCTCCGCCCCCTTCTGCTTGAGCGAAGACTGTCGGTATGGCTGTAGCCGTAGGTAGACTAGGTCCCCTACCTCAAAGTGTCTCTCCACCCGACCCTTATCAGCATACAACTTCTGCTGATTCTGTGCTGTGGCTATGTTGTCCTTGAGAGCCCGGAGGATGTCTTGGCTCTCTTGGATCCATAATTTGGCTCGCGGAGCCCTGCTAACACCAAACATCATGTCCACAAAAGATAGGGAATGGTAACCATATAGCGCATAAAAAGGTGTCATGCCGATGGACATATGGTGGGTTGTGTTGTAGCAGTACTCGCCCAGATGTAGCCATTTCAGCCATGCTCTCTGCTGCCCACTGACGTAGTTACGCAAGTAGCCCTCTAGCCACTTGTTAACTATCTCTGTCTGCCCGTCCGTCTGGGGATGATAACTAGTGCTCGGTGTCAACTCGGTCCCCACTAGTCGGAAGAGCTCCTGCCAAAAACCACCCATAAAACGGCTGTCCCTGTCGCTAACAATGGTCTTGGGTAGACCATGCAATCTGAAAACCTCCCGAAAAAACAACTCTGCCACCTGTGCCGCTGTATAATGTGCCGAAATGGCGAAAAAATGAGCATACTTCGTTAGCCGGTCAACTACTACGAAGATGCAGTCCTTGCCCTGCACTGTGGGCAACCCCGTGATGAAGTCCATCGAAATGCTCTCCCACTTCCCCTCCGGAATGGGAAGCGGCTGCAACAACCCCGCAGGATGGCTCATCTCCCCCTTGTTCCGCTGGCAAACCTCGCACTCCCTGACATGCTGGAGTACGTCCTCCTTGAGGCCCTTCCATGCAAACCTCTCCCGAATGGCCCTGTACATCTTAGTGAACCCCTGATGGCCCGCCAATGGTGAATCATGTGAAGCCTAGAGTATCTTCTCCTTGAGCTGAGACCCCTCAGTCAAGGAGATCCTATCCCTGTAATAGATGACCTCATCAGCCACCCTGTATCTGCTATCTGCTATCTGCCCATCCAGCACCTCGCATGCAAATCTATCTTTGGAGTACTCAACCAGTAGTCGAGCCTTCCAGTCAGCGTCCAAGCTCATGAGTGATAACGTGGCTGGTCTACGGGAATGGGCATCTGCTACCACGTTATTTTTCCCTTCGACATACTCTATGTCAAAGTCGTAAGCCTGGATCTTGCTGATCCACTTCTGTTGCCTCTCCTGCAACTGCTTCTGCTCTAGAAAGTACTTCAGGCTGTTATGATCTGTCCTCACCCTGAATCTGCCACCTACCAGGTACTGCCGGAATTTGGCCAATGCATGCATGATGGCCAACATCTCCTTGTCATAGATGGGATAAAGCCTCTCGTGGGGAAGGAGCTTCCGGCTCTCGAACGCAATCGGATGACCCTCCTGCATCAGAACTGCTCCAATCCCTTCCCCTGATGCATCGCACTCTAGGACAAAGGGCTGAGTGAAATCTGGCAATGCCAACACGGGGCAACTACTCATCACCTCCTTGAGCTTATCAAAAGCTCGCTGTGCGGTATCCGACCAACTGAATGCCCCCTTCCTCGTCAGCTCCGTGAGGGGTGCTGCAAGCTGTGAGAAGCCCTTGACGAACTTCCTGTAGTAAGTACAGATACCAATGAACCCTCTCAGTTCTGTTACATTCCGTGGCTCTGGCCAGTCCCTGATAGCCCGGATCTTCTCCTCGTGGACTCTCACTCCGTCCACTCCTATGATGTGTCCCAGATACAGCATCTCCGTCAATCCAAACTCACACTTGGAGAGCTTGGCAAAGAACTGCTGCTCCTCCAGAATGTGCAAGACCGTCTCAATGTGTTGGAGGTGCTCTTCCCAGGTCCTGCTGTAGATAAGGATATCATCAAAGAAAACCAGCACGAACTTCCTCAGATGATCCCGGAAAATATGGTTCATGCAAGACTGGAAAGTAGCAGGCGCATTGGTCAACCCAAACGGCATGACCAGAAACTCAAAGTGCCCATAATGACACCTGAAAGCAGTCTTGGGAATATCCTGTTCCCTCATGCGTATCTGATGGTACCCGAATCTCAAATCGATCTTTGAGAAGAAACGTGCTCCTCTCAACTCATCCATCAGCTCGTCGATCCTGGGAATGGGGTACCTATTCTTCAGGGTCTTCTTGTTCAGAGCCCTGTAATCAATGCACATGCGTAATGTGCCGTCCTTCTTCTTCACCAGCACTACAGAAGAAGCGAAAGGACTGGTACTGGGTCGAATGTGTCCAAGGGCCAGCAACTCCTGAATGGCCCGCTCTATCTCATCCCGATAGGCCTTGGGATGCCTATACGGTGTGGTGATCACTGCCTGTATCCCCTGCTCCAACTCGATCGTGTGCTCAAACCCCCGATCTGGTGGCTGTCCTGTTGGAATGTCTCCAAAAACTACTGCATATCTGTCGAGAAGAGTCTGTAGATCAGGGTGCACTGTCCGTCCCGTATCTACTACCTCTGAAGCCCGCAACTCTATTGCCCACTCTATATCTCCCTTGCGGAATGTCGCCTCCATGCTGTGTGCCGATACTGTCTGGGGTGGATATGTGTTCTGCCCTCGTATCTTCTCATGCTTCCCCGTCTTGGGATCATCCCACTCCATCTCTAGGGCCTTCCAATCCGTCGTGACCTTCCCCAGAGTGATAAGCCACTGGACCCCCAATATCACATTGGTGTCTGGAATGTCCACCACAAAGAAGTGATCGGTCAAGGTATAAGTGCCCATCGTTACTGACAACTCGGGTACATATCGAGCACATGCCATGGTCTGATCTCCTGGTACCAAGACAGAAAACCCATCAAAGCTCTCCGTTGGTATGCCTCTCCGTGCGACCATCTGGGCATCGATGAAGTTGTGGGTGGCCCCACTGTCGACTAAAACCGAAACCCGCTGTCCGCGCACTGTCCCTCGTACGCGCAATGTCAGATACTTGGGGACTCCTCGTAATGCTGCTAGAGCTCCCCCAGTAGGTGCGAATGACGCCCCACCTGCATCGGGTGGTGGAGGTGGTAAGGTACTCTGCGCTGCATAACATCCTCCTGCCTCCTCATCATCCACCTCATCCTCTTCTCCGCTGCTCTCGGAGAAGACCTCTATGAAATGTGCCTTCCCTGCCGTACATCTGTGTCCCGGTGCCCACGGCTCCTGGCAGGTGAAGCATAATCGCTTCCGTCTCAGCTCCCTCCTGGCCTCATCATCAAACTGTCCTCGTCCTGGATTCGCCTTGGGAGGCGGAACCCTCGTGTCCTTACCCTTAGGCTGGAAAGCCTGTCTCTGGGGATAAGGTGGCCGAGTCCTAGGCAAGACATCTTGTAGGTCACGGGCCCTACTGACAGCATCCTGTAGTGTAGCCGGTTTGTATGACCGGACTAGGCCACGAAGTGGCTCTGACAGCCCCTCCACAAATATAAGGACCATCCGAGCTGTCGATAAGTCAGGTACCATCACTGAAACCCTCAAGAAGTCTGAGATGTATGCCTCTGCACTCCCCGTCTGTCTGAGCTTGGTCAACTCAAAGAAAGGCTGCTCCGGGTCCTTCCTGTCAAAACGTTCCACCACTCTCCTGGTGAACTCAGCATATGTCGTCACTGCGGAATGTCCCAGTGTTGTCATCCCATGAAACCACCAGTCCTGGGCCTCACCCTCTAAATGCAATGCAGCCATCTTAATGGCCTCCCTCTCTGGCATCTGGTTAAGCTGAAAATAGAGGTCCAACTTCTCCACCCAAGACCTTGCCGTAGTCTTCTGTGATCCATCAAACATCGGCAAATGGAATTTACTCGCTGCACGGTGACTATCACGGTGGGATCCCCATCCCTTGTGTTGGTCCTGCTCATGGGCCTTGCCTCCACATCGGAACTGGATATAGCGATCTAAGGGGAAAGCATCCATGAACGCCTGACCCAGGCTCTGCCAGTCTGCAAAAATGGCCGCATGTTGAGCTGGACCCCCATCTCTTGGTGCTGTTGGCTCCTCTGCCTCTACCGTAAAGGTAGGCATGGTGGGTCGCGTGGGTGCGGAATTGACCCTCTGTGCTGTCACAATGGGAATAGCGTCTGGTATGTAGCTAGACACGCCCGATCCCTCTCCCACCTGGAGAACCCTAGGGGGTTCTTTCTGTGTTACCTCTACAGCTGCAATTCTCTTGTTTACATCCTGCATGAATGTATCCATCTTCTCAGCCAACTTCACAATTATGTCCTCCATTGGATTCCGCTGTTCTGTCTCTGAATCAGAATCACTTCCCCCAAAGAGACTCTTCCGATGGACGTGGGGGTTATCCCCGGGCGTCATAGACTGCTAGCACCACAGGCTGAGCCAGATCTAGGCTCCGATACCACTGTAATATCCCCAAAGGGGGAATAACCAGTAATAAACAGAAATATGCCAGACAGATATAGAAAATACAATGCTGAACCAGATCACTGAATCATTACACATGGGATACCAGAAACTGAGCCATTTTATTAATCAGAAGGTACATAGAGAGGAGTACAAGATAATCAGAGTAAGTGCACCTATCCTTGCCCTAGGCAAGTGGAGACCCTCTCAAAGAACGAGAATAGCCAAGCTGCATGAGACGACGTCTCGGCTGCCTCTGAAGGCGAAGAGTGAGACCTACAGTAGCGGAAACTAGGTACGAAAAAAAGAAAGCTGCAGAAAATCAAACCCGACTGGCTGTCTCTCTTTAGTGACGAGCGACGAATGAGCACCACTCACCAAACCCTCCAGACAGATAGATCAGCCACTGAATGCTAGAAAACGCTGTTGAGCCCCTCTCACACAAGCCTGCTCATCAGATCAGCGTCCTACCAGGTGGATCTGCCTCCTGAATGCTCAGATTTGCTGGATCTGAAGCCTCCAAACCAGATCTGCGTCCTTCCCCTCCTGATCTGCGTCCTCCTAAGTCAGATCTGCCACCAACTCCTCAGATCTATCTTTGGAGTGACACCTTGCCTTGGATGCGCATCTCCAATGTGGGATCGACACAGTCTCTCTTGAATCCTAGAGCTAAATATTGTCAATATCTCCTGGTCTGCAATCTCAAAAGTGGATCTAGTCTGCCACCTTCGGTCATCATATGAAGCGGATACGCAAATATACGCGGATCTACCCTCTCCCAGAGAGTGGATCGACCATATGCCTGGATCTGCCGTCCTCACAGCTTCGGGCCCAGACGGCGTCTCTCCTCCCTGTGACTGATCGAGCGTCCTTCCTCCTCTTCAGACGGCGTTTTCTCTCGCTCGAGATACGGTACTGCGTCCTCCTTGGTCTCGACGTCCCTCACTCTCCTTTGTGAACGAGGCGTCTATCTCCTCTGACTTTGGCGTCCTTCCTCCTTGGCTCTGCGCGACCACAAGAGGGAGCATCTTCTTCTCCAAATGCGCATGAAACTCCACCGCTACCTTTGCTCAGCCGAAATAAACTTCGAGCAAAACCTTACTAGGGCAGGCACTCGAAGTCCCCCGAAGCTAAGGGTGAAACCAGAAATAACCTTACCAGGGCAGGCACTCGAAGTCCCCCGAGGCTAAGGGTGAGATCTCCAACCGGAGACACTCGGTTGCACT
Source organism: Pinus albicaulis (assembly GCA_034641835.2). NCBI lineage: Eukaryota > Viridiplantae > Streptophyta > Pinopsida > Pinales > Pinaceae > Pinus > Pinus albicaulis. The sequence goes on from CM076581.1 coordinate 904,851,937, forward strand.
AAACAGTGCTGCAGACCGACTAAACAACCGGCGTGCTGAAGCAGACAGAAGTCTAGCTCTCAATAATAATATCAAATCATGGATGATCCAAATGAGGTGAGAACCTCTCCTTTTATAATGCCAAACTCCCTCCAAAACTTAACTGCGTCCTTACTCTCCTTTGACCTGCGCAGTTTACCTTGGGTCAGCCTGATGCCTCCCCATCATAATCATGTGGACCCCCAAGGCCCCCTCTCTAAGTTATAACGTCAATCTACTAGGAAAAGAACACTTTATTTATAAAGTGAGGTGACTAAAGTGAGGTGACCCCTCTTATTTCTCACTTTATTTATTATTTCTAGCTAAAGCGGCAAAATAAAGCAAAAATGAAATATTCCAATTAGCAAGGCTAATTGGGAATATTACAACATACCACATCTTAAATATATCTTTAAGTAAATCAATGGATAATATTAAGGAAATACTTGATATTTTCAGTTCTGATTTCATTGGAAGCCCTGCTATATGGTACTGGAAACTTCATTGATTTGAGTAGATAGTAATTTTTGTGCATGCCTTAATTCTTGAATATATTGATGATGCGTTCTTTATTCAGCTTGTACAGGGCTCAAAATGTGGATAATACGTGGAAATATCCCATTTCTTGGAAGTGTTTCACGGCACCTTTGACCTCTGGTTTTTATTGAAGGAAATCTACTCTAAAAACAATGGTTTCATGATCCCAAATAATGAAGGAATAGCTCATTGTTCACCGGCCTTAATTTAATGCACTAACATACATCTTAGATGGTTGTTTTCTTATGATGATAATTTGTACAAATACACACATACTTCTCTATTGGCATATACTTTCTTGGATATGTTGTCCCAAGCAATGTTATCGGAACCGAACTGGTTATCAAACTGGAAAACCTTGTGGACTGAGAACTGGTTGGAACCGGACCGGAACCTGAAAAAAACCGGAAAAAAAACCGGTTTACCAAAAACACATAAAATATTCATATTTTAAAGAAAAACCAAATATATTCATGTACATCCATATTAATCCAAACCATTTAAACACAAATATGCAAAAGTTTTCATTATATAGGTGCAGATAGCCAAAATAGCACTTAGTGCAAAACATCGCTGAACAAAAAATGTAACAAACATCAAGAAACAGGCTCTAAAAGGCCTTTATAGTGCAAAATAACATGTTAGATCATAGTATTATACTATAGCCTACAATACTACAAGCTACATATGATCAAATCATCAATCATCATCAGAATCCTCATCCTCCTCATCCTCCTCACCCTCATCATGCTATTCATTCTTCAGATCCTCAAATGGAGGATGATCATGATGCTTGGTGACATTTTCAGCCTTGACTTTGCCTTGATGGAGCATTTGGAGCCCTAAAAGTGCATGACATCATCATCCATTTATGCTTGTGGCTCACACATGTGGGCTTATATTGGCAAATTATGTTGTAAAGCTAGTGGGTTGGCTTGTAACCCGAACTTACATTTTGTCCAATTAGAAATCAAACTTGTGTAGGGGCTTTTAGTTAGAAATTTGAGGAGGTAGACCTCACATAAATAGAGGATCACCTCTCTCATTTATTCATCATCACTTGTGGAGAACTCGACCTCGCTTAGAGATTTCAGCCTAACCTTTTGTATTTTGCTACTTTGTGGAGAAGTGATGTTTTGTGGATATTTGGCTATTGGAAAATAATGCTTTTTGTGAAGATGTCATTTTGGGACAAAGAAGGCTTGTTCATGGATATCTTGTGAGTAATTTTTATTGAATATCTTTCATGATTATTGCATGTAATGAATGTTGCTAGGTTTTTTATGTTTCATGTCTAAATGCTTATGTTTATGTGAAATACTTGGTGAATTTTCACATGCTTTAATTTGTATTCTTGGACTTCCCTAGAGAACCTCGTAGAGAAATTAAAGAAATTTTCTCTAGTAAATTTATCCCCTCATAAAATGATGGTTATGGTTAGCAAGCGAAAACCTAGGGTTTTCCCCTTACTCCCTTCAAGGATTTGATATTTTCATGGTTAAATTCCTTTAAGACTCCATCACCCAAGTAGATACAAGGCATTGACATCCATATTGATGGTAAAAAATCACAACATTTTATCTTTTTATCTCTCTCCTAAAATTTCGGCCCTTCAAGGCAAGCCACTAGAGTTAGGGTTTGAGTCCAAATTCAACTAGGGCATGAATTAATATTAAAAAAAAATAATAATAAAAAAAACGATTTTTTTTATGCCTTGGCCATACGGCTGGCTGACGTTGAACCAGTTGAACCGGTCACCAGACCGGTCCAAACCGGTTTGGTACCGAACCGGCCGGTTCGGTACCAAACCGGTCTTTTCCAGTTCGGAGGGCCGGTTCAGACCGGTTTTGCCTCCAAACCGGTCGGACCGGCTGGTTTTGCAGAACCGGTTCGGTTCTGATAACATTGGTCCCAAGTACTCATGTACTCATCAGTGATTACTGTTTGGGACATTCTAAAATCTGTATTGGTAACAAACTGTTGTAATATACAGTTAAATATGCCCTAAACACTGATATCTTTGTTTTCTAAGTATTGTTGACACTTGGGATTGATCATCGTTTGCATGATATATTTCACATTCTAAACCCATTTTGAATTTATGTTCTCATGGATAAAATAATGTACTAATGATATATGTTGGGTGACATAACTCTGCTGTCTTTAAGGCTATAAATCTGCTCTCCTCACCATCCTGTACGACAGCAGCACTCTCTCTGGGTTTATCATTGCAATCATATAACTCTTTTCTGTCCTAAACAGAGTTAGTATCATGGTTGTATAATTGGGAATGGTGTTTGATGGTAGCAATAAGACTCAATCCTTGATGTGCTGAATGAATGGTCCAATGGTTCAATCTTACAGTCATTTTTCATGATGTAAATCTACCCCGCATAATATTAATGCTTGTAATTCTCCTGTCCAATAATTGCAGCAAACTAAGGTACTTGATTCACTTTGCTATCTGAAAATCAGAGCTATTGCAGCTGTGTTCGACAAGCATTTCACACATAATCTCACTTGTTGGATGGAAATCAGGTTCTAAAATCTGACGGACATGGTAAGCATAACAATTTTCATGATGCAATTTCAAGAGTTTTGGTGCCACTACATATATTATTCATACTTTGATAGAATCTCATGGTTCTATGGTTCATTGAGCAAGTTCTATCTTAAAATTTCAAGGCAATAACTTCATCAAATGAATGAGCACACTTGTTTAATTAAAAATCATTTAAATCTTGTTTATAATGGATGATTATATCAACTATTCACATGCTTGCACCTCCTCTTCATTATTGAAAGTGATTAAAAGTTGATCAATTATGTTAGTCAATCTAGCTTAAGTCACTCTCCATTGATACAATCGATAGGTTTAGATGGGCCATAGGGATTACCCCTAGGCTAAGGTAGCTTAGATTCCTTATACTGAAGTGTGCGTCAAGGTTATTGAGGTGACAATGGGTATTTTGCCTATTGTACAAGAGAATGCAATTCCAACCATACAATCTTAATGAATGAAAGGTGCAACACTATAAACAAAATGAATTTGACAAGCCACTCCGCTTTCTCAAGGACTTGCAAGATAGAAAAAAGAAAGAGGGAGCAAAAGGTTGGCACAGGGGTTCTCTTGCAAAAGAGAAAAAAATACAAAGACAGCAAGTCAAGTGGAAAGAAGGAACACAAATAGGGGCAACACCAAGAAAGGAAAAGGGCTTGCAATGAAAATTGCATTGTCAGGTCCTACAAATCAAGGCAGAGGAAAACAAAGCTCCAAAAACCTAGGTGGAAACAAGCACAAAAATTGTTTAGGCTAAGATGTTTTCGATTGAAAAAGATGAAGTCCACAAGAAATTCAGTGCACCTAAGGAAGGCCAAAAGTGAGACATGATCCTCAAACGATAAAGAACAAGGGAGCTTCTTGCCCAAGAGGGTTCACCAATAGACACTAGAGGGTTCACCAATAGAAAAAACCAGTTAAGAGACAAGTGAGGGGGCATTGTTGAAAACGAATGGTAAGGACCTAGGAAGGTAAAGAGGGAGAGGGAGGTCGGGCAAACAATTATTCCATATCAAGAAGACAAAAAAGGGCGAAGGGATCTCCATAAGGAAGTGTAAATCCAACCCAAAAATATTACATCTAACCCACAAGGAACCACCAAAACAACCAACTAAAGCCTAGGAAGTCAACGTGGGGACATAATGGCATGACCAAAACTGTAACAAATAGTTTACTGTCCAAATTACTTGTGACACCTCAAAGGAGGTGCATGACTTAATCTCTAGCTTGATCCACATAAAGTCTAAGGCTAAACCAAAGAAAATGCAAAGATAGACCAAAAAGAGTGGATTTGGTTATCTAGGTTGTTGGAATTGTGCTTGTTTAAAGGATTTGGCTTCATGCTTCACATACCTTTGCATACTCCATTGCAAAAAAAAAGAAAATGGATCATCTAACAAATTCTTTTCATGACAGCCTACATTGCCTATTTAGATTTCTAAGACAAAGTAAAAGAGCAAGAGAAAGGAGGTGGTAAAATTCCTTCACATTTGATAGAAAATCCCAGAACAAATTGGTTCCTTAACCCATTGCCTCCAATGAGATTAATGGCTATATCGTTGACCTTTCTTTCCAATATATAATTAATTAAGCTGTAAAAATGAGTAGGGGAGAGATGGATTTTTGCAAGGTGGATAAGGCACAATAAAAATAATATAAACAAAAGGTTACAGACCTACTATGCATCTGCGTTTGTGATGGACATACACAAAACAAGTGTAAGCCTCTCCAAATGGAATATAAAATTGCAAGGAAAATGAAATGCTATGTTATGAGACAGAAAACCTACAAAATTAGCCAAAGTGCTTTTGATTTGATTGAGAGATCAACGAAACAAGGTCTAGTCCTTATTTCATTACATACTTAGCTAGAATTGACAGCTAAATATATACTGCTGAGACAGTTTTTTATGCTAGACGTCAGGGCTTAACATGCCTCTGAAAGTATTATGAGATAATGATGAAAACAGTCCTGCTTAACATGCCTCTGAAAGTATTATGAGATAATGATGAAAACAGTGCTGCAACTATATATCTATCTGTCCTAAATTCTAATGATTGGGTCTCACCTGCAACTGATAGGTTTGCACTGAACAGGTTGTTCGAACAGTCCCATAAATATATCTCAAACATATTCTGGTCACCTTAATCTTTAAGATACAATTTTTCCTATAATTCTGAACATGACTTTGTTCAGAAACACTTCAAACTACATATTTATATTTCAGAAACACCTCAAAGTCATTTATATTTATATTTCTTATTTTATAAATATCTACTATATTTAAGGAAATTGACCAAAGCCATAACAACCTCTTATTGGTCCGTAATTCAAGAAAATAATGTAAAGCATACCAAAACACATCTAACATATATGGCTCACATGAAAATAATGGGTATCACATCAGAAATTTTATTTTGTTTCCTTAAATGATATAACCAATTAAAAGTTAAGGTAATTATCATAGGTCATCTCAAACTTGTGGAGATAAAAAATATGAAGAAAAAGGTAAATTCGAACCTAAGCTAGCTAAATTCCAACTCAATCATAACTTGAAATCTATGGCACATTTCAATGTATTAACTACTCTGTCATTTGCAAAATTTAATGTTGATTATGCAAGGACCTTGTAAGGTTTATCTTTTGAAATATTGATTTAGTTTTGTGTTTTTTTAATTGGCCTACCCATAGTTCATCTTAAGCTTGTCAGGGAAAAAAAGACACCAAAATGATCCTTCAGAACCACATGTAAAAGGTTATAAGTTACATTCTAACTTGGTGCATAGTTTGGTGTCTTGGTTAAGAACTCATATTTACAAAGAAATAACATTCTTTTGTAGGCACCCTAATCTAATATTTTTGTTATAAATCCATATGGGTAAAAGGAATAAAATTCTTTTGTTGACACCCTAATATAATATTTTTGTTATAGATCCATATGGGTAAAAGGTTGTGGACTGTGTTCAAATCAAGTCAGTTAATATATTTGAATTCAACAAATTCACAAAATAAGCTAACATATCAATCTATCAATCTATATAGAAAAAAAAATAGTGTATATTAAAAAAATAATAATTAAAAAATATTATTAAATTTTTCAAATTACTCTAAACTTTAATTAGCTAATTTTTTTATTATTAAGAAAAATAATATATTGTATTGTAAATAGTTATAAATTCAAATATTAAAAGGTGAAATATGTACATTTGTAAATTTAAATTCATAAAATTATAAATTTAAATATAAATAAAATATCTCAAAAAAATAATTGATATTTAAATATAGTTATTATGAAAATCATTTATTATGTTTAAAAAAATTAACCGTACATACACATTTAACCCATACAAAGATTAACGAAATGATATTATAATATTTATTTTTATTTTTACAAAATAACCTTTTAATGAAAAAAACGAAAAAGACAACCAGGGAAACGGGAAAAACGAAAAGGACAGGAAAGGAAATGGGAAAAAGGCTAGAGCTATGGCACAGGTAACATAAATTGTTCATTCATACAACATTAAAAACTTGACATACTACAAAAACAAATGAGAAAAGCAAATGCTACATTAACCGCATGCCATGGTTACAACGCAAATCTATGAGTCTGGCTACCGCGCTTATTGTGGAGTAGCCATACTGTGCCAACAAAAACAAGTGACTATTGATGTGTACGACATGTATAGGGAATACCAGTTCTATATGTGGGGCCCTACTGCCATTTAATATTGTTTTCCGTACCTGTATACTAATGAAACGAGACCGACTGAAACATTCCATCGATTCCGTAGCCATACACTGTTCTCATCCATAAAATGCAAAACCTACCAAAAACACTGCACATCAACACTAAAATGAGATTTCAGAGACAATGCGGTAAACTCTCACAACAGAGGAGAAAGCACATCAACACTAAAATCCACAAATTATATTGGAGGCGAAAATGGAAAATCAACTCCATACCCTCGACCTAATTTTGGGTCTGCTTGGTCCCGTCTGGTCCCACAACACCAATTCCACAAAGATCACACAAAGACCAATTCTCCATAAGTATTTCCATGCATAGGAATCATCTATGCTAGGTATATTCCCAAACCCTAGTCTCAAGAATCCTCTTATCCCTTCCTACAGAGCATATCACCTTGCTTCCCAAGCAAGAAATCCATAAAATCAAGTCTCTCTTGTGAATAAGCCTTAGGAATCACTCATTTCCCTCTCATTGTTCCATTCATCTAGTGATTCCCCTTTATACTAGGTCTGCTCCCATCGGTGAAAGTATGTAAAGAGTAGGGAGCTTTAGTTGAGATAACAATGAGATATTGCTCCATTGTTTCCCTTGACCTAGTAGTTGCTCTATAGTATCCCCTCCTAGGACCCCTGCTAGTTTGCGTAGTAACAAGTAGCTCGGGTTGTAGAAACTTTCAGCTTTAAGGAAGTCGCACAACGTCAGGTGTGAGTAGATGCCACGGTAGAAGAATACAACTCTATCATGGTGAATGATGTTTGTGAGGTACTGTCAAGGCCTCAAGATAGGTCAGTTGTAAGTTCTCAATGGATCTACAAGATCAAGTATGCTGCAGATGGCAGCGTGGAGAAGTACAAAGCTAGGTTCGTGGAAAAGGGCTATGCACCAAAAGAAGGAATAGATTATGAGACTTTGCCCCCTTTTCCAGATACACCTCTATTCGGTTAGTTAGTTATATACCTAGTAGCTCAGATGGGATCGCAGATTCACCAAATGGACATCAAGACAACATTCTTGAACGGGGTGATAGAGGAAGAGGTGTACATAGAACATCCAAAGGGCTTTGAGACTCATGAGAGGCACACTCGTGTGTATACAGAAGAAAGTTCTATACAGGCTCAAGCAGGCTCCCAAAGTGTGGTATGGTCGGATTGACAGCTACCTGCAGATGGAATTCATCAAGAGTGACGCAGATCTCAACCTTTACTATTTGATGGTAGAGGGTGAGCCACTCATCCTATTATTGTATGTGGAAGATCTCTTCTTGACAGGATCATCAGGGCTCATAGAAGACTACAAGAGGAACCTGGTAGCAGAGTTTGATATGTAGGATTTGGGGTTGATGCACTATTTCCTAGGGTTGGAACTTGGAATTGTGGCAGAAATACAGGGAAATATTCCTTAGGTAGGGAAGATATGCTATAGATATTCTAAAGAGGTTTAGAATGCATGATTGTATGCCCATGTCTACACCCATGATCACCAACTGGAAGAAGATAGATGCATCAGATGACGAGGATGTCGACCCCACCTTGTATAGACAGCGTATTGGTTCTCTCACGTATTTAGTCAACACTAGGCCATATATTTGCTTCGCAGTCAACCCTTTATCCGTTTATGGTAGAACCGAAGAGGGTACTTTGGGCAGCAGCGAGGCATATTTTGAGGTATGTGTGTGACATAGTCGAGTATGGGTTGAGATATACCTAAGGGAATGACGTCAGACTATGTGGGTTCAAATATGCAGATTGGGCAAGCAGTTCAGTGGACAGGAAAAGTACCTATGGGTACTCCTTCAATGTTGGATCAGGGATGGTTTCTTAGTGTAGCAAGAAGAAGAAGTCAATAGCACTGAGCTCTGCAGAAGCAGGGTACATGGCAGCAAGCACAACTATGTGCAAAGCTATATGGCTTTGGATGCTGCTAGTAAGTTTGTTCAGGCAGAGGATGGAGGAGACCAATGTCTATTGTGATAATCAGAGTTGCATTAAGCTCTCTGAGTACCCAATATTTCATGACAGGTCGAAACACATAGATATTCGGTGCCATTTCATCAGAGATTGTGTACAGCATGGAGCGGTGCAACTACAGTATGTTCCCATGGAAGAGCAGGTTGCAGATATACTCATGAAAGCTCTAGGGGGAGCTAAGTTTGTCTATTTCAGAGAACATATGGGTATGGTAGAGAACCCGTTTCAGTAGCAGGGACAAATGATTTCAGATGCTTCTCAGTTGCAGCAACAATAGACAAGAGGGAGTTGCAGTGTAGATGCAGTGTTGGCAGCAATACAGCAGGGTCAGCAGCGACACGGATGCAGCATCAGAGTTGCACAGTGGTTGGTGGAAAGTATGGCCAGACATTAGCAGCGTGACAGAGGATGGTACAAAGGGAGGGTGTTGTGACAGGGTGTGTAGCACTAGAACACAATCCTCGCTGAGAGGGAGTGTTAGTTTTTGTAGCATCAAATGTGTTCTAGCCACGAAATTTGGTGGAGGCTAGAATACATGAGATCTTCTAAACCCAGAAATTGTTTCTAGAAATTCCACCTAGAGATGACTTATTTAGATTATTAGCGAATTTTTAAATATTTCCTAAGTCTAAACTTAGGGAATATGGTTAATTAATCATAATTAATTAAGTCAAGGTGAGAATAGTCTAGAAGCTCATATGGATCGACTTCAAGATGATCCTGGCCCTTGATTAAGATTTAATCTTGATCATTGGAGTCCCAATAAAGGATTACAAGAAGAAGTCAATGGGCACTTGAAGAAGACACACCGGTTGCAGATACTCAATGATTTAGGCAGTTCGATTTTCCAGTAGCAGGTAATTCAGTAGTGAGATCGAGCTATTGATTGAGTAGCAGGTGACAGACGGGCAACATAGAGATTTTCTGGAGGAGTTTCCATTTCCAAAGGAATGATAAGAGGAGGTCGAAATTATTCTCCAGGATATTGCGCAGTGCATCAAGAGGAGCAGTTCAATTTAGCTAAGGCGCAGGGTGTTAAGGTGCCAGAGTCTGGGAAAATTTCCAGAGGGACTGGACAGAGACTTCCAGCAGCAAAGACAGGCAGGACGTCTGATTAAGAGGGAGTTTCAGGCTGAGCGTACAAGAGACTACGCAAGGCTTGCCTAGAGGGTGATGCAGTTCATTTTAGGAGTCAGGTTGGAGGCACACTTCATCTTAATTACATGTGGTTTGAAGGAATAAAATTCTTCTGTAGACACCCTAATTTAATATTTTTGTTATAGATCCATATGGGTAAACCATTATAGATTGTTATATATCCATATGGGTAAAAGGTTGTAGATTGTGTTTAAATCAAGTCAGCTAATAGATTTGAATTCAACATAATCACAAAATAACCTAACATATCAATCTATCTAAAAGACATAAAAATAGCATATATTAAAAAAAAAATTAATTAAAATATACTATTAAAATTTTCAAATTACACTAAAACTTTAATTCTTGCTATTTTTTATTATTAAGAAAAATAATATTGTATTAAAAAAATTAAACACATGGATAAAAAGGTTGTAGATTGTGTTCAAATCAAGTCAGCGAATAAATTTGAATTCAACATATTCATAAAATAACCTATCAATCTATCTATAAATAAATAAAAATAATATATATTAAAAAAAAACAAAAAAAACTAAAACAATACTATTAAAATTTTCAAATTACTATAAAACTTTAATTCTTGCTATTTTTTTATTATTAAGAAAAATAATATATTGTGTTAAAAAAAAAATACATATATATATGGGTTAAGAATGTTACAAATTCAAATCTAAAAAACTGAAATATATACACTTCTAAATTTAAATTCATAAAATTACAAATTTAAATATAAATAAAATATCTCAAAAAAATTATTAATATTTAAAATATAATTCTTATGAAAATGATTAAAAAATTTAACCGTACGCAAAACTCGTTCACATTTAACCCATACAAAGATTAACGATATGATATGATATTATTAATTCTTATTTTTACAAAATAACCTGGTAATGAAGAAAAAGAAAAACGAAAAGGACAACCAGGCAAACGGGAAAAAACTAAACTGTTCATACGGCATTAAAAACTTGACCTAGTACAAAACCAAATGAGAAAAGCAAATGCTACATTAACCGTACGCCGTGGTTAGAGCGCAAATCTACGAGTCTGGCTACCGCGCTAATTGTGGAGTAGCCATACTGTGCCAACAAAAACAGGTGAATACAGGTGAATATTGATGGGTACGACATGCATAGGGAATACCAGTTGTATATGTGGGGCCCTACTGCCATTTAATATTGTTCTCGTGTAAATTTGGCGTTATTGTCCGTACCTGTATCCAAACGAAGTGGATGTTGTGCTTGTACCGACGAGCCAGAGATGGACCATACTCTGTTATCATCCATAAAATGCAAAACCTACCAAAGAGACTGCACATCAACACTAAAATGAGATTTCAGAGACAATGCGGCAAGCACATCAACACTAAAATCCACAAATTATATTGGGGGCGAAAAGCAAAAATCATGAAAAACAGATTACGAAAAAGATGATGGCCTTTGCGTGAATTGTACCTGCTGAAAAACGAGACGTCCAATCAGACCTCGTTTCAGCGGCGGCTCTTCCTGTAACGCAGTGCAATCAGACCTCATTTTCAGCTTCAAAATAAAAATATCAAATAAATTTAAGGCGTCAAAACCTAGAGAAGCAAGTGACCTATCAATGAATTTAGGGCGTTGGGAAGTATAGAACACGCTTTACCTCAAATCACTCCCCTGTTGAAATCCCAATGAACTTTATCTGAGCACTTAAAACCCTACAACTTCCCTGGAGTAGAAATAAAAGATTAGAGCTCAAAAAGAAACCATCAAACAACCCTGCGGACTACATGCTCAACCAATTAAGATTCTAGACCATTATCTACCATAGGGCATCCAATCATGTACACATTATTGGTAAAACATCTATGTATATATTATCAGCTCAAATTAAACAAAATGCATACCTGTTCCGGTGATTATCCTTCACAGAAATCCTTAATGATGGATTTCATCTCTTCTGCTCAGCATCGAACCAAACAAAATAAAATCAACTCATGCAAAATTCAAGCGAAAAAAAAACATAAGAAATAGCAACAAGCACCAGCTGGGAATTGAAAAATCGATAAAGAAAATGTACAGTGAAACCAATAAGCATGCATGGCCATGGCTGACCCAAAAGAAACGAGGAAAAGCCAATGCAGAATACAAAAGAAGACGAATTCAAACTAATAGAATAGAATGTTGGTTGTCTGAAATTGTTATATATCTATGCCATTCCAAACGGTCATAAACTCGCCCTAGATTCTACCTCTTTCTCACTTCTGATTTTATGTATATTTAAGATTTTTTCGTGTCCACCGCCATGCTCATCGCCTTGCATCTGAAGGTTTATTTAAAAAAATGAAAAATGCAGGTAAAAAAAAAAAGAAAAATGCAATCAAAGCTTTATTAAAAAAATGCCATCAAAAATGCATCAAAGGTAGTATGAAATCGCTATAATCCGACCGGTTGTATGTCATTCCTTCTTCGGTCAGCTGTCAAAGATTTCACAACGAAAAACTATTGACTACCTTTCCAAATGGAAATTTGGCTAAATATTGCAGACTGCAGGTCACTTCAAAATTTTAATATTTACTATCTTTAATGCATATAACTATGCATTCGTATTGAACTTATTTGAATATGATTAATTTTTATCAAATATATTATATCATATTCAAAGCAGATATTATAGCCATTTAATTACCAAATTCGTATTGAACTTATTTGAATATGATTAAGTTATATAAAATATATTCTATCATATTCAAAGCAGATATTGGATCTCGATAATAAAAGTTAAATTATTTTAATTTAATATAAGCTTTTAAAAAGCTGATGGACTATTGTCCAGCTTAATCTTTTCTAAATTTATAAAAACATAATCTTTATAAAATATATATATATAATCTTTATAATTTTTTATTTTATTTTATTTTTTTAAATAGAAAGAAGATTTATCAAGCGAGAGTTATAAATAATTGATAATAATTGGAGGTTGATTATTTTATTTTAATATCTTTTATAAATTTTGATTGTGTATTTTTGACATTTTTCATTTTATATTATCAAATAAGAGTAAATAAGGTTTATTAAAAAAATAATGTAGTGGTTGTTTAGAAAGGTATGGAATGGGTTATGTGCATTGAATTGAAAACACTTTTCATCAAGTTGGACTTGGAAAAAGTAGATGATTTCATTGAGTGGTTTTTTATTGGTCATGTTATAGGCCCTTGGCTTAACCTAGTTTTTTTCTTCCACTACAAAAACTTAATTTTCAAGATCATAAAGTAAATATGTTACTCAAGTAATTAATTATGAGGAAAGTTGGCTTATTAAGGTTGACTCAGCAAGGTTATACTCTAGCGCTACCCCTCCCCATGTCAAACATAAAGGTTGTAGGCTACCTCCTTCATCACAAAACTTCTCATTGATGGTATTCTCCTCTTTATCCCTAACACTGGTCAAATGATTAATGGACATCTTGCTAATAATTATTTTCTTGCCATCTTGGAGGAAAAAGCATTGGCGAGCAACACCACATGATTTGTTCTATCTTCAATGAAGCCTTGAGCTCCAAGTTGCAAATGACCAAAACATTGCGTTATGGGTTCGCTTAGGAAGACATTATGGTTTAGTTATTTGTCAATAGGGTGGTAATGTATTCAACATTTTTAAGTGTTTTAACTTCATAGGGGTCCCCTTTCCTTTACAAGCTTTGTTGAAATCCTTTGGGAGGTAGTATTGCAACTAATAGTTATAAGTGGACTTCAAATCTTTGACTCTAGCAGCTAGATTCCAAAATTTCATAAAGGTGTTTATTGGTACCTATGCATGTACGAATATTCCTATTAGATTTCATTTATTGTGACCAATTAATGGTTGTATATGCTCCATCAGGATTTTCCCTTAACCAACCTATATGGAAAATGAGGATTAAACTAAGTCAACTAGGGGATCTATTGCAACCCTAAGGAGTGGGATAGTTTAGGGATGGAATTTTCATTCAAAGAAGCTCAACGCTTGTGTGCAAAGTTGATGGTTCAGATTATGGAGGGTCAAGGCCACTAGAAAGTGCTTCCATGTGATTGCATCTTATGTGGAGCCCTGCTAAGTGAAAATAGTTGAAGGAATGCAACTATCATATCTTAATGTTGTGAATTCTCATGGAAATCCAAATGGCTCAAAGCATTTTTAAGGCCCAACAGACTATGAAACATTGTCTTTCCTAGAAAATTGACCCACTTTGTATGGAAGTTGTCCTTTGGTGATCATTGCATCCATTGGTATCATTTAATTCAATATAAACATAGCTCCTTCGGAGAAATAGCTCGATTATCACTAAATCCTCTATTAATAAAAAAGAGATTGTGAAATAAGTGATATATTTAAGTATCACACACACCAATTGAAACCATGCACTATGTTGAAAGAAAAAATCAATTAAGTATGTCAAACAAGCCTACATTGATTAAATTCAAGAGTTGTCTCAAATGACATGTTTCTCAAGTTAGGCATGCCCCACCCAAGTACATAATGGAAGATAGGAGGTAGAATCACTCAAAAGGGTTAAGAAATATAAGCCTTGTTGACTCAGCCATGGGTCAATTAATGATGTCAAGTTGAAAAAGCTCTAATGGGCAGCCTCTAACTAGTCTATATATAGTGTAGCAAGATTTCATTAAGCCCAAAAAACCATGTTTGCTTGGTCCATGCTTTTACCTAGCTTTCTTCTTAGCTAAAGGCTTCAAGTGTCTTTGAGTTTTCCAACCTAGATGCACTTTCCACCATAAATATTAACTAGCAATTGCAAAGGAAACGTCGTAAGGTAGTAAGGTAGTAGCGTAGGAAAGAGTAGCATTAAACCCTTACTCTTATATGATGATAGTGAAAGTGTCACCTGTACCATCTCGTGAAAAAATCATGGATGCAGTTAATACTCAAAGTCGATTCAACAATTTGAAGCATTGTGAAAGTGTACAAAAGATTAAGAGTTTTGTCTCTTTGTTGTATAAGTTAAATACAAAACAAAATTAAAAAATATAAAAAATCAGTAAATTGAAACCAGAATGCATATGGGTCAACATTATTTCAGTCTGCACCATGTCATCCTACAATTGGAATCTAAGTATTTTGTAGGATTTTGATTTCCATCCTGACTAAGTTGGCCAATTATTGCAAAAATCAAGACAGACCAAGGTAGAGAAGGATTAGAAGCAACAAGTAGAGATTTCAGAGTGGAGAAAGAGGTTGTGAAATATTTATATAGAAATAGATCCTTGCGTAGGATGTGTATCTTTGTCTCTTAATTTCCTTAGGAACCTTGATGCTACTGATGGCATTGAAAATGCCTTCAAGGATTTCTTCCTCCAAATATTCCTTTAGAAAAGAAAAGAGCCAAACCTATAGTACGCCAACAACGTCTTCCTTGTCATGGTTTTACCACTCTTTCCAAAATTGGATGAAGAGCCTAGCATTAATAAAAAATAAGATCCTCCTTTAAAAACTCTCGTTCTATCATCCAAGCCGAAAATTATTGTGAATAATACTTTTGCTTGTAGCTCTAGATGTATTTGTCCCGGCTCCATTTATTTTGGATCCAACCAATTAGGGACTTTTCAAAGGGCCATAATCTAGTGAAATTGCTCATGAGAGAATATTCTTGCATATATTAGACATATTCTACAATATTGTTATATCTCACCTCATACTTTGGATGCAAAACTATATAGGAAAATATTACTGTAAAAACTAAGTATTCTTATATATAATTTAAGTTTTAAAACTATATAGGAAAATATTACTGTAAAATCTAAGTATTTTTATATATAATTTAAGTTTTTTATTAATTTGGTTAACTATTATTAAATTATAATAAAATATATTACACACTCTCTCTATATAAAGAGAATTAATGATTTTTTTTGGAGTTGTAAATCCCAAAGAGATTACTCATCACAGGTCCCAACAAAACTTACTTTTGGAACATTGTGTAATCTCATTGGGATGTCTAATGTTTGAAGTGAACACTTCACCAATCCTTAGGGTCACTTACTTTTGGAATATTGTGTAATCTCATTGGGATGTCTTATGTTTAAAGTGAACACTTCACCCATCCTTAGGGTCCTTCAGGATGGGTGAAGTGTTCATCTCTCAGTTTTCTCATAACTCACATTAATTCAATAACTAATTAAGCTCCCCTTAAAACTTTATGATTTCTTTCATTTAAATAAATTAATTTTTAATATTTTTATAAATTTAATATCAATATATAAATATGAGAGAAAAATTAAATAAGTTAAGATATATTTAAATATATTTTATAGATTAAAAAAAAAAAAGCATTTTGACCATAAGTCTAGATGAATCATCTATTTATAAAAATAGTAGAATTAATTACTAATTTCATTTTAAAATTTATTTAATTTAAATATTTAATTTTTATTTAAAAAAAAAAATATTTCAGAGAAATTTAAAAAAAAACAATAAATGGAAACCAATGAAAATTTGCAATAACTTATTATTCTTAAAACACGTGTGCGTGAAACATTAGATTATATAAATATTTACTTAATCTTAATTATTCTTAAAACAAGTGATCGTGAAATATATTTATAATTGTAAGTAATGTTGAATGTTAGTTTTATGTGGGTAGTTCAAATGGCAAGCGACATGATAATAAAGTGTTAACAAAGAAATGAAGAAATATTTAATTAAAACAAAGGGATGATGAAAGACTCCTCATGTTGTCATCCTAAAGAATTTATTAGTTACATATAATACGAATAAATTGGAAAATTATTTATATACATTTAGGGTTTAGTGTTTAAAATGGGAAGAAGAATTTCATCATTTCTTATTCCATAGCTAACAACTATTACCTATTTGCATGGGAACTCGAAGCACAAGAACCAAGAACCAAGGTTCAAATCCCACGGTTGATTGCCCTTTCTCTCTCCCATGGTAGATGCTCAAAATTATAAACCTGGTCAGGAATCATGAGGACGCCCTTGTTACAGAAGCCATAGATGGCTCGGCTTCTTCCAACAAATGGAGAAAGAGTGGATGGTTGAAATACAATATGGGGATCACAAACCGCACTTGATCTTCTTGCTCGTCCCCCACATACACAGCCATGGAACCCTTGGGAACGTCCAGGAAGGGAAGTTGCTTAGCACTTTGAATGTTGAAATTTTGTCTAGAGCTTAACTAGCTTAACTAACTTGCATCGCAGTTTCAAACCTTTGGCATCTCCATCCATGTCCATAGTTGGTATGGCTTTGTCTTATCTGGGAGAAGAACGGTAAAATTGAAAGAAATATTTACAATAGGGTTAAAGCAAGTGCAGGAACATGTTGTAGTCGAAGAAAGAGAAAAGATTCAGCAATTCGCAACTGATATCGCTAGCCTGAACGAAATTAGGCCGAAGTTGGAAATAGACAGAGGGACGTTATACATATCCAAAGTTAGGACGTTAGTTATTGATCATAACTGTATGAAGATAGTTCGTTCGTAAAGAGACACG
Source organism: Pinus albicaulis (assembly GCA_034641835.2). NCBI lineage: Eukaryota > Viridiplantae > Streptophyta > Pinopsida > Pinales > Pinaceae > Pinus > Pinus albicaulis. The sequence continues at coordinate 904,869,413 of CM076581.1, forward strand.
TGGGTGGTTAGCTCCAAATTATTGCGGGAAGGTGAGTTCAAAATTCTTCATAGCATATGAAGATAAACGATACTAAATATTATAATCATCTAACATATCATATTGACAACCCACAATAACACACGAAGGCAGCTAGGGGAGTTGTTTTCAAAGAAAGACACCTTACAACGTAAATATTCAAGAATTTGATCCAGTTTTTTCATTATTTTAAGTTAATGTGGATTTAGACCTCAAAATTATGTGGTTACCTCATCTTTACATTCAACCTAAATTTTTCACTCCTCAATGATATGTTTCAATGAGCAATAGAAATTCATGCATCATGGCAACTTGTTAGAATGGAGCTTTTATTTCTATTTTGGAAGAAAAGGAAGAAAATATGTTTTTAAGAATGTTCCTTTTTTATATATGTGAATTCACTTGTAGATATAAGTGCAAGCCAAGAAAGTGGACTGAGTTAGTGCATCTACTGAAACTATTTCCCACTAGGAATAACTCCTTATACTACAAGCAAGGTTTTACAAAGATTCACTCTTTTCCCCTTATTCAATGCACTCACCCACTTGGTTCAAGAGTATAATGAATATCAAAGCCAAATCCAAAACCACTGTAGTTTCTCACCTCCTCCTCAACATATGGTTCATAGGGTATTTTTTAAGAATTTAAATATTATGTCTATGTATAGTATTATAGGTGATTATTCTATTTGAAAAGTGATACATATAAAATGTAGACAAATATTCAATAAAAAACATGTAATTACTATTAAAATTTATAAATATTTGAAAATTTCATCCATTTAATTATATGTATGTAAAATACAGACGATTTTTTAATCAAATTGGCGAATATGTTTTTTGGAAAATGTTTTAAAAATAGTCAATTTCTAAAATTTCACCCATTAAAATTTCTGTGCATATGAAAGATAAATTCCCCAAAATTAACTTGTTGATGGAAAAATATCTTAAGCGACAAAACAATGCCATATAAAACCCAATATGTGTTACCAAGTAAGATAGGGTTCAAATCAAATCAATTGATCGTACCCCTCATTTTAACCTAACATTTATAGGTAATGCTTGGTATCAGTAATATTTGTTATGGCCAACTAAACTCCAAATTTGATTTTGTTTTCATATTGTGATACGTACTTATAGAACCATTTTGTGTTATAACTATAAAACATTTTAAAATTAAACACCATATTTGTTGGTATCTCTATAAACATAAACTGATTACTTAATTTAAATTTAGAAAAAATACTTTAATAATCACATTTTATATATACATATTATGCCTAATGGTTAGGACCATGTGTTTTCTTGTAAGAGGTCCTAGGTTCAAATCCAAAGTGGGATACAAAATGAACACCTCCATAGATTTTCATAGTCAACTCATTATTTAGAGGCAAGTCCCTTACTCGAAAAATAAACCAATCTTACTAGTGTTTAAATTGATTATAAACTTGGAATTATATTACAATATTATTGTTGTTTAATTTGATTATAAACTTAAAATTATATTACTATCCTGATGGGGGTGAACGACCAGGGAAAAAATAATTAAGGGGACATGGAGTTGATACTCCCATGTATTGTTCTGACAACTCATATTGAATAACAACACTAAGTGGAGCAAGTGGCAGCAGTCGCATGGAAACTTCGAGAGGAAAGTAGAGTTTATATGTTGGATGGGGGCTTGTCTCTTACAGATGGTTTTATTGGTTTCATGAGATTTGGAAGGTGGCGAAATGTACATTGAGTATGCACAGGCTTCCCACCTGTGCATGCTCACTTGCTTGAGTGTAGCAAGAAGTATTGTGTATGTTGGGTGGAGGGTTGGATGTGTTGTTGGTTTCAAGGTGCTAAGTTACAGGATTTGGGACCCCAATGAGTGACACAGTGGCAAAATCATTGAAGGTTGGTTGAATGTGGTGTGGAGCGGGACTCTGTGGTGTCATCTTGTTGCGAAAGCTCAAAGAGTGGGGTGGTTTCTATTTGTCGGCTTGGTAAGTAGTAGACCTCTCCATCTCGGTCCTTGGTATTTAGAAACAATTGGAAATTTTGGTGTGGCAGGCATCAATTTCTTCTGGGTGTGTTCTTATATAAGATTTTGGGAACATAATAGGGAATTTGTGGTTGCCTGTGGTTTAAATTTCAGAATTATGTCATCTTGTTTCTTTGGGATTAAGCATGGGTGTTTGAGGTATTGGCTCATTTGCTTCTATGCTAGAATTAATAGTCCTCTAGTGGCGTGTGGGACTGTGTTCTGGTGGTGTTCCTAGTTCTTGGGGGGTGTTTATATAGTGTTTTTGAGGTATGGTTTTGTGGATTAAAGGAGTTTCTTTGTTCTAAGTCTTGGGGGGGTCATCTTGAATGAGTCTTGGTGGTTGGAAACCCTTAGAATCATGTTAAGATAGATGGGGCATGCCTGGTGTGGTGGATCTCTCGTGGCTTTCGATTCGATGCAGCAGAAGGAAAAGGTGGCCCTAAATAAGTCTCTGAAGGCGAGTTGGAATAGGAAAAATTGTGAGTGTCTGGTCTTACAGATCAAACACCTTCTTTCAAATCCATCGACAAACAATTACAAAGTGTTACTGCACTCTTAGTGGAGTTGAGGAAACAAGGACACGATGACCAGAATGAGGTGTTAGATTTCATGAATTAATTACAACATAATCAATGGGATATGTTGCACATAATGGCTTCGCTCAGAAGGAATCAAAGACACATCCACGAGAGGCTATATTTGATCGAGGGCAAGATCAATCACCTAGAGTTCCATGTTCACGGGGGCCCTGAACCCCCTCGGCCTTTTAATGCTGGGTAGGCTTTAGCTCCACCTCGTAATCCTTGATGTCAGTTGGCTATGTATGTATTCTCTATGTTTTCTAGAGATTGTGTTTTTTTGGTATATGGACACGTTATAGTTTTTCCACTTCGCTATTAGCTTTTGTATATGTCTTTTGGCCTATAAATATGATCAGAGTGAAGCCGAGAGAGAAATTCTTATATACTACAAATCTGATATAATATTTTGATGAATTAATCGAACTCGTTTGAATGAAGAAAAAAAACCCTTAAAATTGCATATATATATATTCATTTTACTTTATAATTTTCATTTTATTTCTTCTAAATTAAATGTCATACTACATCAAATATTAATTAATAAAACCAATTACCTTTATGTAAAACAAAAATAACATATTAAAGTAATTATATATCTAAAATTTTAATTTATAACTAAATTTAAAATCAATTGTTTCTCAAATTAATTTAATTAAAACTTCTCGTTTTTAATCAAAATACTTGTAATTACGGTTGAAAAATAAAATAAACATAAATAACAATTTATATATATATGTAAATCAGTATGAAAATTTTAATAAAATATAGTAATATTTTACAAAATAAAATATTAAAATTAATATAAAATAGTAACCAATATTATTAAAAAGGAGAATTATTTGTTTAAAAAAAATAAAATTTGAAAAACCCTAATCTATAATATGGTAAAATAAAATTGAGAATTTAAAATGAGTGATATAAAAAAACCAAAAGTATAGTCAACTCTACAAAATATTGATTCCATTAAAAGCATCATGAAAACTAAATATAAAGAGAAACTAAGATATGAAGAAGAAATAGAGAATAAGACAAAATTAAAGTATTATAAATAGATCTTTAAGGAAGAAAATTAAGATTGTCAACATAAGAATGAATTTTGAGGACCTTTAGTGGTCCTAGACAAAACCTATAACACGCGGGAATGAAAGAATATGTAATCTTTGTGGTACTAAGAAAGTGAAGAATGAAAAAAACTTTCTTTTAAATGATTTTTCTATGCAGAGATTAGGCTTTAATTGAAAAAAATATGTAACATTGTTGATCCTCTTAACTTGTTAATGAGTGAAAACCAAAGAGACTCAAGAAAGTTTCTCTCTATCCTTTTAGACCATAAAAAACAAAATGTTAAAACAAATACAACAATGTAAATGGGAAATTATTAAAAATAATTTGGGGTGACAAGTGAAGGGAATCCAATGTCTTTTTGCTTAGCCTATGTAGTTATGGATGCAATCTAAGATGACATTCTCAAATGAAATGTTAGGGGCTACAAATAGGCAAGATGACAATCTTTATATCATGTCTAACTCAATAAACAAGAAGCTACAAGGTTTGAAGGGAAGGAACTCACAATATGAGCTCACAACTAAGTTGAATGAAGAAGTGGTTAAGCATTCACTCACCATTGGAGGTCTAGGGCTTAAAACATCTTCTCTCAAAGACAAGGGGCAAGATTTTCCCCACACTGGATGCATATGATTATGACTACTCTTGAGATAAAATTCTTCTACACTTGAATTTGACAACCAAATATGAATACAAATGTTTACTAATGTTTCACCTAGAACAATTATCACAAATAAAATATTGTACATAAATAACAACATATCTTAGACAAAAGTTACCTTCATCTATTGGACACAGTTAGCTTGCTGACACATTCTTCCATTCAAGAATTTCCCCAAGAAAAAAATACAAAGATAAAACCTTTATATAGGTTTTACTTCAACTCTCCTCTTCAATAAAATATTATCTTCCTAGGAAAATATTAAAATTTTTACAATAAATGCCTAGGATGGATAATTAGGTTAAGAACTCATAGTATATGCTTGGATACAATGTTTTAGATGAGTGTAGTGCAACATGTCACCTTCCTCCATCTTCATCTTCATGCAAAGACAAAATTTGAGAGGCTTTGATCCTCCTCATGTGCAAGGCACTCTCCAATAGATCAAAATTCGATAACATTTTCCCAAATGTGTGCATGGATGTCAAGTGTATAATCCTCTTAATGAGGGCACACTCCAACAAATAATCATCTCCAATTAATAGTATTTCTTGGTCAAAATGCGAAAATTTGGAAACTTGAACCCTATTGCAGCAACTGTTATTATTTATCCTAATTGTTAATTAAATTTAATAATTTATCTGTAGTTTTCTACAACAAATACTGAAATAAATACACAACAAGCTACACAAATAAATTGTGGAAGAAATAAATGCTAGAAGAAATGATAGCACACATACATAAAATATCACAGTTATTTTTGGACGAAAGTCCCCAGAAAAAAAACCCAACTCGGGAAAACAGGTGCAACAGCTGAGGGTTTTAAATTATGCACCAGTGAAATAATATGAGTACAACTGGATGCCCATACTGGAAATCCTACAGAGAAAAATTGGCAAGAAAAATCTAGTGAGGAATTTCCTCACTTCATAGGCGATTCTGAGCACTAACATCAGCTCAAAATTGAGTCGTCCAAACTGCCTCTACGCAGTCACTGCATCACCCTAGCGTAGTCACTTCGACACTCAGCTCAAAACAACTTCTCCTTGATTCGTCTGGTAAAATGACTCTCCAAGCCTCTGGAACCTCTGCCCAGCTTCCGACACTAAATCACTGCTTCTCCCCAGCAAATATGAAATTGCCTCTAGAAGCTATTGTGATGCCTTTGCGTCAACCTCTATGTGGCTTCTCTGCCTCTCTGCAAATTCACTCACCGGATCTGGAATGCCTCCTCTAGCTTCACTGTCTCTACCCCTCTCTCACTGCTTTGATCTCACTGAATCTCTCTCCAGAAGAAAACAAATTCTACTCTGGAAATCGATCTCCTAGTAAAATCAAAATGTTGAAGTGATTTCTCCAAGCCCCGTCGACTTCTTCTTATAATCCTCTATTGATATTTCAATGACCAAGATTAGATCTAAGTCGATGGCTAGGATTAACTTGAGGTCAATTTGAGTGAGTCTCTAGAACATTCATACCTTGACTTAATTAATTTTGATTGATTAATCATATTCCATAATTTTAGACTTAGGAAATATTTAAAAACTGACTAATAATCTAATTAAGTCATTTCTAGGTGGAATTTCCAGAAACGATTTATGTGTTTTAGAGATTTCATGTATTCTAACCTCTCCACAAATTTTCAAGGCTAGAATACATATTATGCTACAATTGTTGGTCAGCGGTTGTCATTGATGTCAACCCAAGCAGCACCAGGGGCTAACCCAATATTGCATGGGAATTTTGACCTACCAAATTAATATACTCTGGGTCAATAATGATTTTTATGGTTTCTACTTGTTGAGATGTTTCCATTGATGTTTGGCACGCCATGTAATTCTTCACGGTTTGAGAGATATTCATGTTTGAAGTTTGTACCCCCAGTTACTGGGCTAAAACCCCATGGGGTTGGGGCATGGGTCATTGAAAAGTCATAATTAATATTTTTTAAGCTCCTAAAATCCCTCCCACGTTCACTTGTTGAAGCCCCTCTCAACTTAAGCATTTATATAAATTGTGATCTTCATTTCCTCCTTAAGCAAGGGATTTCGCCATCTGAAACAGGTCATCGTGGAATTTGCGCTTTAACTTTTTTTATACGAAGGTTCAGAAGCTGAAATTTTTATGAGGTGAAGCAGAAATCCTGAGGAAGCTTCTGTAAAAATTTCAGATCAAGGTGCGCAATATTTTTTTATATATGATCTGTGGAAGTCAGGGTTTTTGCAGGCTCCTGAAATTCATCTCAAAGAAGTGACCTTGGTAAATTCGTCATAAATCTCTCTCTGAGTATCGGATTGGAATTCCGTAAAAATTGGTGGATAGTGCACAGTATTTACTTTTTTCTCTATCAATTTCAAAGCCAAGTTAAGAAAAAGTGACACGTGGAATGCCGTACAAGTGCAGTCTGCAGAAACAGTCCATAATTAGGGAATTGTGAGAGATTGGGTATAAATCTCTCTTGAAGAATCCAAATTGGGTCAGACCTGTGGCATTGGAAAGACGACTCATAGGACTACTATAGGACTGAAAATCAAATATTGAAGATCTGAAATAACAGAGATACACCAGATTCAATATCGAGCTCCTAGAAGGAAAGAAAAAGCTAGATCATGTGTTGTCAAGGGTTGCAAAGGACCAGAATTTCTACGGCAGCAAAGAAAAGCAAGGTGCAGCAGAGGGTAGCATGACAAGAGTAGAAACCAAGGTGCATAACAGCAGCAAGAAGTTCATCATATGAAGTCTTCAAGTGGGCAGCACTTCATACAATCATTGTAAAGGTATCATTGTACTTAGTCATTGTAAATACATTATTTTACAAATTGTACTAGTATCTATCTGCCAAGGGTTGAAGAGGCAGTGTTGGGAGGTCTAGGATCATCATTAGGTGGTTGTGTCAAAGTTGGGGTTATGGTCTAGTATATCTTCTTCTTCTGCATCATTTTATATCATTGTAAAGTGGACCATTTTCCCTGGTATAGGAGTCCATTCTTCTTTTATTCTTCTATAGGGTGGTGCTAGGGTGAGTTGTAGCTCATTGGGTGTTGGGGCATCCGTTCAGTTGACTGCTTAAGAATCTCGGGCATTAGAGCGTCCATCCAGTGGGAGCTGGAGAAGAATGCTTTTCTAGATTCTAGGAAGCTGGAGCTTTATTTTCAATTGGAGTTGAATATTAAAGAATTATTAGAAAAGCATTAGGTGGTTTTTTTCCCGGAGTGGGTTTCCACCCTAAAAACTGTGTGCATTTGTGTTCCTCTTGTTTGCTGCTATCATTTTACAAACACTGATAATAATTGAAGATTAACGAATGCTCTAAATGAAAGGAATATTGATTCACCCCCCCCCCCCCCCCCTTCTCAGTATTTCCAACAATTGGTATCAGAGCTTGGTTCCTTCAATATGCCTAATAGCCTGTAGCTGGAGGTCATGGGATATACCAAGAATAAAATTTCTATTCAATGAAAATAATTATGCAATCTGGAAAGGAATAATGGAGGTCTATCTCTTGGCGCAAGGTTACGAAGTATGGGACACTGTTCAAAATGGATTTACATAACTACGGATGAACAAGGTAAGAAGAATTTGGTAAATGATGCAAAAGCAAAGAATATTATTATCAGTGGACTTATTGAATCTGCTTATCATAAGGCATTGGGTTGTAAAACTGCCAAAGATGTATGGGAAAAGCCTGAGAATATATATGCAGGTGACTCAAATGTCAAAGAAGCAAAGCTTCAAATCTATAGAGAAAAATTTGAGCAACTCGGAATGAAAGAAGATTGCAACATTGCTGCATACTTCCAATACGTTGATGAAATAACCAATACTTTGGAAAGATTGGGAGAGCCAGTTGACGAGAAGACTATTATACGGAAGATTCTTAGAACGTTACCAAGGAGATTCAACCCAAAGGTATCAGTCTTAGAATACAGTGCAAATCTGGACAAACTCAGCAAAGAGGAATTACATGGAGTTCTCATAGCATATGAAATGAGACTTTATGAAGAAGAGGGTACTTCGCATCTAGAAACTGCGTTCGTTGCATCTAAGAAAACCAATAAGGATAAACAACCTTTAATTGAAAATACATGCACCTGCAAGTGTGAAGAAAAGGGACATGATGAAGAAGGTCTTTCAGATGAAGAATATGCTTACTTCACGAGAAAACTAAAAATTGGTAAGGGACAATTCAAAGGTAAAATTCCATTGATATGTTTCAGCTGTAATGAGGTTGGGCATTTTGCAGCAAAATGTCCAAACAGAAGTAATGGAAACTCAAAAGGAAAGAAAGGCTTCAAGAAATTCAACAAGCAAGGATCCAAAAGGAACTTTCTCTCTAAAGAAGATAGCTCATCATCTGATGAAGACAATGACAGTGAAGAAGAAGCCAATGAGAGAGTATTGTTTATGGCCAAGCACAATAAACCCAAGCACAATAAACAAGAGGTATCAAACAAAGAAGAAGAAGGATGGACCATAGAAGAATTTTATGAGGAAGCAATCAAGCTTATAAAAGATCTCAAGGTGGAGAAGATCCATTCCAATACTCTTGAAGAACAAGTTCAAGGTCTCAAAATTGAAGTTGAAGAACACAAATGCATTGAAGAGTCACTTCAAAAGAAGTTGGAAGAAAGCAACCAAGAAGGGGAATAATTAGAAGTCGAAGTAGTCTCGCTGCGTGAGGAAGTGAAGAAAGGAAAAACTATCCAAAACTATGCCAACAACTCAAGGGCATTGGAAGAACTCATCAACAATCAACGATCTTACAATGACAAAACTGGCATCGATTACAAAGAAGAAGAAGCAGGACCTTCTACAACAAAATACAATGAACCTATGAGATCTGACATGCATGTAGACTTCATTGGACAAGATTCACAAGAACAACCTTGGAAGACAATTCCTTGACGAAAATTTCCATCCAGGTACCAACAAATTTTTTATGGCTACTGTTATTCATGTGGAAAATTTGGTCATAAAGCTGTAGAATGTCGCACGTACCCTAGGAACGAATACAATTCTAGGAGATCTTTCAAATATGAACCTCCCAGGGCTTAGCGAAACATCAATAGATTTGAACATTTAAGAAATAATATTGAATGTTACATATGTCGAAACTTTGGACACATAGCCAAAGATTGCAGACTTGAAAATCCTCCAGAAGAATCTTCGAAGCCCCAGAACGAACGACAATGGAAAAAGAATAAGAATGATAATTTTGCTCTTGCTTTCAAGGCTCAAAAGAACAAATATGTGTGGTATGTTGATAGCAGTTGCTCAACGCATATGACTGGAGATATAAATAAATTGTATCTCTGAAAGAGAAGAAGGATGGAACTGTGTCCTTTGGAAATGATGGATCTTCAAATGTTATAGGATCAGATACTGTCACTCTCGAAAGCAAAGATGCTCTAGCCAAGAATGTTCTATTGGTTGAAAACATGAATCACAATCTGCTCAGTGTTGGACAAATGTGTGATCAAGGACACACAATACTATTCAACTCCACGAAATGTGAAATCATGAAAGGCGTGTATGGTGAAATTGTGGCTACAGCAAGTCGAGCTCCAAATGACATATATGTTCTGGATGAAGCAACTAAAGCATGTCTAATAGCTAAAGAGGATGATACAATAATTGGTAGCAATGATGATCGACTAAGTAAGAAGTTTGCTACAAAGGTGAAAAGTGATTTCGAGATGTCTTTACTTGGTGAGCTGACATACTTCTTAGGGCTTCAAATATCTCAGCAAGAGAAAGGAATATTTATATGTCAAGCTAAGTACATCAAGGAAATGCTCAAGAAATTTAAAATGGAAGATTGCAAACCCATCCTTACTCCAATGGTAACAGGTTGCAAATTAAGCATAGACGACTCATCTAAGGATGTGGATCAAAGGTTGTACAGATCTATGATTAGTAGTCTTCTATATGTAACAGCCTCCCGAACAGATGTTATACAAGCAGTTGGACAAGTAGCAAGATTCCAAGCAGCACCAAAAGAATCACATATTAAATATTCACCAACATTGGAATATCTTCACCAGAAGCTTGGGATTCTCCCAAGTTCTCATTAGATTTTCCTTTTTCAGAATATAAAGGGGGAGTGGAAGTAGATTACAGGTCTGCAAGATGGTTGTGTGTCAGGGGGAGTGGAAGTGTGTACAGGTCCGCAGGATGGTTGTGTTTCAGGGGGAGCTACCCTTTTCCATTGATGTCAAAGGGGGAGAAAATGTTGTAGGAAGAGGTGTCATGATCGTAGGGGGAGTACTTGTGTTGCCATCAATGCTAAAGGGGGAGATTGTTGATCAACGGTTGTCATTGATGTCAACCCAAGCAGCACCAAGGGCTAACCCAATATTGCATGGGAATTTTGAACTACCAAATTAATATACTCTAGGTAAATAATGATTTTTATGGTTTCTACTTGTCGAGATGTTTCTGTTGATATATGGCACACCATGTAATTCTTCACGGTTTGAGAGATATTCATGTTTGAAGTTTGTACCCCCAGTTACTGGGCTAAAACCCCATGGAGTTGGGGCATGGGTCATTGAAAATTCATAATTAAAATTTTCTAAGCCCCTAAAATCTCTCCCACGTTAATTTTTTGAAGCCCCTCTCAACCTAAGCGTTTATATATATTGTGATCTTCATTTCCTCCTTAGGCAAGGGATTTCGCCATCTGAAAAAGGTCATCGTGGAATTTGCACTCTAAATTTTTTTCTACGAAGGTTCAGAAGCTGAAATTTTTATGAGGCAAAGCTGAAATCCTAAGGAAGGTTCTGTAAAATTTTGAGATCAAGGTGCGCAATATTTTTTAAGATATGATCTGTGGAAGTCAGGGTTTTTGCAGGCTCCTGAAATTCATCTCAAAGAAGTGACCTTGATAAATTTGTCATAACTCTCTCTCTGAGTATCGGATTGGAATTCCGTAAAAAATGACGGATATTGCACAGTCTTTACTTTTCAATCTATCAATTTTAGAGTTAAATTAAGAAATAGTGACACGTGTCATGCCGTACAAGTGCGCTCTGCTGAAACAGTCCATAATTAGGGCATTGTGAGAGATTGGGTATAACTCTCTCTTGAAGAATTCAAATTGGGTCAGACCTATGGCATTGGAAAGATGACTCAGAGGAATACTATGGGACCGAAAATCAGATATTGAGGATCTGAAATAACAGAGATACACCAGATTCAATATCAAGCTCCTAGAAGGCAAGAAAAAGCTAGATCATTTGTTGTCAAGGGTTGCAAAGGACCAGACTTTCTATGTCAACAAAGAAAAGCAAGGTGCATCAGAGGGTAGCATGACAAGAGCAGTAACCAAGGTGCATAAAAGTAGCAAGAAGTTCATCATATGAAGTCTTTAAGTGGGCAGCACTGCATACAATCATTGTACTTAGTCATTGTAAATACATTATTGTACAAATTGTACTAGTGTCTATCTGCCAAGGGTTTAAGAGGCAGTGTTGGGAGGTCTAGGATCATCATTAGGTGGTTGTGTCAAATTTTGGGTTATGGTCTAGTATATCTTCTTCTTCTGCATCATTCTATATCATAAAGTGGACCATTTTCCCTGGTACGGGAGTCCATTCTTCTTTTATTATTCTATAGGGTGGTAGGGTGGTGCTAAGTTGAGTTGTAGCTCATCGGGTGTTGGGGCATCTGTTCAGTTGACTACTGAAGAATCTCAAGTGTTGGAGCATCCATCCAGTGGGAGCTGGAGAAGAATGCTTTTCTAGATTCTAGGAAGTTGGAGCTTTATTTTCAATTGGAGTTGAATATTAAAGAATTATTAGAAAAGCATTAGGTGGTTTTTGTCCTTGAGTGGGTTTCCACCTTAAAAACTGTGTACATTTGTGTTCCTCTTGTTACTGCTATCATTGTACAAACACTGATAATAATTGAAGATTAACTAATGCTCTAATTGAAAGGATCTTTAGTTCACCCCCCCTCAATATTTCCAACAACAATAAGTAAAACTCCCTCTTAGCGAGGAATGTGTTCTAGTATTGTTGTATCTCTGATAGAAATACTTTACTTTTGCACCATCTCTTGTCACGTTGTTTATGTCTAGCTTTTGTTTCCCAACAACCATTTCACAACTCTAATATGCGTTGCATATTTGTTGTTGTTGACCCTGCTAAAATGCTGCCAACATGGCATCTGCACTGCAACTCCCTCTCATCTGTTGCTACTGCAACTGCAACATCTACAACAGAGAAGCATTCGAAATATTGAACCAATCGTGTTCAGTATGATGCATCTATCTCTCGAGTCCTGACTACTACTAGCATATGCACTGTCAGTAAGGAATCTTCACCACTACTGACTCTGTACTGTTCTATTTGCACTGCTTCCAACTCTGCATTTGCGCTCCCCAGCATCTGACTACTACTAGTCTATGCAAATGTCACTATGGCATCTGATTAGACCAGGTGCCACTGTTCCATCCTATTAATGAATATTGTGGGCCCCCCGTAGCCAAGTACTGATGCAAGATGTGGACTCCTCAATGATCCTATCCATCTGTAGCACTCTGGGCTACAAAACCAAGTCACCCCACCTCATTCCTAGAGGGATGTCTACAAACATGGCGATGTATTCCTCTAGCCTAGAGGAAAACCTATCGATCTCTACAAAATCTACCTGTTGGTTCTACTTCTCCACTTTTTCCTTCTTTCTTAGAGGACACTGGGTATTGTAGTGGCCTAGCTCACCACACCTAAAGCACTTGACCTCTGACAGGTCCTTCTTCTTCTTTTGCTACTCCCCATATCCCTGACTAGGACCCTTCGATGTGAGGGCCACATTCTCCTCCTCCTTAACCTACTTTGATCCACTGATGTTGTTGCCACTGATGGAGCTTTTTAGCAAGTATCGTCTCAACTCCTCCTACTGCGAATCGGCCCACATCTCGTCCCACCTTGGCAAGGTGTCTCTACTCAAGATACTTTGGACAAATACATGCCACTCCTTGGAGATATTGTTGAGTTCCAATCGTACTAGCTCTGTGGGTTGAGGCGATGCCCCAACAACTACTAGCTGGTCCCAGATCTCTTGAATCCTGGTGAGGAGGGGTGTATGCGTTCCCCTTTCGACATCCTAACGCATCTCATCTTCTCCTCCAAGTACATATTTCGCTTCTCGGAAGTGCCCTAGTATAGCATCGAAAGTGTATCCCACATCTCTTTTTTCGTTGCCTTGGACGCTATGTGTGATACAATGTGATCCCAAACACCATCAAGGATCAACCTCTTTTCCCTCGCCATCTCCTTTTTGTATTCTTTGAGCTGATCCACATCTGTGGGAACTGCTACCACATTATCGATATAAGCCTTGAGATCAAACTCATCTAGAAGGAAAGAGATACTTGCCTTCCAGATAACATAGTTGGAAGCTCCATCCAACCTGTCTTGATCTCGAAGCCTAATTGTGGCCATCTCAACAATAAATGTCTAAAATATCCTCTTCCCTTCTATTAATCTATTCACACTCCCTTTTGGAGTGAGAAACTCTACTCACAACAACTGTTGATCTACAAGGGAAAACAAAATTCTTGAGAAAATAATTTCCCTGAGGAAAATTTTCCCTCAGTGTGTGCTCTTCTTTCACCTGATGCTAGCTTTTCTCTAGAAAACTACCGCAAAACTATTGTGTCCAAATAGAGAGCTCCCTGTGAAAAATTATGGCTGCTCCCTCTGCCTCTAGAATCCCTTGATCTGAAGAGGTTGAATTTTCTATCCCTCTCTTATAAAAATCAATTCTCAAGAAATTTTTATTGGCCAAGGTGACTGCACTGCCCTCTGGGGTTTCAATCTGTTGCCCACATTAAATAGAGAAACTCCTTTCTTTGCTACTGAGCTCTCTGGTTGATCATCTGTGCTCTAATACCATGTGAAAATTTAGAAACCTGAATCCTATTGCAGCAATTGATATTATTTCTCCTAATTATTAATTAAATATAACAATTTAGCTGCAGTTTTCTACGATAAATACTGAAATAAATACACTGCAACCTACACAAATAAACTGCGGAAGAAATAAACGTTGGAAGAAATGCTAGCACACACATATAAAATAACACAGTTATTTTTGGATGAAAGTCCCCGGAAAAATCCAACTCGAGAAAACAGGTGCAACAATTGAGGGTTTTAATATTATGCAGTAGTGAAATAATTTGAGTACAACTGGATGCCCAAACTGGAAATCCTACATAGAACAAACGATAAGAAAAATCTAGTGAGGAATTTCCTCACTCCACAGGCGATTCTGAGCATTAACCTTAGCTCAAAATTGAGTTGTCCAAACTGCCTCTGCACAGTCACTGCATCACCCTAGCGCATTCATTTCGGCACTCAGCTCGGAGCAGATTATCCTCAAGCTGTCTCGTTAGCTTCTATCTGGGAAAATGACTCTCCTAGCCTCTGGAACCTCTACCCATCTTCCGATATTGAATCACTGCTTCTATCAAAAAAATACAAAATTTCCTCTAGAGGAAACTGCGCTTCCTCTGCGTCAGCCTCTCTATGAATTCTTTTCCTCTCTGCAAATGCACTCACCATATCTAGAATTCCTCCTTCGGCTTCACTCTATCTGCCCCTCTCTCACTACTTCGATCTCGCTGAATCTCTCTCCGAAAATAAACAATTTCTACTCTAGAAATCGATCTCCCAGTAAAATCAAATTGCCGAAGTGATTTCTCCAAGCCCCATCAACTTCTTCTTATAATCCTTTGTTGAGACTTCAACAACCAAGATTAGTTCTTAATTGATGGCTATTATTAACTTGAAGTTTATCCGAGTGACTCTCTAGAACATTCACACCATGACTTAATTAATTATGATTAATTAATCATATTCCCTAAGTTTAGACTTAGGAAATATTTAAAAACTGACTAGTAATCTAATTAAGTCATTTCTAGGTGGAATTTCCAGAAATGATTTCTGGGTTTTGGATATCTCATGCATTATAGCCTCTCCACAAATTTCAAGGCTAAAAAACATCTGATGCTACAAAAACTAACACAAATTAGGGAATTTTTTTGAATGGATGAGTAATTTTCCAAGTCTATAACATGCCAATATTGTGTGTAAAGCTAAAAAGGAGGTTGATCTTCTAGTTATGAATGTGTCTTCATTAGTTAACTATTTCTAAAAGTATTTTGATCAAAAAATAATATAATTATGGTCCATGAACTAGTGCATCTTTAGTCCTTCATCCTTTCTATCCATTTGACTAAAAAATGCTAATAAAATAACCTTCTTAGCTCATGCACCCTTTTTTCTTATGCCTTTGTAGACAATTTTGAATAAAATAATCATGAAGTGGTCGTTGAAAAACTACATCGTATGAAAGAGTTTCTTTTTCCACTTCACAACCTCTATTATATTAAATTATTCATCATTTCATGTTCCCTTGAAGATAGAGAAGGATTTCACACTTGAAGAATGTGTATTTGTGTCCATTTTGACTAAGGAAACATTGAATATCTCACTTTGGAAAATGCACCCTTGACACTTGTGAAAATGGGTCTTCAACAAATCCATGAGATTCCCTCAAAATATGTGGGTCTTCATCAAATCCATGAGATCCCCTTAAAATATGTGGGTCTTCATCAAATCCATGAGATGTCCTCAAAATTTGTGCAAATTAGTCTTCATTAAATCCATGAGATCTCCTCAAAATGTGTGCAAATGGGTCTTCATAAAATCCATAAGATATCCTCAAAATGCGTGCAAATGTGTGCCCTTTGACCAAGTCAAACTATTACTAGTTACTTCACAAGTGTGCAAGATGTGAACAGGGCTGTGTAAGAAGTGGGTATGTTCTCATAGTGAAGCACACCACCCAAGGATGTCTACATGAGTGGATAATATTTATGAGGTGTCTAGTTGAGGTAGAGAGTCAAAAAACCTAGGGTGCAGGGGTAATTAGTCTAACCTACTAAACTTAATGCTCAATTATCTCCTCAATCCTTGTGCCAATGGATAAAGATGAGTCATGAAGGAATTAGCACATGTGAACAAGTCTAGGCCATGGTTAAGGTTGACTAGCATTTTTTGTGTGTATTATAGTAACACATGTAAAATTGGGAGCACCTATTATGATGTGTACCACATGGAATTTAAGTTAAAACCCATAATGAGCGATTACTAAGTAAAACACAGGGAAAACTCTTGACGAAGAGTTAGAATGGTAAAGTACCAATAGACCAATACTTGGGCACTCAACTTGATGTTTAGGAATTATTTAAAAATTCTAGAACTAATTAGGCACATTCACGCTAGGAAAAGGTGAAATTATGAGAATTGAGGGTTTAATATCATTTAAGCAAAAAGTCCCACGTGCCTTCTAAGAGAGGGAGTGAAGTGAAAAGTAAGGATAAGTATGGATTTTATTTAGGTGAAAGGTTAAGATGTGGTGTGATGTGATGTGGTGAAAATACACATGTGAAGTGGAATTCACTTAAGAAAATGTGATAATTTGATTGCAAGAAACAAATTACCTAGGTAAAACTATGGACATGACTTGGAACATGAATGAAAATGAGTGACCATTTTAGAGGAAAATTATGATCTAACCATGCAATATCAAAATAAAGTGACTAGGATGTGACTACGTGGTCAGCGTAATGATGAAAAGACACATCATTGAATAAAATTTCATCAATATCCAACCTTCTGAAAGTTAGGATGACCCCATCAATCTACATAAGACCAAATTTACCTCTCATGTTCATATCATGGGCAACACCTTGTAAAATAAAATAAAACTATAAAGAGAGCAATTCAAAGATAAATAAGAAATAGTAATAAGTGAAAGGCTAAGAAAAGAAAGGGTCTTAATAAAAACTATATCCCAAGAGATTGAGGAAAAGGAAAAGAGGATTAAAAATTATGGGTGGTAGGAAGAAAAAATTGTTTAGGTGAAGCTTTAATGTCCACTAAAAAGGAGGGAGGCTACAAGAAATATAGTGCACACAAGGCAACTCGAATGGAAGATATGGTCCTTAACATATAAGGAACAAGAGATCCTATTGTTCACGAGTGTCCAACACGTATTCAAGAGAGTAGTGGTGAAGGCATGAGCAGATATTGGAGGGTTCACCAAAGTGTTCAATTTGTTGTGTTTTAATACTTCTATAGAAAATTCAAAAACTTCACCTCACACAAGTGGTTTCCTAGATCTAATTCCTATTAACTTCAACCTTAATTTTGGCCTAAGATATAATTTACAATAGCATATAGTAGAAAAAATTTCATCTCACTTTAGTCCAACAAAGCAAACCAAAATAAAATATACCTAACACATGCCAACAAATTCTATCACTATGGACACATTTCCAAGCATAAACTAGATCTAATATCGCAATAAATTTTCTCTATTATATTAAAGGTATGTCTTCAATCACTTATCATTTTCAAATCTATAAAATTTAAAATCAAAATAAACATTAAGCATTGGAAATTGCCTAGTCAACAAGAAAATATAACGTAAAAATCAAATATGCAAATTACACGATTTTGGAGAGATGAAAACGTAATATTTATCTAATAGAAATGTAGCATGGGGCTTAAATGAAAAAGAGTGGATGGAACTTTGACTGAATATTTAATATGACATAATACTTGCGAAGGTTTTCCAAATGGGGAAGCAAGTTAAGTAGGCTTGATAGTGGGTAAAACATCGCAGCTAAGCACACTATATCCAGTCTTGGGATGGGTGACCTCCCAGGTAAGTATTAGCTATTGTGTCCAAGCCCCAGAGGTGATGGTTGATGCTATGCAATTCATTTCACTAGTTAAAATCCCACTCTTTCGTCGTTATGAGCATCACCTGATGTAATGAATGCTATGTTGACTATTGAAAATCATGAGAAATTTGGCCAGTTGAGACTGATACTAATGGATATGATCATATTTTAATGACTTACTCTATGCAGTTAATCTCAAAAATGATATCTAATATGTCAAACTATGAAATCCGCATACTTCAATGAAAAAGAGTGAAGGGAGCTTTGGATAAAGAGTTCATATGGCATAATATTTGTTAAGGTTTTGCAAATGGGGTAGCAAGATAAGTTGGGTTGATTGTGGGGAAAACTCCACAGTTAATCATGCTTGAATCAAAGGATTCTTGGGAGGGTGACCTCCTAGGAATTCTTGGTTACCAAGTGCAAGGCTTAGAAGTGATGATTGATGCTATGTTATTTTTTCTAGTAGCAATCCCACTTCTTCATCCTTGTGAGCATCAAATGATGCAACGAATGTTATGTTGACTATTAAAAATCATGAGAAATTTTGTTAGTTGAGACTAATATTGATGGATATAGTCACATTTTAATGACTTAATATATGTTGTTAATATTTAAAATTATATCTAATATGTTAGACAGTGTGATCCCCATGCTTAAATGAAAAAGAGTGAAGGGAGATATGACTAAATAGTTCATATAGATCCTACTTGCTAAGGTTTTGCAAATAGGGTAGCAAGCTAAGTGGGTTTGATTGTGAGGAAAACTCCATAATTAAGTGTGCTTGAGCTAGAGGAGTCTTGGGATGGGTGACAATAGTGGCCTTCTATGGGGAAAAACAATAACAATATGGGGGCTACATGGGCCACAACGATAACAATATGGGGCTACATGGGGCAGAACAATAAAAATATGGGGGCTACACTAGTATTATAGGGACCTAACATGCCCCTCTCCTTCAAAAAGGTGTTGTACTCAACACTTGAGTAGTTATGGATGCTTCTGTATAAAATTATCGTTCTCCCATGTGGAATCTTCAACTAGTAAGTTCTTCCATTTAATGAGATACTATGAAATTGATCGATTTTGTAGCTATCGAGTTCTTGATTACATGACTACTTCAGGATCCAATATGATTTTTCCTTCCTTTTCAATTTTCGGAAACATTGTTTGAACTGGGAGCTTGTCACCTATAACCTTATTTAAGCATGAAACATGGAAAACTGGGTGTACTCGGGAAGATGTAGGCAACTCCAATTTGTATGCCATAGTACCAATCTTTTGCAACACCTTGTAAGGACCGTAGTACTTGGGTGATAATTTATTATCCTTCTTATCTTGCTTGAGATACATTTCTTTGTATGGTTGTAGCCGTAAAAATATCCAATTGCCTACATCAAAACTTCTTTCACTGCGATGTTGGTCTGCCTATTGTTTCATTCGATTTTGTGCCAGAGTCAGGTTATCCTTTAAGAGTTGTAGAACTTGTTGTTGATGCTCAAAGTGATATTCCACTGCTTGAACCTTGGAATTTTCTCTTAAAGATGATGTGATGGACAATGAATTATATACATAAAGTGCCATAAATGAGGTCATTTTTGTTGTGGTATGGAAGGAAGTGTTATACCACCATTTTTCCATAGGTAACCACTTGACCCATTGTGTTTGTTTATCAGATACAAAGAAACAAAGATATTCCTCCGAACATTCGTTCACTATGTTAGTTTCTCCATCAAATTTAGGATGATAAGAGCTATGAGCTAATTGAGTACCAAGACAAGAAACTAATTTTGCCCAAAAATTTCTAGTGAAAATGGGATCTCTATCACTTATAATAATATTTGGGTTTTCATGTAGCTTTTGAACTGTTTCCATAGATGTAGTAGCAACTGTACTGGCTTTGAAAGGATGAAATAGTGCACAAAAGTGTTCATACTTGGTAAGTATATCAACCATCACCATGATGAAACTCTTTCCTTCAGACTTGGGTAAACCTATGATAAAATCCATAGAGACCTCCTCCCAACTCTGACTTAGAATGGCTAAAGGTTGTAACATACCCTGGTGTCTTAATTATCTCAACTTTATTTTGTTGGAAAACCAAACATTTTTCCACAAACTTTTGAATATTAGATTTAAGGCCATCCCCAAAAAAATACTCCTTTACCCTGTGGTAAGTTTTTAAAAATCCCAAGTGCCCTCCTAAAGGAGAGGTGTGCAACTTCAAAATAATATTTTGTTTGATTTGGGAGTTCTTATATAGATATAAGCGATCTTTGTATCATAATGAGTCACTTTTCTAGGTAAATGTATCAAATGTACTGGGATCTTGTTGCAATTTTTGACTGAGTGTCCACACCTCTTCATCATTCTTCCATTCCTCCCTCGTTTCAATTATCCAAACAGGTTGGATAATAGAAATGGCATAGAGAAATGCTTCCACATCCTCATCCCTTCTTAAGAGTGCATTTGCAACAACATTTTTCTTTTATTTTTTATGATTTCAAAGTCATAACCCGACATATTTGTGACCCATTTTTGCTACTCTTCTTAAGATAATCTTTGTTCCAATAAGTATTTAAGACTATCATGATTTGTTTTTACCTTGAAGTGTCTTCCCATTAGGTTAGGGTGCCATTTCTTTAGTGCATGTATGATTTCCAATATTTCCTTATCATAAATAGCTTTATGTAAATAATTTCGCTTGATTGGATGACTTTTAAAAGCAATGGGTATTCCTTCTTGCATTAAAACAACACTAATATTGTTTCATGGGGCATCACATTCCACAATAAATGTCTTTATGAAGTTTGGTGTAGCTAATACCGGAGCTCGACACGCTACCTCTTTAATATGTTCAAAGGCCTTAGTTACTTTTGGATTCCAATAAAATGCATCTTTATTCAATAATGTTGTTATAGGTGTTGTTATCTTCCCATAATTATTAACAAACTTTCGATAATACCCTGTCAACCTGAGAAATCCTCAAAGATGCCTTATGTTTGTTGGTATTTTACATTCCTTGATGGCTTTAATTTTGTTAGAGTCTACCTTAACATCCTCATGGGATACAATATGGCCCAAATATTCCACTTTTTGTACCCCACAGAAACATTTGGAGAGTTTTGTTTCTCCTCCAACAGTTTGAGCACCCAGTCAACATGTTGAACATGGTCTTTCAAAGAATTTATATAGATTATTTTGTCGATTTTTTAGTATTTTAGGAGATACCCCAAGCCTTAGGGTTTAGGGTTTGGATTGTGAAGTGCCAAAAATGTCATTTGTGGGCTTGGAACCCACATTTTGGGTTTTTCGCTCACTGATGCTTGGGCCAAAACCATGGATAATTTTGGACATGTGATGGATGTAGATGATATAGGATGGTGAGGAGAATCCAACGCTTCAAGAATCGTCAAAATCCGAGTTGATCTTAGTGAGTTATGAGTTTTTTAAGTTAAGGAGTGGGCATGGACAACAAGTGTTAAGGTCGGCCTAGTGATATAATGGCCTAATGATAGGTTTTCAAGCTAATGTGGACGTATTAAATAAGCCATCCTTTAGTCTATAAAAGGGAGGTGATGTAATTCATTTGAAGCATATCCAAGAAGTGTGAAACACAAGGGCAACAAAGGAGTAAGATAGAAACTTGCACTAAGGGAGAAATGCATATTTGTGGTGGCCGCAAGCTAGTGGCATCTTCAACAAAGGAAAGGGGGTTTGTTGGAGCTCTCTTGTGATTGTTTTGAAGGTGCAATCCAATATGCAGGGAGGCCACATTGAAGCGAGATAATTCTGGGTTATTGGATGCATGTTTTAGGGTGTGTCCTCCCTGATTTTGATAAGCCACAAACTCTGTGGTAATCACAGAGGTAACACAAAAATGTTTGGGTAGTTGGAGGGGGCCATAAAGCCTATTCCTACAGTAGAAGTCGTGTAATAGATAGTGTGGGAAGGCATCAAGAAGAGGAAGGTAAGCCACAATAGTTTGGAGGGATATTGAGGGTGTTTTTTAGGGCTGATGTGGACTCTGCATGCCCTAACCATACCTACAACAATTAAAAATTTCCATGAAGTGAAGGTATGTATTTTCTCTGTGATTTGTAGGTATTGGATCCTTGTCTTTGGATTAGTTTTGGATCATATTTATATGCAGCCCGTGGGAGCCAATTT
This sequence comes from Pinus albicaulis, assembly GCA_034641835.2. NCBI lineage: Eukaryota > Viridiplantae > Streptophyta > Pinopsida > Pinales > Pinaceae > Pinus > Pinus albicaulis. Next base: position 904,891,698 of record CM076581.1, read on the forward strand.
TTGAGGTTGACTTAGGTGGTTGGAAACCTCAACAAAGAGCGTATATTACAATGGACGGATTGGGCATCAATGGTTTGTTGGAGGTAAGCATGTTGATAGCCAAAAATAACACTTGACTAGTAGTCATAAAGGGATTTTGACCATTGATGTTTGGGTGAAGTTGTTGAGCCTATATGTAGCTCTTTGATGGCTGAAAGAAGATACTAGAAAGAATATTGGAGCTTAGGTGTTGGCCAACCTAGAAGAGCAAATTGGATCAACCCATGTTCATTGTAGCAGAAGCGAATTGCAACAGTGATAGGTGGCAACCCTCCTGGAGACTATATGTGTTGTCTCTTGATGGACTAAGGGGCACAATAGAGTAGAACGAGAGTGAAGGACTGGCATGACAGATATGAAATAGAGGTTGAAAATATATTGTCAATGTATCTTGTATTCTTGTACTTGTGGATAATTGAGGTTCATTATCCCTCGTATGAGAAGCCCTAGAGTGTTGTATTTTTCAGTTGGTTTAATATAATGAAGATTGGGTTGTTGTACATATTTGTACAATGTTTTGTAAAAAGTTGTTTATACTTGTGCATGTGTGATTTACTACTTTATATTGTTTGATTGTGCAAAGTAGCTTTGTTGAGATTCTTGGTTTGGTAGCGTCAAAGATTCTAGGATTCTATCCTAGACTCGAGGTCATGGAAATTAAACATGGTATCAGAGCATGTCGGATCTACTTTGGAAGACAGTGAATCATCAAAGTGCACAACAAAGTACAACTTAAGAGGGAGCTGGTCACATGGTAGGTGAAGGGATCACTACATTGTCAAATTTACAAGCTAGTCTCCAGTATGAGGACAAGTTGGAGGGGTTGTCCAACTATATTCCATGGAAAATATCAAGTTGGTCTTGCAGGTCAACATGATCTGGGATTTCACCGAGAAAGCCATCAAGAAGCCAACTAAACCAAAGGAGCTGGAAGTGTACGAGGATTTGGATACAAGCACGAGATTGATCATCCTTGATGGTGTGAAGGATCCCCTAATACCTTATTTGTTCAGGAAGAACATTGCACATTATATGTGGATGTATCTTCAGAATTTTTTCCAGAATAAGAACGAGAGCCAGGTACTGGTGTTGGATGATAAGTTGAAGTTCACCAAGATGTTGAAGGGTGAAGGAGTGACCTCATATCTAATTAGATTGTCTTGGGTCAAATATGAGCTGCTGGCATCAATGTGAATAGTTTAGAGAATGATATGGTGAGGATATCCTTGAAAGGGTTCACCGAGGAGTGGAAGCCCTTCATCAAAGGTATAATTTCCAAAGAGAAGTTTCTAGACTCAAATAGGCTCTAGGATGACTTCATTTAGGAAGAGTTGTGAGACGATGATCTTCATCCAACAAATAGGGAAGATGAGGACACGGACCTTGTAGCACGAATGAAGGGTAATCCGAAGGACTTGAGTAAAGTCAAGTGTTTCAACTGTGGCGAGATGGTTCATTTTTTGTCGAGATATCCAACGAAGAAGAAGGGAGAAAAGAAGAAGAAGAAATGGAAGAAGGTCGTCGGTATTGTCACTTCTACTGGGATAGATGCTCTCACCAAGATATTGGAGGAGGACTTTGCTATTATCTTTCATTTCTCAAAAGCTATTATCGATGAATATGGATGGCATGTGGATAGGAGTGTGACGAAACATATGACAAGGTCATAAGAGGTTTTCAAGACTCTAGTTGAATGGGACTCAAAGTTGCACATAGTGCTGGGTGATAAGATTCAGAAGGAGATTTGATAATTGGGCATTGTGCCATTCAGGGTGGAGACAGGATGGGTGATGCAGATCCATGATGTATTGTTTGTGAAAATTCTATAATGTAGAATTCTGCTGCAACTACTGATTATATTTCTTCTATTTCATTCTCAACACAATTATTTAACATTCTATTGTGTTAAATATCAAAATTAAATATGATGCAGACTTCACGATAAATAAACAACATGAAATAAATAACACAAGTATTCACACATAGACACTGTTATTTTTGGACAATTGTCCTCGGAAAAACCCAACTTGGGAAAACTGGTGTAGCGGATCTGAGGGTTTCTTTATACAAATGTGTGATTGTAATTATCAATCAATCGCCTGAAGAAATCTAGCGAGAATAGGCTAGTGAGAAAATTCTCACTTCACCACAAATTTCTAGCACTGACCTGCACCCACACTGAGTAGCTCTGTGTAATTTTTGCACAGTAACTGCATCCCTCACACTGTCACTGCATGGTGCTCACTTCTGGGTGAGACTAGAGTTTTCTGCCCTTCCAAAAATTCCCTCCGGATACTGGATGAACCCTCAGTTTCCTCTCCAGTTGAAATCGAAACTCCATCTGCTGCTCTGCGCTGGCCCATCGTAATTTCTGCTTGGATATCTCTGCGCTGCTGCTGTGGCTTCCTTCTCTCTTCTCTCCCTGTACTCTCTATCCTTCAAAAACTCTCCCTCCTGGAGATTTCACCATCCCCTCTCTACAATCAAAAATCACTTCGATTCTTCCTTCGGCTGAAGAAATCGATCTCTAGATTATTTCTTCGTCTGATGTGTTTTACAAATGCCCGTCAAGCTCTCCTTTATAGTATTTCACTGACTCATCAACGACCAAGATTAAATCATAATCAAGGGCTAATATCAACTGAGAGTTGATCCATGAATTTATCTAGAAGATTCAAACTTGGTTTAATTAATACCCTTTAATTAATTAGTTTCCCTAAGTTTAGACTTAGGAAAACATTAAAAACGATTAATTAATTTAATCAAACCATATCTAAGTGGAATTTTCCAAAATCCTTTTTGGGTATTATAGAATACATGTGGCTTAGCCTATATACAAAATTACAATGCTAGAGCACATCCGATGCTACCATAAATCAACACTTCCTCTTAGTGAGGCAAGTGCTCTAGAAATATAACTCTATGTGCTGCTCTGACTCATGTAACATCTCCTGAAGTGTTGTTGATGCTGCTCACCAACACTACACAGATGTTGCCACTATACTACTGCTGACTCTGCATGCTGTTGCCAACTGCTACTGTACTGCAACTCCTTCCTTTAACTGCGCTGAAGATCCATTGAATACCGAAATGGATTTTCAGTCATACCCAACTATTCTCTAAACTGAGTGAACTTAATCCTCATCAAAGCCTTAGTGAGTATATATGTTGTCTATTCTCGTGTGGGAATGTACTGGAGTTGTACTGCCCCACGACGAACACAGTCTCCGATAAAATGACACCTTATGTCAATATGTTTGGACCAATCAAGAAATACTAATTTTCATAGAGTTTGATACAACTTTGATTGTCACAATAAACGCTAGTCGGCTCCATCTTGCTTATAAATAGACTCACAAGAAGTTTCCAAAGCCATATGGATTCGCATGTAGCTGTGCTAGCTGCCATGTACTCTTCTTCGGCTGTGCTCAATGCTACTGACTTATGTTTCCTACTGCACCAGGACACCATTCCTGATCTAACGCTAAAAAAAAACCCAGAGGTACTTTTTCTGTCCACTGAGCTTCCTGCCCAATATGCGCGCGTGAATCCACTGAGTTTGGAATCCTCTCCTCGGCCATACGTTATACCAAATTCGATTTTTCCTCGTACATACCTCAGCACGTGCCTTGCTACTGCCCAGTGCACTCTTTTGGGTTCCACCATGAACTGACTAAGAGTGTTGACAGAAAAGAAAATGTCTGGTCTAGTGTTAACCAGATACACGAATGACTCGATGAGATGTCTGTATAAGGTGGGGTCTACTTCTATGTCTTCTGAGGCATCTATCTTTTTCCAATTGGTGATCATGGGTGTGGCTATGGGCCTGCAATCCTACATTCCGAACCTCTTCAGAATTTCCAAGGCATACCTCTCCTGCCCCATGAAGATATATCCATTCTTCTGACATACTTTCAATCCTAGGAAGTAATGCATCAACCCCAAATCCTTCTTGTCGAATTCAACTTCTAGATTCCGTTTGCAATCGTTGATGAGCCTAGATGATCCAGTGAGAAACAGATCGTCTACATATAATACTAATACCAATGGCTCATCCTCTACCAGCAAATAGTAAATATTGGGATCCGTGTCACTCTTGACAAACCCCATTTTTTGCAAATAGCTATCTATTCAACCATACCATGCTCTCGGATCCTGCTTGAGCCTGTACAGGGCTTTCTTCAATCTACGCACATGAGACTTACTTTCATGAGTCTCAAAACCCTTTGTTTGTTCGATATATACCTCTTCCTCAATTTCTCCATTCAAGAACGTTGTATTGACATCCATTTGATGAATCTCCCATCCCATTTGCGCTACTAAGGATACGATAGTCTGGATGGAAGTATATCTGGAAACTGGTGTGAAGGTCTCTTCATAGTCAATGCCTTCCTTCGGAGCATACCCTTTTGCCATGAACCTTGCCTTATATTTATCTACACTACCATCTGCAGCGTATTTGATCTTGTAGATCCATTGTGATCCAACAACTGATTTTCTCTGAGGTCTGGGCACAACTTCCCAGACATCATTTTTCATGATAGAAGCATACTCCTCTATCATGGCATCTACCCATACCTGGTGCTGAACAACTTCCTAGAAGCTGGAAGGTTCCTCTACTTGGGCAACCAAACCCTGGTACGTGTCAGGAGGTCTACACTGTCTCTTTCCATTCCTGGGAGTCCCAATAAAGTTTTATGCATCCCTCAGTATCTGCTGAGCTTCCCTGCTGATCCGACCACTGGTGGAAGGCTGTCCTCCCAACTCTTCTTCCTGATCTGGCTGTTCCTCAGACTGAGTCTCCTCTTAATTTTCTTCTATGAAAACGTTAGTACCTGTACTAGGTACCAAAGTCTTTCTTTCTTTATGTTCTTCTTAGTGACCCTGCTACTCTTGAACCAAGGGAAATTATGCAGTTTAATCCTTTGCTGGCATATCACACGATTTCTGAAACGCTCTATCCTCCATGAACTTAACATCACATCTTATCACAACGTTCCTGCTACTAGGAATATAGATCCTATATGCCTTTGAGGTTTCACTATATCCTACAAGATACCCACTTTCTACAATTTGATCAAGCTTTCTTCTCTTCTCGCTTGGTACATGACAGTATTCCATGCTACCAAATATCTGAAGGTGCCCTACCTCCGGTATCTTCCCCGTGAAAACCTATTGAGGAGTCTTCTTCCTCAATGCTCTATGAGGAGTCCTGTTCTAGATGTACACTATCGTGTTGCAGGCTTCAACCCATAAATATTTGGGTAAATCAAGGTCAAATAGCATGGCCTTGGTTGCACCTACAATTGTCCTATTTTTCTGTTCTACCACACCATTCTGTTCGGGATTGTATGGTGCAGTCCACTCCCTCCTGATGCCGTCCTTTGCATAGAAATGTGTGAAGTATCTATCTATGTATTCTCCACCATTATCTGAACGTAACATCTTGATTTTCTTCCTGATAAAGTGTATGTCATACCCTTTTTCCTTCAACTGGGATAATGAGATTAAATTCATCCCAAGCCCTGACACATGTAGTACATCTATGACCTTGACACTGGTTCCGGCTTCCATCTGAAACACTATGACTCCTTTCCCAACTGGAGTGCATTTTGTGATATTCCCCATAGTGATTTGGAAGTTCATCTACTCCTCCCTATAGCTCGATAAATATTCTCGTGCTCCAGTCATATGAGCTGAAGCCTCGTTATATACCAGATTCCTGCAGATGTTGAACTTGACAAGCATGCACAATCCTCTTTTAACCTAGACGATAAAAAATCTAAGTCTACCATACTTATCTGTGCTTTCTTTCCGTTGTTCTGCATCCCTTCTGAAGCTTCTGGTTTGCATAGTCTCCTCTCTAAACCTGCTTCCTTTGGATCTAATAGCTCTGATACCATGTGAAAATTCTATAATTTAGAATTCTACTGCAACTACTAATTATATTTCTTCTATTGCATTCTCAACACAATTATCTAAAATTCTACTGTGTTAAATATCAAAATAAAATATGCTACAGATTTCACGATAAATAAACAACATGAAATAAATAACACAAGTATTCACACATAGACACCGTTATTTTTGGACAATTGTCCCCAGAAAAACCCAACTCGGGAAAACCGATGCAGCAAATCTGAGGGTTTCTTTATTATGCAGAAATTATGAGTACAAATGTGTGATTGTAATTATCAATCAATCACCTGAAGAAATCTGATGAGAATAGGCTACTGAGAAAATTTTCACTTCACCATGAAGTTCTGGCACTGACCTTCACCCACATTGAGTAGATCTGTGTAATTTCTGCATAGTGACTGCGTTTCTCACGTTGTCACTACGTCACTTCTGTTGTTTCTCATTGTCACAGCCTCGGTTCTCACTGTTGGGTGAGACTAGAGTTTTCTCCCCTTCCAGAATTGCCCTCCGGATACTGGATGAACCATCAGCTGCCTCTCTAACTGAAATCGAAACTCCCTCTGCTGCTCTACGCTGGCCCAACATAACTGTTGCTTGGCTAGCTCTGCACTATTGTTGTGGCTTCCTTCTCTTTTCTCTCCCTGTAATCTCTATCCTTTAGAAACTATCCCTTCTGGAGATTTCACCTTCCCCTCTCTGCAATCGAGAATCACTTTGATTCTTCCTTCGGCTTAAGAAATTGATCTCTAGATTATTTCTCCATCTAATGTGTTTTCCAAATGCCCATCAAGATCTCCTTTATAATATTTCACTGACTCATCAATGACCAAGATTAAATCATAATAAAGGGCTAAGATTAACTGAGAGTTGATCCATGACTTTATCTAGAAGATTCACACTTGGTTTAATTAATATCGTTTAATTAATCAGTTTCCCTAAGTTTATACTTAGGAAACCATTAAAAAATGATTAATTAATTTAATTAAACCATCTCTAAGTGGAATTTTCCAAAATCCTTTCTGGGTATTATGGAATACATGTGTATTAGCCTATATAAAAAATTACAAGGCTAGAGCACATTCAATGCTACCGTAAATCAACAATGTTTGTATCATGACTCAGATACAACGTGTTGTCTATCTCGATGATCGAGAAGAAGGGGTTTGAGGTCTTATTCTAGGATGGGAAGGAAAGACTCAAGCCCAAAGGATATAGCTCTGCAGTTATTGTGCTTGGAGTTAGAGAGCATGGTCTATACAGGCTGACGGGAAAGCCTATGAATCATGGAAAGAAGAAGCAGAAGGAGCAGATGCAGGTGCAGGCTTCAGAGGAGCAGGTGCAGGTTCCAGAGAAGAATGTCTAGATTCCATAGGCTCAGAGGGATTCAGGTTCTAGCGAGATCTTTCAAATTCAGAGGGATACTTTGCAACCCAAGAAGAGTATGTGGTCAGTGGGGAGAAAGGGTTCTTCCGCATTTTCAAAGAATGAATCATGGAGGGATTGGAAAGCAATATGGGAGAATAAGAAGAAAAAAGATGATTCCAGTGATAACGACACTTCCGAGAGAGGCATAGTTCATGCTACAGGGATTGCTTCAATTGTGAGCCACATGAGTTGGGTGAGTGTTGCGAGTAATGATGATGATGATGAGTTACTTCCTAGTATTGGAAGTACCTCCCTCTCTAAGAGGGAGTGTTGATATTTGAGTAGTTTGGGAGGTACTCCAAGCCCTAGGGTTCAAAGTTTGGAGGGTGAAGCACCACAAAATGAATTTGTGGGCTTGGAACCCAATTTTGGGGTTTTTCACCCATCAATGTTTGGGACAAAACTATGGAGAATTTTGGACATCTGATGGATGGAGATGATAGAGAATGGTGAGGAGAATCCAACACTTCGAGAATCATCAAAATCCGAGTTATGAAATTTCTAAGTTAAGGAGTGGGCATGGACAACAAGTGTTAAGGTCGGCCTAGTGTTATAATGGACTAATGACATGTTTTCAAGCTAATTTGGACATCTTAAATAAGCCTTCCTTTAGTGTATAAAAGGGAGGTGATGTAATTAATTTGAAGCATATCCAAGAAGTGTGCAACATAAGGGCAAAAAATGAGTAAGATAGAAACTCACATTAAGGGAGAAAGGCATCTATGTGTTGGCTGCAGGCTAGTGGCATCTTCAACGAAGTAAAGGAGGTTCGTTGGAGCTCTCTTGTGACTATTTTGAAGGTGAAAACCAATCTACAGGAAGGATGCATTGAAGAGAGATAATTTTGGGTTGTTGGATGCATGTTTTAGGGTGAGTCCTCCCAGATTTTGATATGCAGCAGAATCTATGGTAATCATAGAGGTAACGCAGAACTGTTGGGGTAGTTGGAGGGGGACATAAGGCCTATTCCTACAACATAAGCCATGTAACAAATAGTGTGGGAAGGCAACAAGAAGAGGAAGGTAAGCTGCATTAGTTTAAAGGGTTGTTGAAGATGTTTTGTAGGTTTGACGTGGATTGTGCATGCCCTAAACAAACCTATAACAGTTATGAAAATCCATAAAGTGAAGGTATGTCTTTTCTCTATGATTTCTAGGTGTTGGATCCTTATTTTTGGATTAGATTTATATGCAGCCCGTGGGAGCCAATTGTTGAGGGTTGACTTGGGTGGTTGGAAACCTCAATAAGGAGAAGAGCTTACAGTGGATGGATTGGGCATCATTGGTTTGTTGGAGGGAAATGTGTTGATAGCCTAAAGTATCCCTTGAATAGCATTCATAAAGGGAGTTTGACCACTGAATTTTGGGTGAAGTTGTTGAGCCTATGTGTAGCTCTTTAATGGATGAAAGAAGTTACTACAAGTCAGATTGGAGCTCATATGTTGGCTAGCCTAGAAGAGCATATTGGATCAACAAGTGTTCATTGTAGTAGAAGCAACTTGTAGTAGTGATAGGTGGAACCCTCCTGGAGACTCTATGTGTTGTCTCTTGATGGACTAAGGGGCACTAGAGAGCATAAAAAGATCAAAGGACCGACGGGACGAGTTACGAAACAGAGACTGCGGTTAGATTGTCATTGTATCTTGTATTCTTGTACTTATGGATAATTAAGGGTCATTATCCCTTGTATGGGAAGCCCTAGACTATTGTGTTATTCATTTGGTTCAATATAATGAATATTGGGTTGTTGTACATATTTGTACAATAGCTTGTAAAAAGTTGTCTATACTTGTGCATGTGTGATTTACTGCTTTATATTGTGCAAAGTAGCTTTGTTGCAATTTTTGGTTTGGCAACGTTAGAGATTCTAAGATTATATCCTAGACCCAAGCTCATGGAAATTAAACATAGTATATCATCAAAAGAAACTAACAAAAATTTTCTAAGGAAGGGTTTGAAAATGGAATTCATTAAAACTTGAAATGCAGAAGGTGAATTAGTAAGGCCATAAGGCATGGAAAAAACTTCATAATGACCTTGACAAGTTCTAAATTTTGTTTTTGGAATGTCATACATATTTATTCTAATTCGATGATATCCTAAATGAAAATCCAACTTGGTGAAGTAAATTGCTCCATGTAGTTCATCCAACAGTTCATCAATTTCAGGAATGGGAAACTTATCTTTAATAGTGAGCTTTTTTATCTCTCTATAATCCAGACACATACACCATGATCCATATTTCTTGTGCACCAATACTATTGGAGAAGAAAAATAACTTTGGCTAGGTTGAATTATACCTTCCTCTAGCACTTTTGCAACCATACATTCAATTTCACTCTTATGGGAATAAGGGTATCTGTAAGGTCTAATGTTTGGAGGAACACTTCCTGGAATCAAGTGAATAGTATGATCATGATCGCGAATAGGTGGGAGACCTTTGGGGATGTCAAATACCTTAGAATTATTGTCAATTAATCTTTGGAGATATAAATAAATGGATGACTTAGATGTTTGAACATTTAGCGAACATAATTGTGCAATTACCCTCATTGTTCCTTCTTCAAAATATTTTTCATTCCATTAGAACTTATTATATTCCCGGGTTTCCCAATGATACCCCTTAATTCAATTCACTTTCCTTCCGAGAAAAAAATCAAGAAAATTTCTTGAAAATTAAAATTTATCATCCCAAACGTTGTAATCATTAAGCTCCTGATACAATACCTACACCTCCTATTGGAATGACAGGCATTGGACTAATTACATATTCTCCTATGGTTATATTGATATTATGCAACTTCCCTAAGCAACTTATGGTTCCTCCATTTGCAACCATTACTTGAAATTCTAGTGGTGGATATAGAAATCAATTCAAATCCTTGGATATCTTATAATGAAAAAAATTATGGGTACTACCATAATCAATCAACACTATTACCTTTTTTTTTCTTGATATATCCTTCTATCTCGAGAGTTTGAGGAGTTATAATTCCTACCAATGCATTATAAGATATGGTCATATTGTTTTATTCTTTCTCTGGGGTTGATTCCTGGTGTATATCCTCTGCCTTTGATGTTTCTTACTCCTTTTCTTCTACCTCTTCACTGTCTATGTAAAATAATTTCTTCTCAGCACACTTATGACCCTTATTGTATTTTTTATCACAAATGTAACAAAGCCCTTTTGATATTTTTTCCTCTAGTTGTTGTGGTGTCAACCTTGTAGGTTGTGGGAGTCTAGGAGCATCAAATCTTTCATATTTATAGTTGTGAGTGGTAGACCTCCTTGTTGCCATAATTTTTCTTTCAACTTTTCATGCCACATGGAATGCATTCTCCAATGACTTAAATTCGCAAAGATGAACCTCATGTTGGATGTTATCCTTTAAAGTCCCTATGAAGACATAAATCACATGCTCCTATGGAATATCATTTACCTTGATATTCAATCTTTGGAAGTCCTCACTCTGCTCCACCATTGAACCCTTTTGTTTGAGATTTATCAATTATCTCAATAAGGTATTTCTCTTTGTATCCTCATAATGTGCTACCAATTATTCCGTGAAAATTGATTTACGAGAACAAAGTAGTCGATACCACACAAACTGATTTTGTTCTAAATATAAAGATGCAACATGTACCTTTTGTGTATGTGGCACATCATGTAGTTAAAATAATTGCTTCATATGTAATATACATGTTACCATATCTTTGCCATCAAACTTATGTATATCAATCGTTGGAATATGGTTGGTCTTGATCCCAAAGTTGGAGTCTCTAAAATCATGATTCACATTTTATTTGTTCTCTTCGTGAGTTTCATGAAATACCTTATCACCCCCAGGAATCTTTTCTTCTAGAAACTTTTCCAAACCTTTCATGTCACCTTTTACTTCCAGTTTTAAACCATTCATGTTTCCTTTTATTTCTACTTTTAAACCATACATGTCCCCTTTTAAGCCATTTATGTCCCCTTTTAGTTCATATTTAGTTTCTCTCTATGAGAGTGAATTTGATGCACTTGGTCTCGTAATTTTGATATATCATGTTGCAATTCTTCCTCTTCATGTGTAATTGTGGAGCTTTCTGAAGGCTTAATGGGTGTAGAATTATTTTGTTTGGAATGAATTTTAGAACCATATACTGATATCTATCCTTGAATATTCCCTTTAAATCACTTCAATTTTTTTTTTAAACAAAAGCTATGTAATTTAAAAATAAATACACATTTTCCTTCCTTTTAGGAGCTCAATATTGAAACTGTTGTATCTCTGTAATTTCATCTCTCCAAGGTCTGAAATTTAATTGTATGGTATCCCTTTGAGTCTTCTTTCCAGTCCCGTAAGTCAGACCAAGATTGGATTCATCAAGATAAAGTTATGCCCTCCCACGATGCTCTGGTTATGGACTAGGTTAGTGGATCGAAATTGTAAGGAATTCCACGTGTTATTTTTCAACCTTCAACCCTTAGAACGATACTTGAAAAAATAAAGTCCATGAAATTTCAATCACTTTTTAGGAAATTAAAATCTAATGCTCGTAGATAAAGTTATGCCAATTTTCCCTAGGTCGCCTGTTTGAGACTGAATTCTGGAGCATGCAAAAACCCTAAATTCTTCGTACCATATCTCAGAAAATTTAGTGAACCAAGATCTAAATTTTTTACATGAAGTTTAAAAATATTTCAGCTCCATGTGGTTGAAATTTCAAATTCTAAATCCTCGTATAAAAATTTTTATAGTGAAAATTCCAAGATGTCTTGTTTGAAGTAGCAAAACCCTAGAATCCAAAGCTCTGATACCAAATGTTATGCAACCATATGACAAAATAGAAGAAAATAAAGATCAATGACTTGAAAATTAGACTCTTTGATGGGGAAACATCATTTAAATCACATAACTGAACGATTCTTGGATGATAAAAATGACAAGACCTCCTTGGTAGATATAGGAGTCTAAAGGGTCACAATATAATCATGGCCTACATAACAATAATATTGTAATGACTCAACAATAATAATAGTTTGCTTCTATGGGGTACAACAATAACAATAGGGTGCTACATGGGGATCAAACATAAGAATGTGGGGGCTAAACTAGTATTATAGGGACCTAACACCAATATTATCCCTTCAATGTATATATCAATGATATCTTAATGCAAATAGTAATTCATTCATGGAGTTACTCTCTTGGCCTGACATGGTATGAGAGCCAACTTCTCAATTTTTGGCTTCCCTTTTTTCCCTTGTAAATCCATTCTACCAATTTTTTCTGTTTGTCATATCTTCCAAATTTTTGTTATCCTCTGTCTGATGGCATTCCTCTATCCAATAACTCCTTCACTATCTGCCAGGGATGTAAATATACGTCAAAACCTTTCCTTATCCATACACCATGCAATTTCATTTTGCATTAAAGGTTGTGCGTTGAAATTGTTTTATGACTGTGAGCACTATTTTTGGTTTTATGGTGCGTTGAAAGCACATTCCTCACAATATGGTTGACTCTCTTGAGACAACGGCCGCGACTTAACTCCTGAAAATGGATAAAGGATATGCATTGAGACCTCTACATAAAGAATGTTTAACATTGCTCCGTGTTTGGTAAAATACTGTGAAATTCATCGAAATATGTGCTTGGTGCGTTATAGACTCTTGTTCCATTGAGATCAAATTATATGATGCATTTTCTCATCTCCATAATGGGAGTAGTTCTCATTGTCAAAGAGAAGTACCATGAATGGTCCAGGAATACAAATCACACCTTTATTTTCAATGAGTCGTGGAAAGGAGCTTGTGAAGTAGAAGGACACAATCCTCCTCAGAAGCCCACTTCTGACAAGGATCTTTCCATATGGGAGAACAAGAATAACAAGGCATATTCCTTGATTGCAACATGTGTCAATGAAGAGGTGAGTCATCATATTACTCCTTTTGTAGATGTTGAATTTCCACAACCTTGGGTCTAGGTTAGAGTCCTAAAATCACCGACGCTACCAAACCAAGAATCTCAACCAAAACTACTTTGAACAAAGGAAAATATAAAGTAGTAAATCACACATGCACACCCAAACACAATTTTTAACAAAATTGTACAATAATTTACAACCCCAATCTTCATTATATTAAACCAAATCTTAATAATATAACAGTCTATGGTATACAAGATACAATGACAAACGTCGTTGAAAATTATATGTCGTATCTTGTCTTGTCGGTCCTTCACTTCTGTCCTTCTCACTATTCGCCCCTTAGTCCTTTAGAGTACAAAACATCGATACTCCAATAGGACTACCATTTAACACTGTTGCAAGTCACTTTTGTAGCATGTACACAGGCTGATCCAATCTACTCTCTGGGTAGGCCTAATCCCGAGATCCAAATTGCTAGTCTAGTAGTCACCTTTATCCATAAAGGTGCTGCACTTCGGCACCAAACTTCACCCAAAATTTAGCTCCTCTTAGTCACTTCAAGATATCTTATCTAGGGATAACTTGGGTTATCAACATGTTTCCCTCCACCAAATCAATGATACCCAATACTTCACTGCGAAATCTGCTCCTAATTTAAGTCTTCTTACCACCCAAGTCAACTTCAATGTGTGGCTTCCACGGGCTGCAATAATCTGATCCAAATTTGGTCACTTTCTTAACCCAACATAGATCTAATGTTGTCCTCCAAGTCTAATGTTCCCATTTTCCTTTGACTGTTCTGGTTAGGGAAAGTGACCATGCTACAACAACCCTTCAACCCACTCAATAGTCCATAGACAACCATGAATTTGCTACGGCCTAGGAAAGGAGAGATGCCCTCTTCATGGGTTATTGTTATGGGAAAGTCACAGCCCTTAAAAACCCAATGCTATCTTTTTTTGAAGAGGCTAGGCCTGCGTCCTACCTTATTTAGTTGTGGCTCCCAAACAACCCTCCAAAACAACCCTTTGTTACCTTGATTCTCCCCTCAACAGACCTGGGTGCACCCTTTAACAAACTCGGTTTGGATGTGGCCTAAAACAACCCTCATCACAACTAAAAAGAGGCTCCAATAGCCCTAAAACTCCCATGTTGTCCTTCCTCCTTTTTTGCGGCTAGTTCAGAGATTCCTCCTCTCCTACGAGTTTGTTTTCTCCTTGTGTGTTGCAATTTTGGATGCCTTTATCACTCCACTTCACCCTATATTTATACAAAAATGAAGGGCTTCTAAAACGTCACATTTAGGAGTTGCCAAATTGTCGCATACCTAAAAAAACCTTAGCCCGACCTTGACACTTATGGTGTCAACCCAAAATATAACTTCAAAAATTCATATCTCCACTTCTACAACTCATAATTTGACGATTCATGAAGTGTTGGATTCTCCTTTTTTCCCTCTATCATATCATGCCATCACATGCAGAAGTGTGCTCATGGAAATTTACAAAACATTATTTGGTGCAAAACCTTATGCTTGGGTTCCAAGCCCACAAGTGCCCCTTGTGGTGCTTTTCCCTCCAAACCCTTAACCCTAGGGCTTTTCCCAAGGTACTCAAAAATCAACACTACCTCTTAGTGAGGGAGGTACTTCTAAGACTAAGAGGTAACTAATCATCATCATCACTACTCACAACACTTGGCCAACTCTTGGTGCTCACCATTGCATCAATCCATGTTATGTGAACTACGCCTCTCTCAAAAGTGTCACTATCATTGCTAGAAGCATCCTACTTCTTCTTCTTTTCCTATATTGCTTTACAATTTATCCATGTTTCCTTTTTAGTAGATGTGGAAGCACCCTTTCTTCCTACTTACCACACGATCTTCTTGGGCTGCAAAGTCTCCCTATGAACCTACAAGCTCCCGCTAAAACTTGACTCCCTCTGAGCCCTTGGAAAATGGACCTTTTTCGTTGGAACTTGTACCTACCCCTTTGAAGCTTGGACCTACACCTACTCCTCTAGAACCTGTGCCTGCTCCACCTACTTCTCATGATCCATAGGCTTTCCTATCAACCTATATATACCATTCTCTCTAACTCCAAGCATGATACCAATAGATCTAGAGCCTCTAGGTATGAGTCTTGCATTCTCATCCTAGAATAAGATCTCAAACCCCTTCTTCTCAATCATCGAGACAAAAATCATGCTATATCTGAGTCCTGGTACATATAGTACATCCTAGACCCGCATCACTCACCCTATCTCCATCCCGAATGGAACAAAACCCGATCCTCATATCTCCAACTGTCTCTTGTTGGGAAACACCATCTGCAACTTTGATTCCTATTCGGCTAGAGTCACAAAAACCTCCTGCAACCCTGTCATATGCTTCGTCACACCATTTTCCACGCACCATCCGTCCTCTTTGATAGTACCCTGTGAGAAATGAAAAATCATAGCAAATTCTTCCTCCTCCAATCTCCTGGTGAGATCATTTATTTCAGCTGAAGTGGAAACACAGACGACCTACTTCCCTTTCCTTTTATCGTCATCTCCCTTCTTCATCGGACATCTCGATGAAAAATGACCCATCTCGCCACAGTTTAAACAATTGAATTTACTCAAGTTGTTATTCAACTTACCCTTCATTCATGATGTAAGTGCCATTTCCTCATCTGCTCTCTTCGATGGATGAATATCCTCATCTCGCAACTGTTCCTGAATGAAGTCATCCCATAGTCTATTCCAGTCTGGAAATTTCTCTCTGGCAATGATTAATTTGATGAAGGGCTTCCATTCCTTAGTGAACCCTTTCAAGGCAATCCTTACCATATCTCCATCTCAAAATTTCCACACTGACGATAGCAAGCTCATCTCTGACCTAAGATAATATCGTCAGATACAAAGTCACTCCTTCACCCTTTATAATCTTGGTGGACTTCAATTTGTACTCCAATACCAATACCTAGCTCTCATTCTTATTTTATAATAAATTTTGAAGAGCCATCCACATCTCATGTGCGGTGTTCTTCCCGACAAATGAGGTATTAGGGAATCCTTCACACCATCTAGGATGATCATTCTCACATTCGTATCCAATTATTCCCATATTTCCAACTCCTTAGGACCGGTTAGATTCTTAATGACTTTCTCGGAAAAATCCCAGATCTTTTTAACCTGCAAGACCAACCTGATCCTTTCTTTCCAAGGACTACAGTTGGACAACCGCTCCAACCTATCCTAATATTAGAGACTTTCCTGTAACTTCAAAATTGTCACCTACAATGTGGCCAATTCCCTCTCATGTTGTACTTCACTGCGCACAACTCTGATTCATTGACTTCCAAATTAGCTCTGACACACTTTGATACCATATTGAATTTCCACGACCTTGAGTCTAGGTTATAGTCTTAAAATCATTGACGCTACCAAACCAATAATCTCAACCAAAACTACTTTGCATAGAGAAAAATATAAAGAAATAATTCACACATGCACAAATATACACAGTTTTTAACAAAATTGTACAATAATGTAAACCCCAATCTTCATTATATTAAAACAAATTTGAATAATACAACAGTCTATGGTATATATGATACAATTAAAAATGTCATTGCAACTTCTATGTCATATCTCGTCCTGCCTGTCCTTCACTTATGTACTGCTCACTAGTCGCCCCTTAGTCCATCAAAGGAGAAGACATTGAGACTCTAGGAGGGATGCCACCTAACACTGCTACAAGTTACTTTTTTAGCATGTATGCAGATTGATCCCATCTGCTCTCTAGGTAGGCCTAATCCCAAACTCTAAAATTCCAAGCTAGTAGTCACCTTTGTCGACCAAGGTGTTGCACTTTGGCACCGAAATTCACCCAACCTTCAATTCCTCTTAGTCACTTAAATATAGGTCATTTATGTCTACTTTGGGCTATCGACATGCCACCCTTCACCAAACCAATGATGCCAAATGCTTCACTGTGAAATATTCTCCTAATTGAAGTCTTCTCGCCACCCAAGTCAACTTTAATACATGGCTTCCACAGGATGCAATACTCGGATCCAAATTCGGTCACTTTCTTAACACAACAGAAATCTAAAGTTGTCCTCCAAGTCTATTGTTCCTATTTTCCTTTGATTTTTCTGGTTAGGTCAAGTGACAACGCTGCAAAAACCCTTCAACTCACTCAAAAGTCCATAGACTACCCTAAATTTGTTGCAGCCTAGGAAAGGAGAGATGCCCTCTGCATGGGTTGTTTTTCTGGGTAAGTAGTAGCCTTTAACAACCCAACGCTAGCCTTTTTTGGAGAGGCTAGGCTTGTGGCCTACCTCAGTTAGTTGCGTATCCCCAACAACCCTCCAAAATATCCCTCTTTTTCCTTGATTATACCCTTAATAGACCTGTGTGCACCTTTAATAAAACTGGTCTGGTTTTGGCCTAAAATATCCCTCCATGTAGCTACAAAGAGGCTCCAATAGCCCTAAAACTCCCACGTTGTCCCTTCCTCTATTGTTGCGACTAATTCAAAGATTCCTCCCCTCCAATGAGTTTGTTTTCTCCTTGTGTGTTGCACTTTTGGATGCCCTTATCACTCCACTTCTCCTTCTATTTATACACAAATGAGGGGCTTCTAGAATGTGACATTTAGGGGTTTCCAACTTGTCACATGCCTAAAACAACCTTAGGTCGACCTTGACACTTATGGTTTCAACCCCAATTATAAATTCAAAATTTCATATCTCCACTTCTACAACTCAGAATTTGACGATTCTTGAATCTTTGTATTCTCCTTTCCACCCTCTATCATCTCATGCAATCAATTACAGAAGTGTGCTCATGGAAATTCCTAAAACACGATTTGGTGCAAAACCCCATGCTTAGGTTCCAAGCCCACAAGTGACCTTTATGGCACTTTACGTTCCAAACCCTGAACCCTAGGGCTTGGAGTACCTCCCAAGCTACTAAAAAATCAACAATAGATGCTTTTGGCGCTTTAAAGAAGATGAAAGAATTATATTACTGACACTCCGAGCTAGAAGTTGTTCAATTGATGATCGATTTTTTTAATCATGAATGAAGAGATGATGATCCCCTTGTCCTAGCCTATGAAATAAGAGCTATTATGCATGAAATAAAAGCCATTGTTGTTAAAACGGGTGTTCCTCTTACAACTTTTTTGAAGGTATTGTATCCCATTTATTCCCATATTTATCTCAAGTCATTACAAGCTAGTGACAAACTTTCAGAGATTTATTTTGACTCTCTTGTGGGCAAGTTTGTCGAAAGAGAGAGATTTTGGGAAGAAGAAGACATTTTCTCAGTTTGCTGAAGAATTTTCATTCCTTGCAAAAAAATATGATAATCAAGGACATGATTCTTCTAGAGGAATAGGTGGCCGAAGAGATCAAGGAAGGAAGAATTTTAGAGGTAGGGGGGAGACATTTCCAAGGAGAAAGGTCTAAAATTCATTGAATATGGTGTAACAAAAGTGGTCATGATGCGTCCACATGTAATATCTCATGGGACAAGATTAGATACGAAAGGGATGAATAGAAAGGAAAATCATCAGATGAAGGGAAAGGTAAATCACCCAATTAGTCCACTCATTATGTTGTGGCATGTTGCAACATTAGAGTAATTGAAGAGTTATTTAATGATTCACTTGCTTCATGGAAAGATAATTGGTTGCTTTCCTCAGGAGAAAATTTCCACATGAATTTTAGAAGATATTTCTTTGAAAAAATCACTAACAATGTTTATGGAGCCGTTTACTTTGTAGACAAGTCAAAACTCAAGCCATCGGGGCTTGGCACCATTAGGGTCAAACTAGCTGGTCTTCCATACTTTCTTCTACATGATATTGTATACCTCCCATAGTTGAGGAGAAATTTTTTGTCTTTGTTCCACATCTGTTAGTAAGGACACCCCATTCACATATTTGATGGCAAGGTTGAGGTAAAAAAAGCATCAGACAACTAACTTGTCAAGATTGAGATAAAAGAATAAAGACTCTTAAAGCTACAAGTGACCTCTTTTTGTGGACAAAACTTTGCATATAGCTCATAGTATGATGAAGGTACACTTCCATCAATTATTTTATGGCATGCTATATTTGGAAATTTGAACTATGAAAATCTTCGTTTTTTGAAGAAAAATGGTGTTCCTAGTTTTCCTACAATTCCTAGGAAACTTAAGCAATGTGATGCTTGTATCTCAGGAAAGCACAAGAAACAATAATTTAATGATTCTCATTCGAGGGAAAATAGAAAGATTGAACTCATTCATTCTGATTTGTGTGTCCCAATGCCCTTTCCTTATGCAAATGGTAATAAATACATGATGCCATTTATTGATGACTACACCAGAATGTGTTGGGTATATCTTTTGGAGAAACAATTTGTGGCTTTTGAAACTTTCAAAAAATTTCATGCATGGATAGAAAATGATGCACAATCTCATATTGGATATATTCGTACTGATAATGGAAAATAATATACTTCAAATGAATTTTAAAAGTATATTTGCTGACTTGGGATCAAATATCAAACAATCATGCCTTAAAATCCCCAACAAAATGGAGTAGTTGAAAGAATGAACATGACAATATTAAATATGGTACATTTAATGATGTTTTTCAAGAATGTTAAGCCTATGTTTTGGGTTGATGCAGTTATGTATGTTGTGTATATAAATAATAGTCGTCTATCTCATGCTATAAAAAACAAGACTCTCTTTGAAATGTGGTAGGGCCACATTCCTTTAGTGAGGCATCTTTGGTTTTTGGTTCCACCTGTTATGCTTTGATACCTAAGGAACAAAGAAACAAATTAGGCACAAGGAATCGAAAATGTATCTTCTTGGGGTACTCATATACCTCCAAAGCATATTGTCTATATGGTGAAGTAAATAAGGATTTTATAATATCTAGAGATGTGATATTTCTTGAATCTTCCAAGACTGAAAATGTTGTTTAGCGATAGCTTGATTGCTTGGATAAATTCTGGAATGCAAAGCCTTTTCAAGAGTTTTATAATGGGATTCCACTTCTTGAAGGGGAATCCCTATACTGGATCAATCTGCAGATTCTCCTTCTAAATCCCCCTCATGAATCTCCAACCATTGATCAATAAGACACTTTGAGTGATGTGATTAAGAGAATTGGGAGGCTAAATCTTGATTTAGCCCCATCTCAATCAACCAAGAACCCTGGGCCATCTCAAAAAGGTCCTCCAAAATGGCTCACAAAGACACTTGAAAGTTTTTTTCTTGATGAGGTTAGAAAGACAAGGACAAGAAGCTCAACTAAACAAAATGTAGGCGTGTAGATTATTTTGATTCACATGTTGATATGGATGTTTCCTATGGAAAGTCCATCAATTGGATGTAAAAAAAACTTTCTTGAATGAATATCTAAACGATAATGTTTTTATTTCCTAGCCAGAAGTATTTTTTGTGAAGGGCCAGTAACATAAAGTATGTAAGCTTGTCAACTCCTTGTATCCCTTCAAGCAAGAACCGTGAACCTGGTATGAAAAATTGGTTGAGAATCTTCTTAAACTAAATTTCAAACACTATGACCTTGATTATGCAACTTTATTTGTCAGGAAAGTTGGAAAAATAGTTGTATACCTTGTGGTGTATGTAAACAATCTTCTGATGACAGGGAAAAATGAGAATTAAATTGCATCCATAAAGAAAGAACTTAGGAAAGGTTTTGAAATGACACATTTGGGCTATGTTCACTACTATCTTGGTATTGAAGTATCCCAACATCCAAAGTTTATATTCCTCTCTCAGAAGAAGTACATTAGAGATCTGTAGAACATTTTTGGCATGGCTAAGTGCAATCCTTTGAGTACTCCAATGGAACATAATTTAAAACTCACATCCACCAAAGGAAAATAATTTGAGGATGCAACAAAGTACAAAAAACTCGTAGGAAGTCTCAAATATCTCTCAAATACCGAACTACTACCAGATCAAATATTTCATTGTTTTTTGGAATCCTCTCTAGGTTTATACAAAATCCTCATGAGAGTCATTTGGTCTACTACAAAAACAGTTCTAAAATACTTGATGGGAATGCAAGACTTTGGACTCAAGTATACATGGGTAGATGACTTCAGCTTGATTGGATACTCTGATTCAAATTTTGATGGAGATAATGAAACTGGAGTATCTACTTTAGGTTATGTTATGAGTCTTGGATTAGGATTTGTCTCCTGGAGGTCGTGCAAAAAACCAGTTCTAGCAGACTCCACAACTGAGGTAGAATATGTGGAAATAGATGAATTGATGAAGGAAATTGTGTGGCTTAGGAAAATTATGGAAGATTTGTAGAAGAAACAAGTGCATTCAATTCCTCTTTTGATCGAAAAAACTTCTACAACAAATTTGGCCAAGAACCCAAATTTCAATGATCGAACCAAGAACATTAATACAAAGTATCATATGATTTGGCATCATGTTGAGGCAAAGACTATCCATCTATGACATTGTTCCACAAATGATCAGATTGTAGACATCATCGCCAATGCGCTTGGAAGAGAAAAGTTTGAAAGATTCATAATGATGCTTGGACTCATCAACATCCCTTCAGATTAAGGGGGGGGAATGCTGACACCTAATCTTTGGGATTAGGAAAATTATGTAAATATTGTAAATAGAAAAATAAGGAAGGTAAAGGGACACTAGAATTTGAATTCCAAGAGTCTCCCTTCAATTTATATATCAATGATCTCTTAATGCAAATAGTAATTCATTCATGGAGTTACTCTCCTGGTTTGAAAACGCTAAAGTCCATAAACCCGTGAAATAAAATGAAGAAACAAAAGAGAAAAAACAAAGCAATGTGGAGGTGAGATTGTAGAATAAAGTATTGGAATTGTAGAAATAAAAGGCTTCATTCGACATGTACCTTAGTAAAATGGAGAAAATTTGATTTTCACAACAGCAAGATGAATTGGATTGCAGTTGGCTGGAGTGACATGGCTTTCTCTCCTAGTTAAATCAGTAAATTCGAGTTATAGGCTAGAATTAGAGTCGTGCATGGGTTGATTGCTAAATTTTCACAATCTAGTGGAGTTATTATTAGTTAAGCTCATTTATCTGAACTTTAGTCATTAGTAGAGTTAGTAGGAGTTCAATTGAGTAGTTATAACAATTATTAACTCACTGATATCTTAGTTAAATTATCAATTTACTAAAAATAGACCCAGTCATGATTGGAATTTGAATTTCCTAGTTCAGTGGAGGAAAAAAACATCAATGTATTTATTATTGTATACTAGAGAGTGTATACAATTTGTATGCAACAAGTGAGACTCTTCTCTTGGGAATTGTGCAAGAAAATAGGAGCTTCTCATATTCTTTAGGAGCCAATTTCCTCGGGAATTATGCAAGGAAATAGGAGGAGCATGAGGCAAAGGTTTGGCTAAGTCTTTTGTAGATAAGTGTTAGGAGGAGGAGAGAAAAATTGTAGTGCAAGGTGTGCTTCATGTGTGAAGCAGTCATTACAGTAATTGATCAAATTTTTTCTGATATGATATAATACAAATAGAGGAGGGTTTTTTCCCAATTGGATTCCCCTTTAAAATCATTGTGTTTCTTGTGTTTTAATGGTTGTATGTTTTTTTTTTTCCATAGAAAAAATCAAGAAATTTCTATTAATGAAAATGAAAAGTTAAATTTTGTATATGCAATTAAGCATTCAGAAATTCCTAGAAGGGCCCGTGTGCACAAGTACACAAATTAGCGAAGCTACCAAAAGAGAAAAAAAATTAAATTACTGAGTGCCAGCACGGCTGGGCTTTCCGCACTTGCCTTTTTTCTTTTGGAAAATTTTCCAAGTCCCCGAATGCGAGGAAGAAGAAACCAAGGCCAACTCAATATTCCTTGTGATGTTTTATTTGTATGAGTAAGAAATTTCAGATACATGGGATATTTTATTTCCACCTGTACCTGTAGTGATTTTAGTGGCTTCTGTTTGAAGTTCAGTAGGCGAAGGAGAAACAATGGTGAGAGGGCTATCAGATTGTTGGATGAGGTCCTCTTTCCCTTCCTCGATCTCTTGTGCTCCTTGATGTTCTCCTATTCCTTGAGTTTCCTAATTTTCTTCCTTTTCTTCCTCATCTTCTGATAAAGGACTATGAGGGAATTTCCATCCTTTCTGCTTTTGAACTTTCTTTTTTGTTCCTTTCTTTTCCAGTTTTAATGTGCTTTGAAGATGCCCTGTTTGTTGACATATCCTACACCGGAAAGTTGTGTTTTCGAAGTCTAGCAACTGTACCCACCTGAAATCTTTATGTATCATGTTAATATTTTTCGAGAGGCCTTTACTTAGATATACTTCAACACAAATGGGGGCAAACGTAAAAATACCTTTTTCAATTCTTTCACTGATATTTAGGAACCTTCCCAAAGAATTTCCTATTCCTTCAAGAACCCGATGGTGCCAAAAAGGAAATGGGAGGTTGTGAAGTCTTACCCATACTGACATTTTTGTCACCACCATTGAATTTGCATCAAATTCGAGAAACCATGGGGTAAAAAATAGTCTCACCCTTCCCCAAAACCATGGACCATCATTTATGACACAGTTAAAATCGTTTTGGGAATCAAACTTAACCACAAAAAATCCTTTTGCGCATAAATAAATATCGCATTCACTGGTCCAATTTTGGTGAATTCAGTCATTAACACATTGGATTTTGGCCAAAAACCATTAAAATGACCAATGATTGCTTTTGATTGAATAATTTTGAATATATCACTTATTTATGGTAATTCGATAATTATCTCTGGTGTTTTTTCCAGCTTATCCACCATATAGGGACCTGAAAGATTTAGGGATTGTTTGTCCTATAAGACCGTTTTCCCCTTTAAGGCATATTTGAAGGAAACTTGGCCCTTTCCCGAGGAAGATGCTCTAGCTGGTATAGGTGTTCTAGGAACCCCTCCATATAATCTAGAGATCTGGATGATAGTGTAGTTCCTTTGAATCCCACTTTCTTTTAACTGTGTCTCATCCTCCAAAACTTTGCCAGAAAAAAGAAAAAATTGGGCTGAGTCAGGGATGCCAGTTGCAATATGACCTTTCTGCTTCAATTTTTTACATATTCCATAGGCTGCACCCAGATTAGTTTTGTAACCCTAGAAACAGTTTTAAGTAGAACCTGAAAAGTGTCCTCCAACTCCGTTGTTTTTTGCAATTGATTTTTATGTTCCCTGGTCAGGTTGAAGCGAAATAGCCTCGTCTTCCCCTAAAAAAATTGGATGTGGTTGTCTTTCGACCGATCTAGTTTTGGGTCAACTTGATCCATCCCCTTAGAGGGTCTCCAATCTCTGTGTATTGGGATATTGTGTAGCAGTTCCAGTTCGCTTCCGCACCCTAAATAAACCGCCCCCTTAGAAAGACAAATGTAGAATGGTTGACAGAGGCATATATGTGGGATAATGCATAGTAGATATGGGTTTAATGAAACACCTGACCTGATTTTCGTAATATAATCTAGGCCATGAGAGATATTGGCCAAGCTGAGGGACTCCTCTAACCAGTAAAGCCCCATCAAAACGGAAAGATGCATTCCAATATTTGATGCCATAAACCCTGCAAACTATGGCGCTGATCCATCACCGACAGAAGGAAGCACTGCGTGATTTTCATTGAAAACCGAAGAAAGCCACTCAACGGTGCCCTGAGTGATAAAATGGGAGGCCGAATCAATGATCCTGAAGAACCAGGTATTTTTGCTCCTTCTATTATAAATGGTGGGTGCATGGAATCCAGTCTGAGGGCAGACGTATGGGGTGTTGATTCTATGGGCCATGCAGGAGGTGTGAAGCTTGCTGCCTGTGCCACCGCCTTCGAGTCATCGCTCCTCCTTCTCCATCTCCATGCAGGTTTCAACCATCATCTCCAAACTTCGCACAGTCAATCAAGGTGACCCAAAAGCGTTTAATGGTTGTATGTTGTTGCATGTGTTTCTATCGTTTATTTTCCTTTCCACAGAATAGTAGAATAAATTGTTGTCTCTTGATTTAAATTTGATTCCATTAGAAGTAGAAAATTTATTTTAATTTATAAATGGTATCAGAGATAAATAAGACTAAATAGAAACCTTGTCCCATATATTCTCTCAGATAATTTTCAATTTGCAGAGTTTTTGGTGCAAATTATCTTCAATGCAGGAAATATTTCTTTTAATGGATTGAGGCTTGAGTATGCATTGGAGGGCACCTTGAAATTTTGTGATTGGAAATACAAGATGGAAGTTGTCCTTGATGACAACGAAAAATGGGAATATACACAAATTGATATTCCAAAACCAGAAATATCAGATGCACAAGCACTTTCTCAGTGGAAGAAAGACACAAAAATAGCCAAGATTATTATTATGGAGGGTGTAAAATATCATTTTGTTTCGAAATTTCATGGAAATGAAACTCCTTTTGAAATGTGGAAAAATCTCACAGATCTATTCCAGAGAAGAAGTGATGTCGGGAAATGGGCATTGAGAGATAAATTCAGGAACATTCGAATGTAGAAAAATGAAATCATTCCTCAATACCTATCTAGATTTATTCAGTCTCATGATGAACTTGGAGGAGTAGGAGAAAATGTGCCATCATTTGAACTTGTGAGCTTATCATTCCTTAGCCTTCTGAGATCCTACCATAACTATCAGGATTTAGTTAATGGAAGAGATAAGCTACCAGATTAGGAGAGACTTTGGTTTGATTTGGTGGAGGAGATCAAAAGAAACACTAGATATGGTGTCACATACAGAGCTGATGAGGAAGAATATTATATCTATTTTTCAAAGGAAAGAATGTGAGAGGGAAGAAGGCCTAAGGCGAGTAAAATCTATCCAGAACCATGGAAAGAAGAAAGACCTCGGTAAAATTAAATGCTTTCACTACCATGAGTATGGACACTATGCAACCAAGTGTCCACATAGGAAATCCAGTAAGGAACCTGCAACAGGAGCAGGAGTAGATGCTCTTGCATCAAAATTCAAGTTGGATTTCACCCTCATTTCTTCCATGGCGAGAACAGTAAGAAGGAGCGTGTGGTTCTTAGAATTTTGTGCTTCATTTCATATGATAGAAAATAATGAGTTCTTCAACAACTTAGAAGAGAAGGACCTACAATTATACGTAGAGCTTGGAGATGATGGAAAGTATAGTACGAAAGGGATTGGCACTATCACCTTTAAGATGGATTCTAACTCCCATCTTCACCTAAAATATGTAATGTATGTTCCTGGCTTGAAGAAGAATCTAGTTTTTATAATTGTACTTGAAGATGTGGATATGATGTGTTTTTCAATGGGGAAATATTATTTGAAACATGTTGCTACTGGAAAAGTAAGACAAATTGGTGTTCGAGTTAAAAATCTCTACAAGCTAGAGGTATATTTAGCCATGCTTGCAGTTATACCTACAGGAGTGAGGTGGGGCAATTTAGAGCCTTAGTCCCATAGTTGCAAATATTTGGGTAGGGTCCACAGGAGAGAAACAACAATTGCAGTATACTCTTCTCATGGGTCATTATCCTTGCTACAGGGTCCCACAATATTCAGTAGCAGAATGTTCAGTGTCAGTTGATGTAGTCAGATCTTTAGCAACAATGCAGAGGCTTGTAGATATCAGAGACTCAAGAGATAGTTGCAACTCAGAGACATAGTTGATTTAGTATTTTGGATGCTTCTCAGTTGAAGTTGTGTCAATAGAAACAACAACAATGAGAGGGAAGTGTGTCACATTGTATTCCTACAGGATCAGGATTGGGGTTGTGCAAAACCATTTTATTGTTAAGAGGGAGTGTTGGAATTGTAGGAATAAAATGCTTCATTTGACTTGTGCCTTAGTAAAATGGAGAAAATTCAATTTTACACATCAACGGGATGACTTGGATTGCAGTTAGCTGGAGTTACATGGATTTGTCTCCTAGTTAAATTAGTAAATTCGAGTTATATGATAGAAGTAGAGTTGTGCATGGGTTGATTGCTAAAATTTCACAATCTAGTGGAGTTATTGTTAGTTAAACTCAGTTATATAAGCTCTAGTCATTAGTAGAGTTAGTAGGAGTTCACTTGAGTAGTTATAACAATTTTTAACTCATTGATCTCTTAGTTAACTTATCAATTTACTAAAACTAGACCCAGACATGCTTGGAATTTGAATTGCCTAGTTGAGTGGAGAAAAAAAGCATCAATGTATTTATTATTGTATACTAAAGAGTGTATACAATTTGTATGCAACAGGTGAGACTCTTCACTTGGGAATTGCGAAAGAAAATAGGGGCTTATACTATTGTTTAGGAGCCAATTTCCTCATGAATTATGCAAGGAAATAGGAGGAGTAGGAGGCGAAGATTTGGCCAAGTATTTTACAGAGAAGTCTGAGGAGGAGGAGATGAGAATTGCAGTGCAAGGTGTGCTTCATGTGTGAAGTAGTTATTTTAATTGATTAATTTTTTTCTCATCTCATATAATACAAATAGATGAGTGGTTTTTCCCAATTGGGTTCCCCTATAAAATCATTGTGTTGCTTGAATTTTAATGGTTGTATGTTATTCCATGTGCTTCTATCGTGTGTTTTCCTTTTCACAGAATAGTAGAAGAAATTTTTGTCTCTTGATTTCAGTTTGATTTAATTTGCAATAGAAAATTTATTGTGATTTTAAAATGGTATCAGAGCTGAAAAAAGCTACATAGAAACCTTGTCCTAGATCTTCTCTCAAAGAAATTTGAATTTGGTGTAGATTCTCTTCAATGTAGGAAAAATTTCTTTTAATGGATTGAGGCTTAAGTATGCATTGGAGGGAACCTCAAATTTTTGTGCTTGGAAAGACATGATGGAAGTTGTCCTTGATAACAATGGAGTATTGGAATATAAACAAACTGATATTCCAAAACCAACAATATCAGATGCACAAGCACTTTCTCACTGGAAGAAAGACATAACAAGAGCCAAGAGAATTATTCTCGAGAGTGTTAGAGATCATGTTGTTTCAAACTTGCATGGAAAGGATACCCTTGCAATGTGGAAAAATCTCACAAATCTATTCCAAAGCAAAAGTGATGCCATAAAATTGGCATTGAGAGATAAACTCAGGAGCATTCAAATGCAAAAGAATGAAACCATTCCTCAATACCTATCCATATTTACTTAGGTTCGTGATGAACTTGGAGGATTAGGAGAAAATGTGCTATCATATTAACTTGTGAGATTAGCATTCCTCAGCCTTCTGAAATGCTGGCATAACTATCAACATTTATTTAATGGAAGAGACAAGCTACCAGGTTGGTTCAGAATTTGGTTTAATCTGGTGCAGGAGGAAATCAGAAGAAACACTACAGATGTTGCCACATCCAGAGCTGATGAGGAAGAATATTATCTCTAGTTGTCAAAGGAAAGAAGGCTTAAGGTGAGAAAAAATCTATCCAAAACCATGGCAAGAAGAAATACCTCAGTAAAATTAAATGCTTTCACTGTCATGAGTATGGACATTATGCAACTAAGTGTCCACATAGGAAATCCAGTAAGGAGCATGCAGTAGGAGAATGAGGATATGCTCTTTCATCACAATTCAAGTTGGATTTCATCATCATTTCTTGCATGGTGAGAAAATTAAGAGGGAGTGTGTGGTTCTTAGACTCTGGTGCTTCATTTCATATGACATGAAATAAGGATTTCTTCAGTAGCTTAGAGGAGAATGACCTAAAATTACACATGGAGCTTGGAGACGCTGGAAGGTATAGTACCAAAGGGATTGGAACTATCATATTTAAGATGGATTCAGGCTCCCATCTTCACCTTAAGGGTGTAATGTATGTGTCTGGTCTGAAGAAGAATCTAGTTTACGTAGTTGTACTTGAAGACCATGGATATGATGTGTTTTTCAATAAGGGGAAATATTATTTGAAGCATGTTGCTACTGGACAAGTAAAACAAATTGGTGTTCGAGATAAAAATATCTACAAGCTAGAGGTATATTTTTCCATGCATGCAGTTATACGTCTAGGAGTGAGGTGGCATGATGTAGAGCCTTAGTCCCAAAGTTACAAATATTTGGGCAGGGTCCATAGGAGAGTAACAAAAGTAGTAGTATACTCTTCTAATGGGTCATTATTCTTGCTACAGGGGCCCACAATTTTCAGTATCATAATGATCAATGTTAGTTGATGTAATAATATATTTAGTGAAAATGTAGAGGTTTGTCGCAATCAAAGACTCAGGAGACAATTGCAGCTCAGAGGCACGGTTGATTCAACATTTAGGATGCTTATTAGTTGCAATTGTTGTAGTAGAAACAAAAATAGTGAGAGGGATTTGTGTTACAATACATTCCTACATGAGCATGATTGTGTTTTTACAAAAGCCTTTTCTTGCTAAGGAGTGTTGGAATTTTAGGAAGAAAAGGCTTCATTTGACATGTGCCTTCATCAAATGGAGAAAATTTGTTTTTCCACATAAGCAAGATGACTTGGATTTCAGTTAGCTAGAGTGGCGTGGCCTTGTATCCTAGTTAAATTAATAAACTCGAGTTATAGGCTATAAGTATATTTGTGCATGGGTTATTGCTAAAATCAACAATCTAGGGGATTCATTATTAGTTAAACTCAATTATCTAAGCTCTAGTAATTAGTAGATTCATTAGGAGTTCAGTTGAGTAGTTATAACAATTTCTAATTGAATGATCTCTTAGTTAACCAATCAATTTACTAAAAATAGACCCAGTCATCCATGGAATTAGAATTTCCTAGTTGAGTGGAGGAAAAAGGCATCATTGTATTTGTTATTCTATACTAGAGAGTGTACACAGTTTGTATGCAGCGGTTGAGACTCTTATCTTGGGTATTGAGAAAGAAAATAGGGGCTTATCCTATTCTTTAGGAGCTATTTTCCTCAGCAATTTCACAAGGAAATAGGAGGAGTGGGAGGCCAAGATATAGCTAATTATTTTGCAGATAAGTCTCAGGAGTAGGAGATTAGAATTGTAGTGCAGGGTGTGCTTCACGTGTGAAGCGGTCATTGTAACTGATCAATTTTTTTCTATCTGATATAATACAAATAGAGGAGGGGTTTTTCCCAGTTGGGTTCCCCTATATTTCATTTTGTTCCTTGTGTTTTAATGGTTGCATGTTATTTCATGTGTTTCTATCACATGTTTTCCTTTCCATATAATACTAGAAGAACTTTTTGTCTCTTGATTTTAGTTCAATTTCATTAGTAGTAGTGAATTTCTTGCAATCTCTACATAAAATATTAAGGGGATGTAGTATGTTGGTGTCTTTATGTAGCAAGAGTTATAAAAAATATATATCTATGGGTTGAAAAATCCAATAAGGAAATTTGAGGATTTATGATCAAACCCTAAGATGGACACACATTCATACACTTATAAATATAGAGAAAATAATAGTAAACAAAAAAAAAATATGAGCTCATATAATATGTGACGAACTACAAATAAACCCAAGCAAGGAATTTATTAACATTTCACTTATGAGAAGCTTTGAATGAACAATGGTTCTGAGGACCTCCTCCTTGGGAGGGTTCATAGGAAATCATGTCTGTAGAAAATATTTCCCTCTCTCCAAAGGGCAAGAGATCCAAAAAGAGAAAAAAGAAAAGAATAGTGTAGCTATTTGTGGAGAATACTCACATCTTTCATAAACATAAGTTTGACGATGAAAATGATTCATGGTGAGATGGGGAGAAAACATATTTATTTATATTAAAATGCTCTAGAATTGATAAGTCCAAATATAATAAAATATTTGTTGGACCAAATCAAGATCTAACTAATTTGGTATTTTACAGTGTGCTTAACTTAGTAAACAAGAGCCTACAAATTGTGAAAGGAAGAGACTCACAATATGATATCCACAACCAAACCGAGTGAAGAAGTGGTTAAACATTCACTTACCATAGGAGGCCTAGGGATTAAGCATTTTCTCTCAAATATAATGGGAAAGCTTTTCCCATAATGGATACATATGGTGTTGGCTCCTCCTCTTGATATAAAGTGGCTCTACAATTTTTTTGCATAGAGATGTCTACCAGTGTTGTGCCTATAATAAGTGCCACAAATAAAATATTGTACATAAATAACAACTTAACTTGGAAAAAGTTACCTTCAAGCAATTACTTGGAGCTAGCCTTCTCACAAGTTCTTACATTCAATAATTTCCCAAAATAAAAAATGTAGAGAGAAAACCATTATATTTATTTTACTTCAACTATTGACTCCAATAAAGTATTATTTTCCTAAAAAATTATTAAAATATTTACAAAAACTAATTAGGAGGATGAATTAGGTCAAGGTCCCAAAGAAAATGTGTGGATACATTGTTCTATATGAGCGTAGTTCCACATGTCATCTTCCTCCATATTTTCATCTTCATGCAAAGGAAAAATATAAGTGTCATTTTTCCTCCTCGCATGCAAGGCCATATTGAAGATATCACTACCTCAATAAAATAACTCAATTTCCAAGTCAAGTGAGATTGAGTTCTTTCTTGTATGTGTGTATGGATTCGAAGTTTACAATTCTCTTAATGAAGTACTTTGTAACAAATAACCACCTCCAAATAATACTATTGCTTGGTCAAATTAGTGTGGAGGATTTCCATTTGGATGAGTAATTTTACAAGTGTATAACATGAAGCTGTCATGGGTATGTATTTCGAGTGTACAATCCTCTCGATGACAGTACTTTATAACAAATAACCACCTACAAATAACAATATTGCTTGGTCAAACAACTATGGATAGTCTATAAATGGATGAGTAATTTTCCAAGTTGTATAACATGCAAATTCCATGTGAAAATATAAAAATGAGGGAACTCTTTTAGATAAGCCATGTGTATTCATTAGTTAACTCTCTCTAAAAGTCTTTTCACCAAGAAATAATATAAAAATCTTACATGAACCAATTTATCATCTATCCTTGAGCCATTTTGATCCATTTGATTAAATAATAATTAAAAAATAACCATTTTTGTGTGACAACCCTTTCATTACCCCAAATTTTGTAATGTAATTAAGAAAATAGAATGTTGGGGTGCCAACATTGATGTTATGATGTCAAACTCTTATATGATGTGATGTTTATTTTTATTAATAAAAGTGCTAGAGCTGAAGAAATGGGACAAATAATAGATTATGATGCCTCAAGGAGGGGGGAACTTGACTTAAGAGTAAAAATATACCTTGGGTGAATATTTATCTTTCATATGATGGTTAGCCTTCCCTAGAAGCTGAAAGGTTGGGAAGATGAAGGGTCAAGGTGTAATTATAAAAATAAGAGGGAGGAGTAATGAAGGGGTTCTTCATCTTCGTTCTTAAGCTTCTAGTTTTTCTCTCTTCTATTACTCTCTCATACATCTCTCTCTCTCACCTAGAAAATTTGAATTGGAAAAGTAATGGTGACAAAACATAGAGAATTTTAAACCCTATGCCCGTTTAAGAGCTATGAGTGATCGCTAATGTGATAAGAAATTAATGTGTTCCAATGCATTTTATTTGGACTAGATGGCTCTGAGGATTGAGAGTGGACCTAGTTGTGTGAAGAACATAGAGAATTGAAGAGGGGAGAGCCAAGGGACTATAGAGGTCAAAGAAGGTCTCCCTTGTGCTATGCAAACCTGCATGGTATTTTTTGTCAATGTGAGGCTAGTCAAATATGAAAAGGATGATTATTGAGTTTTCCTATTTGTGTGTGAAGGATGTTGGCCTTCACTTATGGTGGTAAAATTTTCTCTAAATCTTAGTGTGTGAAATACTCTTGAGTTAAGTTCTCCCCAAGGAATTGAGATTTGGCACAAGGGTGACTAGTTGTGAGAAAAAGTGCAACAAAACTAAGCTTATGGTGGGGTGGAACATGGCTCACCATACTTAAGTTTCCATTATTTTTCTGGATGCAACAGATAAATATTTATTTTTGTGTTAATGATATTTCTCGTATAGATGGTTTAGTGACATATAAGATTAATTAATTTCTCTTTTCAACGATTATATATGTACATGCATTTACCCTTCAACAAACCTGTCATGGTTGTAGTTGTTATACTATTTGGATGTAGCTTTCTATATGTATTAAATTTTGTATAACATTGGTTGAGGAAGATAGGATTCCTAAATTCTTCTTTAAATAGGTCATGTTGGAATTTCTGCTATAACATTTCTTATAGGAGGTTCCGGAAGCTAAAACTTGGACCACAGTGAGGGGAAACCCTGATGATCCTTGTTGGAAATGCTGAGAGGGGGAATAATAAGTATTTCACTTCAATTAGATAATTATTAAAATTTTAGAGCATCAAATAAAAAAAATATCAACCTCACATCACAAGAAAAGTACACAAGAAATTTTAGGCGAAAACCCTTCTGGTAGAAAAAACCACCAAAATATTTTATAATAATTTATGAGTACAATATTTCTCAGCTCCAACTAAATGGGAATATATACCTTCCTAGTACTCTATAAAATTATTTTATTTATGAGGAAGATCCAACACCCTAGTTTTACCATCTCCAATTGGAAGGATGCTCCAATGCCCTAGTTTTATCAACTCCAACTAAAAGGATGCTCTAACACCCTAGAAGTTGTAAGTTTCCCTAGCACCACCCAACCACCCTGAATTATTTTTAGGATCCAACCAAAGGGAGACTTCACTCTCTACCTTGCACCAACCAAACACCTTGAAAATATAAAAATAGAAAAATAATTGTGGGATCTTGTACTAGGGACAATGACCCACTTACAATTTTATTCAATTAATCCCTTTCTACAAATGCATGCTTCGGATATGTAATGGTGAGACAAATTTTATCAAGACTTCTAAACTACCTCTGCTATAACTTATTGACCCTATGGTGCTGACATTGATGTCAACCTAAGATTCCTACCTAAGAAGTCAGTTATGGATTCAATTGTGTTAGCATTGATGTCAAAAAGCATGGAGGATTTTTAATGATCAAAGGCT
Organism: Pinus albicaulis; assembly: GCA_034641835.2. NCBI lineage: Eukaryota > Viridiplantae > Streptophyta > Pinopsida > Pinales > Pinaceae > Pinus > Pinus albicaulis. The sequence goes on from CM076581.1 coordinate 904,925,996, forward strand.
TGATGACATGTATCTGAGGTATTTTCGATGTTTGTATAGGATATATAGGTTTTGGATATTCTTACAAAGGAAGGGAGAAACCTACATTAATATAATGCACTCCAAAGAGCCAGTTTCTTACATTATAATGCAGTTCTCGAGTGCAGGAGGTGCGTTATTAGCTGTAGGTGGATTTTCCCGAATTGTGTACACATTCCAATTAATTCCATCAGAATTTCCTATGGTTTTTGAATATTTCCTATGATTTCTTTGATGTTGAGTCGCCAATTATGTTGGCGGGAAAAGCACCCTAAGGCAAGGGTTGAAATCCTTAACAGAGCAGGATAAAATAATCAACAAAGAACACTCAATCAAGCATGCCAAACATACAAATTATCAAACTTGGATTTGGAAACATACCTAGAGGTCCTACGTTTGAATATGTTCTTGTAGGGTCCAAACCCTATGTTTCCTCCAAGATCTGAAGACCTGTAATTCAATCACAAAAGAATATACATAATAGATAATTCAAAGTGCATACATAAGAATACGTTATATCATCATATATAAACGTTAAAGCTATCTTTCATGAGATAACAACATAATCAGGAACAAGACATGAGCTTATTTATTGATTAGCAACAATAAGTACAGGAGAGATACAACTTTATCCAGTCCAAAGGCACTGATGAAGCCTTCGTTCAGATCCGTCCAACCCGAGTAAAAAAGAAAACCTCTCTAATAAGTGCAAGAAGATGCTAGATAAGGATGTTGAGCATATCTGCAAAGGAAACCAAGGTTTCCTAGAGACCAGGAGTGCAGGAGGCATGGGAAATTTAGACTTGATCTGGGAGAAATCGAGTATATTTTCAATATCCTTCTTCCATTTTTGTTTTAGGAATACCCAAGGGGTGTATATATACTACCTCAAATTGGTTATTTCAGTTATGCCATAGGCTCCTGTAAGTGGGCTCTTAGTAAAACCTATAAACCCTACCCGAAAAATAACATTTTATTTTATTTTTTCATATGTTAAAATGTATACATGGGTATAGTATTATGGGATCCGCATATGTACACATTTTTTTATGGGAAGAGTCACGTATGGATTTTGAAATATTGTTTTTTAGTATAAATTAAAGTCTACATGGGAAAATGGACTGCCTTGAACCATAAAAGAACATCAAGTCTACAGGGGTGATGCATGATGCTATAACAATTTGGTCAAATAGTTCGAGAAAGGTCACTTCACACTCTATAAGGTGGTCAAGTCAAAGGTAATGAGGATTAGTGATTTATATTGATTGCATCTTTATTCATTGATAAAACGTCGAAGTGTGAAGTAGAAGGGGTTAGACAGAGAGAGAATGTGAGATAGAATGAGAGAGTAAGTTATAGGAATGCAGACTAGAAACCATATTTAGAGCATATGTTAGAGGATGATGGAGTTATTGTACATCCATATGTCTAACATGCTTCTGTTGCGGATTTTATTGCTTCCCATTGTTGTTGATGTTTATGACAAATTGTGTTGCTCATTTGAGTATTGTTGCAGGGATTCTTTTGGAATGTTTATTAGTGTAGCTTTTATGTATTGTCATGATCAATGTATGTTGCAGTAGTTTAGTGTTAGTGATGGTTGAGTATTCTATTGTATGTTATTACTAGGTTATTCAGTTTGATGATCAAATTGACTATGTGAACAAATTATATTACAAATATTGATTGTGTTGGAGATGTGTGTGTTGGGGGTGTTTATATTTAGTTGTATGAGCATATAGGATATTATGAGTATAGTATGAAAATGGATGAAATGTGGCTCACAATTGTTTGATTACAGAGATGGTGGATTCGGTATGAAATGTGGTCTATAAGAGAGCTTGAAGGTTGGGGCCTTTAGTGAGGAAAGTAGTGGCTTGCTATGACAAGGTGTAGCCGAATCCTCTAGGTAGAGGCTTGATAAACCGGGAGTGTTGGATTCCATTCAGTGGCAGATAGATAATCCAATGGTGGTTGGGCGAGAATTATTAGGAGTGATGGCTTCCAATAGGTAGTTCCCTCCAAAATCGAGGGAGTGGTGGATTCCAACAAGTGGTGTCCTACAAAGTTCATACAAGTAGTGGCCTAGAGAAAGTAACAATTCACGTGACTGGAAAATTGTGGCTTGGACACTGGTGGTGGCCAATGCATATGTAAAAGAAGAATTTTTATAACAATAGAATAAGAGTGAAGTAGAACATTCGATATTATTTTTCTCTCTTTGGGTTTCCACCTAACATCTTGTGTGTCTATGTGTGATGATGTGCTTTGTTGTGTTGTTTCTCTTGGTTATTTGCTTGAGATATAAATAATCATATGGTTTACTTGTTTATGTTTATATTTTCTCATATATTATTCTATTAATGAATCAATGAATATGGATTTGTTAAAGAAAAAGGAAAATTTGGTATAAGTTGATCAAAGAACACAATATTGATTCATCCCCCCTTCTCAGTATTGTTCAATGTTGTCCAACACGTGGTATCAGAGCATTAACTATCCAACAAGTGGTATCAGAGCATCAAGTTTCCAACAAGTGGTATCAAAGTGGGGCTCTTGGTTGTAGCTTAATCGTTGAAGAGTAGATCCAAGGAGTATTGGTGAAAATTTTTCCTTTTTTTTTTAAAAATGAATCCTCTAGGAGTACCTGTCCTCACTATTCTAAATTTCAAGGTATGGCATGAAAATTTTAAATGACATTTATTAGCTTGTGGATCTAACATTTGGAAGTTGGTATGTGAAGTTTGTGGCGAGGATCCACTTTTACCTAAAGTGATGCAGCAAAATACTCAAGCAAGATGCATTATTTATGCTCTATTTATGAGAATCTACAGAATGCATATCTAGAGAAATTTGTAGATATGAAATATGCCAAGGATATTTGGGACAAATTGCAAGTGTTTTTTGGAGGTGATAGAAACAACAATGGATTAAAAAAGGTTAAAAATTGGAGTAAGAATAAGAAAAAGAAGAAGGAATCTCAAAATCAAGAATCTCAACTAGAAGAGTCTCATTCCCCTAATGTGAGATCAACATATCATGAGAAGAAATTAGAAAATCAAGAACCATAGGTATTTACACAAAATGGATCTAAAAGTATAAATACTAATGAGTTTATTTTGAGTTATACTTTGGATGGTTTCAATTCAAGTCATGTTGAGTTTCCAGTGAAGATTAAGATAATTTTAAGCTTCTTAGAGTTGAATATGAGTTTTCTATGGATTTAATAGAGAAATTATTTGTTGAAGTTAGAGGACTGATGACTGCATGTATCAAGCATGATAAGTTGATGCAAATTTTTAATGAAAAAGAAAATGAGTTAAGAGAAGAGGTTCTTAGCTTGAAGATCCAGATTCAAGAAGCCAAAAGGATTGAGGATGTTATTGCTAGTCAACTGAAAGAGAAAGAGGCACATATTGGAAATATTGAAGTCGAAGTTATCATGTTGAGGAAGTGGTTAAAGTTGGATAAGAGCATCGTAACCTTGGAAAATTTTCTTGAGAACCAAATATATCCCATGAATAGATCTAGTCTTGGTTTAAAAAAGGGAGAGTCCAACTCACATGCAGAAAATAAAAATATAGTAGAACCAAAAAGGCTTGAAGCAAACAACAACAACAACAAGAATATTAAAGCAGCAATGAAGTAGAAGATCCAAAAACAACCGAGAATAAAGCCTCAGGGAGAATCTAACACTAGAATATATTTCACTCCTAGGGCCAGAGATTGCTACATATCTGTCAAATTTCAAAGGAATCAAAGCCCCTTTGTTCCTTTGATGGATGATCTAGAATGTTAAGCCTACAAAAATTATGAACATGTTTTATCCCATTGCAGGAGAAAACTGTACAGATCTAGTCACCAAAGCTTGCAACAATATGAGTAGCTAAGGAGATCAGTCATTAAGTATACTTATACATTTAATGTACTTTGTTTCTCATGTAACATGTTTGGCCATAAGGCATTGGATTGCATATATAGCCCATATAATAGAGGCATGTTTTATGTGAGGCCTAGATATAACATGAGTGGAAAAATATTTGACCCTCTTACTTCGTATCTCATTCATGTGAGGTTCTATGTTTGTGAGAACTATCACTACATGGCTAGAGATTGCATGTTTTTCATCTCTTCAAGGTAGATTCGGAAAAACCGGTAGCAGATCCAGAGAAGACCCAACATAAAATCAGAGAAGAATGAAAAGAATCAGCCCAGGACCATGTGGAAGAAGAAGGATAAGCAACCTGCGAAGTAGAAAGATCATCCCATTATGTTGTACATGATTAATAGATGCATATTTATGATTGACTGTAGAAGTTAATGAGAGGTGTTGTTGTCGCTGCTAGAACAACCTCCAAATTTATGACTATATTTAAACTTTGGAGCCTCTCTTTGATCATATGAACTTTATTTTCTAGTTATTAGAGTCATCCCATGACTGCTTCCTAAGTCCCTTTTCGAAGGAATTCCAAGTGTCATATTCTGTTAAGGGAAGTGTTTCTCTTTTTGAAAGGAAATCATGACACACTTTTAAAGGTGGATCCATTGATTTATATTGTATTAATGGATTTTTCTATCATAGGTACATGCATTGGACTCATTCTCAAGGTATTGTGCACTCTCTTGTTGTAGTCAAAACTTGTGTTGAAAGGTAAATCTTAAGTGTCGCAATTGGAGGTAAGTGTCGTTTCAATGGATGCATGTTTCTTTTGGGTGTTGAGTGTTTCATTGTCATGTGGTTGGTTTTTTGTGAGTATATGATCATGTTCAAGTCTTTTACATGCTCTAGTCATACCTTTATGCCTTACTGATCCTGTTATCACTCCACCAGATTCCCAAGGCTGAGGAAGGAATCCCAACAGAGGTAACCACAAACCAAGCTTTTGACTTGGTATCTAGCCCTACCAAGTCGAAGAGGGCTCTCTCCACAAAAATCAGAACCAAGAGGGCTAGATGAAAAAGATTTTAGGCTAGTTAAGAAATGCAAGGGTTTGTTTTGATTTGATTGGGGTTGGGCTCACTAAAAAGGGAATTAGGTCAAGGGGACTGAATTAGGGCCAATGAGATGAAATTGCAGTCCATTAACACTTAAGGATGATTTTGGTGAGATGAATAGATCGGTGAGGAGCTAGGAAGAGAATATGAGATGAATTCTCCCTAAACTGAAGAAAATGAACAAATTATGAAAAATTCCCAAAACAAAGCATGAAAACATGAATTCTGCCTTTCAAATTGAAATTTAGCATATAATAGACATGAAAATGGTTTATGAGCTTAAAATACATTCATACAAATGATCAAAAAGAAGAAACTATGTCAAACACTCATACCACATGAATCCCAAAGAAATAGTTGCAATTTGTCACTAATATCCAGGCCAAAATGTTTCTTGATCAATACACAAACTTTTAAACTGATGCCAACTCTTGACTCCTTTGAAAACCTGAGCTAAATAGTTGTCAAACCACCTCCTCTCATCCTCAAGGGTCGAATCCATGAGGCGAGGGGGGTTTACATGAAAAGTTTAACTGCAAGATAGAGTGTAGGATGAGGAAAGTGACTCATTCCTATCTCCAAGAGTAGATTCATTTGACCTCAACTGTAGGTTTTAACCCTGAACAGAAATTATCTACACATGAATCTTATAACAGAAAATAAACAATAGCGAGAGCATAAAACATAAAACAGATAAACACAGAGATTTTCCCCTGGATCCCAAATCGGGACGACCAAATTGATTTTTCATTATATTCCTTTTAGTGTTACAACACATATATATACATGCCAAAGCATACATAAACCCCAATCCATTAACCCTGGATTATAACATAACCGTAGTTCCCTTGACCGGATCTCAAGAAATACCGTGGGCCGAAACCATCGTACCCCAAAACCATGTGCAACCATGCACAAATACAAGGGTCCGCCTATGAGTGGGACCGTATACCAAATTTTTTTTTGGCAGGGGCGCCACCTCGATCAGTGGGGGGGGGCCCCCCCCCCCTCACAGGACCCCCCCCTCGCCGCGTCCGACAACGCATAGCACCGAGGGGCCACCCGTGGAACACATAATAAGTATACCCAACATCTCTCCCACTATACCTTTTCCACAAGGGGCCATAGGAGAGCTTAGTCATTTGGCCAATTCTTCAACACCCATTGTTTTTCTACACCAAGAGAACTTCTAAGTGCTCACAGACTTCGTCAATGCATCTGCAACATTCTTCAAAGTGTCCACCTTTACCAGCAACACCCTTTTAGCCTCAACCATATCTCTAACAAAGTGATATTGAACATCAATGTGCATTGTCTTTGAATGATAAGCAGGGTTCTTAGCCAAGAAAATTGCACTTTGGCTATCACAGTCTATCCTTATAGCTTGCTCTACCAACCCCATACTTGAACACAATCTTTGCAACCAAACTACTTCCTTGCTTGCATGAGTGGCTGCTATGTATTCTACCTCTGTAGTTGAAAGAGCCACTACAGACTGTCTTTTACTCATCCAACCGACTGCACCTCCAAATAGGCTAAACACATACCCACTTGTAGATCTTCTTTGGTCCAGATCTCCAGCCCAGTCTGCATCAAAAAAACCACGAATGTCCAAAATTATTTCTAATCCTGGTCTTCCTTGGTAGCACAAGCCATAATCACTAGTGCCACGTAAATATCTGAAAACCCGCTTCACTGCTGTCCAATGCTCCTTCCCTGGGTTTGACATAAACCTGCTCAATACTCCCACTGCATGTGCAATGTCTGGTCTAGTACAGACCATTGCATACATTAGGCTACCCATTGCACTTGCATATGGAACACGGGACATATACTCCTCTTCTTCTTGTGTCTTGGGACACTGTTCAGCAGACAGCTTTACACCTACAGGAATAGGAACATTCACCGGTTTACTATCCTGCATATTGAACCTCCGCAATATAGTCTCGACATACTTCCTCTGGTTTAACCAGAGCTTCCTCTTTGCCCGATCTCTCTTAATTTCCATGCCCAAAATATAGTTTGCAGCACCAAGATCCTTCATGTCGAATTTGGAGAACAGTTGGGTCTTCAAATCTTTGATAATTTCTTTGTCATTTCCAATCAACAACATATCATCCACATACAAGACCAAATAAATAACATGGTCACCAATTAATTTAAAATAAACACAGTGATCCTCCTTGCTTCTATTGAAGCCAAGTCCCCGTATATAGGTATCAAATTTCTGATACCACATCCTTGGTGACTGTTTTAACCCATACAGAGACTTCTTCAACCTGCACACTAGTTCTTTCTTACCCTTCACCATAAAGCCTTCAGGTTGCTTCATGTAGATCTCCTCTTCTAGATCCCCGTGAAGAGATGTTGTTTTCACATCCATCTGTTCTCTCAAAATCAAATACAGTAGCAACAGATAAAAGTAATCTAATAGAAGTAACTTTGGCAACAGGAGAAAAAATATCACCAAAATAAATTCCTGGCACCTGGGAATAACCTTTTGCTACCAACCGAGCTTTGTATTTCTCCACCTTGCCTTCTACATTCTTCTTCTTCTTAAACACCCATTTTCTCCCGATGGGCTTCCTTCCAGCCGACAACTCCACCAAATCCCATGCCTCATTTTTATGCAATGATGCCATTTCATCAACCATGGCCTCCTTCCAGAGTTTTCCATCCTCTGAATCTACTGCCTCCCTGACAGTTCTGGGATCATCATCAGTTATAGTTAAGGCAAAATTTGAACAGAAAGCAGATGGACTATACCTTTCTGGTTGTCTTCTTTCTCGAGCTGATCTTCTCAAAGCTAGAGTTTGTGGCTCTTCCTCTTCTGAGTCTTCTTCTGTTGTAGAGTCTGATTCATCCTCCTTTAGCTCAAACTCTATCTTCTCAGGTTCCTTTGGTAGGACTTCATGTGTAACAACATCTTTCACTTCTCTAAACACCACATCTCGGCTATACACAACCTTCCTTGTTTCTGGGTTCCAAAGCTTGTAACCCTTTAAACCATCCTTATACCCAATAAAGATGCACCTTTCAGATTTATTATCCAACTTGGTCCTTTTCTCCTTTGGAACATGTACATATGCATCACATCCAAATACCCTTAGATGTGAAAGAAAGGGTTTCTTACCAGTACATACCTCATGTGGAGTCTTATCCTCCAACGCTGATGAAGGTGATCTGTTAACTAAGTAACATGCAGTCTCCACTGCCTCTGCCCAAAATTCTTGTCCTAACCCGGTACCACTGAGCATGCTTCTTGCCTTTTCCATCAACGTTCTGTTCATTCTTTCCGCAACTCCATTTTGCTGAGGTGTGTATGGAGTAGTCTTCTGTCGTGCTATACCACACTTCTTACAGAACTCTTCAAATTCCTTCTTGCAGAACTCCCCACCATTATCTGTCCTCAGCACCTTTATCTTCTTCTCTGTCTGGTTTTCCACCAGAGCCTTAAATTTTTTAAATTTGTCAAAGACTTCAGATTTCTTCCTCAAGAAATATATCCATGTATTCCTTGAGAAGTCATCTATGAATGAAACATAGTACACAGACTTTCCCAGTGATGGAACTGACACAGGTCCAAACACATCACCGTGCACAAGTTCTAATATCTTGTTCGCCCTCTTAGCACCAGAAGGAAAACTCACCCGATTATACTTCCCATATACAAAATGTTCGCAGAAATCAAAATCTAGAGAGAAATTAGACATACCTTCTACCATGGCAATTTATGTAGTATCTGAAGGCCCTTCTCTCCAATATGTCCAAGCCTTTGATGCCATAGCATGGTCTTTTCTCCAGAGATAGCTAGGCTTTCTGCTCCACTTTCAGGAACCACATAACTATTACACCCATCAATAACAGTGCCACCTTGCAGCTTGTACAGAGTTCCAGTCCGAACTCCCCGCATTGATATTAGTTCTCCCCGAACCATCTTGCAGGCATCTTTCTCGAACACTATTTTTACACCTGCATCATCCATCTTGCTTACAGAAATCAGATTTCTGGCCAATGCAGGAATATGCAGAACACCAGGAAGTGTTCTAATCCTTCCACCTTGCAGCTTCAGCTTGACCTTTCCACGTCCAAAGATTCTGGCCTTCCTATCATCCCCTAGGAAGACATCACCACCATCATATTTATCATACTCATAGAACCACTCCCTATGGGGAGTGAAGTGAAAGGATGCACCTGAGTCAATCAACCATGACTCATGATCTACATGTGTATTTGAAGAAGAAGCCAAATACACATCCCCACCTTCATTTGAGGTGGTTTTTGCCTCTGCAGAAGGAGCATCATTAGATCCCTTTCCTTTCTCAGGAGCTTTAGATCTACAGTCCCTTTTGTAGTGCCCTTCCTTTCCGCATTTCTAGCACACCTTTACAAACTTTCCAGGAGATTTAGATCTCCCTCTAGATTTGGATCTCCCACTCGAAACCTTATTCTTGTTTCTGTTTTGGGACCTTCCTCATACAGATAAGGCATCTCCATTCCGGCCCTCCATATTTCTCCATCTCATTTCCTCCAACAGCAAGGCTGAGACAATGTCATCAAAATTCAAGGTAGTTGTATTGCTACCTATTGCAATAACCAGACTATCCCACGAGTTTGGTAGAGAACACAACAAACTGATGCACTTATCTTCATCTGAGATTTTAATATCAACAGATGACAACTGACTTACCACAGTATTGAAGGCGTTCAAATGCTCTATCACCGAGTCTCCATCCTTCATCCTCAGGTTATACAGCTTTTTCCGCAGGAACAACTTATTCACTAGAGACTTAGATTGGTACAAAGTCCCAAGTTTTTCCCACAAATTCTTCGCCGTAGCTTCCCCAGATACATTCAAAAATACTGAATCTGAGACACACAACCGTATTGTGCTCTTAGCCTTCTAATCCAGTTTCTTCCAGTCTTCATCTGACATTTCCGTTGGTTTAGTACCTGGATCTACCGCGATCCACTGATCTTTATCCACCAGCAGATCCTCCATCTTGAGCTTCCACAACTCAAAACTCTGACCATTAAATTTCTCGATCTCTATCTTTTCGCCGCTCGCCATCTTCTTTCACCGCAAGAATCGATCCCGCAGATCTCCCACTGAACAGGGTCTACCACAGGCCCGAGCAAAAAACCCTCAACAACAAAGGCGTCCCCTTGAAGCCGAAACAACTTTGATACCAAATGTAGGTTTTAACCCTGAACAGAAATATCTACACACGATTCTTATAACAGAAAATAAACAATAGCAAGAGCATAAAACATAAAACAGATAAACACAGAGATTTTCCCCCGGATCCCAAATCGGGACGACCAGCTTGATTTTTCATTATATTCCTTTTAGTGTTACAACACATATATATACATGCCGAAGCATACATAAACCCCAATCCATTAACCCTGGATTAGAACATAACCGTAGTTCCTTTGACCGGATCTACAAAATACCAGGGGCCAAAAACCATCGTACCCCAAAACCATGTGCAAACTCATGCACAAAACTTGGGTGGGTCCGCCTATGAGTGGAACCGCATACCAAAAATTTTTTCACCAGAGCGCTACCCCAGACCCCGACAGGGGGGGCTGCCGCCCCCCTTGTGACCGGAAGCTGCGCCTGGCGCAACGTACAACGCATGGGGCTACCCGTGGAAAGAATATAACACATACCCAACATCAACTGATGACTTACCTAATGTATCTACCTTAGATAAAAGTAAAAACATGACTTTTACATTCATCTTGAACATTTACCTCAGTAGAATTACATTTCCCAAAGTGAAAATTCAAACTGGAGAAGATTTGCTGAAGATTGTAAAAATTTGCAATTCTCTGGCAAACGCGCAACATCTAAGCAGGAAAAATAACTTGTTTTACAAGCTGGTTTTGAGTGCCTTCCCGGTGTCAAAATTAGCTCCATGATAGCTCAATGGAAATATCTTTGAGTTTAATTTCTATATTTATCTTCACTTTTCAAAATGGTTTTTATTTTCCCTGTCAAAAATCCAATCTCCCAGGACTGGTAAACGCGCAGCGACCAGGTCAAAAAGGAGGTAGAAACTTGATGTTTAGGAGGTTTTTTGCATGTTTGAGGGACCAGTTCTCCTCCAAATATTCTGAAAATTGCTAGGATTGATGTCCTCATCATTATAAACCTGCTGCTGGTGGCCATTTGGCATTTGGAGGACCCAAAAAAGAGTGCAGCGTCCAGGTCGCTGCACCTTTAGCAAAATTTATGAGTCGAATATTATCAAAAATTGCAGAAATTAACACGAGTGCAAAAATGTGCCAAAATTGTTGGAGTACTTGCTCATTGAGTGATTTAGGCATGAAGTGACACCTCAACAAGTATGTCCAACTTTTCTTTCTCCCATTTCTTGGTCAAACTTTCAATTTTTTCATTAGCTCTTTTGAGCTTGGCTAATGAAATTATCTCTTTCTGTGCATGAAGTTTAACTCTTGTCCTCAACAAGTCATTGTCTTTGTTGGCATTCTTAAGTAACCTCTCCAAATGTATATTGGCTCTATCAAGCCATGGTTCCCTGTCTTTTCTAATCTCTAGGGCAAGCATCTCACTTGGTGTGAGCTGCTCTGCCAATTCAGTTTCTCTCTGTCTTTCCTGAGCTAAAGCTTTCTTCAGCCCTATAGTCTTTGGTTTTTGTCTTGGAGGATGATCCTCTTTTCTGCCTCTCTTTTTGCTTTGATGGTCTTTACCTCATTGACAATTTTCTTAGTTTTCAGCTGCTGATTTTATTTCACAAGAAAGTCAATCACATATTTTTCTCTCTCAAGACTAGCTTGAAGTTCACTAATATTTGCTTCTTTACCTTTGATTGGTGCACTGGTGATTTTGTCCTCATCTTCCTCACCTAGGTCAATCAGCTGAAATTCATGCTCTGTTTCATGTTTGTCCTCCTCATCGTCAATGATTGGATCTTTAGCCTTTTCCTTGCCTTTGTCCACCTGTTTTGTTGATGAAGAAAGCATGGTCCCTTTCACTCAAAGTGAAGCAAAAACATGCCTGTAGCCTCTCTGATAATTCTTGGGAAATGGCTCAACATCAACCAAATTAGCCCAAGTTTCCTCAATATCCTCCTCACTGCTTGATGACTCAGAATCATGATGTGATGATGATGAAGGGCTATATAAAGGTGAAGAAGAAGGAACAACATGAGGAGAATGAAACTGACTTGGTGATGATGTATAAGCAGCACGCTGAGATGGAGGAGTGGATATGGGAGGATGAGATGATGAGGGTATATTTTGATCATGCTGACTAGGTGGGGTAGTGAAAATTTCATTTGCTATGAATGTGTCCCATGGAATGTTCTTTTGCTCAAGATGATGCATGAATATAATTTCTATAAGGGAGTGGTGAAAGAGACTCTGCATTGGATGATTATAATCCCTCTTTTGTGCAATGTATGCCATCTTGTCAATGTGCGGGAGAGGAAATAGGGTATGTGAAGCATTATAACTCTAGTGAAATTCATAAGAAGCTGGATATGATATGAATAGAGTCGAGAAAACCTCCCCTCACAGGTGAAGTATTTCATGATGATTTTCATCATAGGTACATATCGGTCAAGAATATGAGAGAAAGGGAAAATGGTCTTTTTTTCATCCTTGTATCTAGGTTTAAGATATGGTTCATAGTAGCTATGATCAAGGTTTCCTTGTTTAAACCATTTCTCTCCCACATTAGGGATCCCTGTAGCAAATGTAATGGCATTAGTAGACATGGTAAAAGTAACCCCAGCAAGAGTGACCTGCCTATCATGAAGATCTGAGATGAAAAACCTTGTTAACATAGGGTGATATTGGACCTTTTGCACCTTCTCACAAAATTCAAAGCAACCAATATGTTTAAAACATGACACAGTAAGTGGAGAAGCCATGAGTTCTTTTGTGTTTGTTGGTTCATATCTGATGATTTTCCCTCCCTTCTTGTATGTATTCTTTTTTGGTGTTTGCTCCTCACTGAAATTTATATTTTATTCTTTAGACATTGTGGATTTGAAGGCTTTGGAAACACTAGGTTAAATGGAATTAGATGAAGGGAATGTGGATTTGAAAGGAGAAAAGAGGATTAGGTTTGATTGGGGTTGGGCTCACTGAAAAGAGGATTAGGTCAAGGGGATTGAATTAGGGCCAACGAGATGAAATTGTAGTCCATTCGATGGGGAAAGGTAGGTAGGAAGTTTTAACACTTAAGGATGATTTTGGTGAGATGAATAGACCAGTGAGGAGCTAGGAAGAGCACATGAGATGAACTCTCCCTAAACTGAAGAAAATGAACAAATTATGCAAAATTCCCTAAAACAAAGCATGAAAACATGAATTCTGCCTTTCAATTTGAAATTAAGAATATCATAGACATGAAAATGGTTTATGAGCTTACAATACATTCATGCAAATGATCACAAAGAAGAAACTATGTCAAACACTTTTACCACATGAATCCCAAAGAAATAGCTGCAATTTGTCATTAATATCCAGGCCAAAATGTTTCTTGATCAATACAAAAAATTTCAAACTGATGCCAACTCTTGACTCCTCTGAATACTTGAGTTAAATAGTCCTCAAACCACCTCCTCTCATCCTCAGGGTTCGAATCCATGAGGTGAGGGAGGTTTACATGAAAATTTTAACTGCAAGCTAGAGTGTAGGATGAGGAAAGTGACTCATTCCTATCTCTAAGAACTGATTCATTTGACCTCAACTGATGACTTACCTAATGTATATACCTTAGATAAAAGTAAAAACATGACTTTTACATTCATCTTGAACATTTACATCAGTAAAATTACATTTCCCAAAGTGAAAAGTCAAACTGGAGAAGATTTGCTGAAGATTATAAAAATAGCCTGTTTTACAAGTTGGTTTTGAGTGCCTTTCCGGTGTCCAAATTCGCTCCATGATAACTCATTGGAAAGCTATCTGAGGCTAGTTTCTAGATCTATATTAATTTTTCAAAATGGTTTTTAGTTTCCCTGTCAAAAAGCCAATCTCCCAGGACTGGTAAACGCGCAGCGATCAGGTCAAAAAGGAGGCAAAAACATGATTTTTAGGTTGTTTTTTGCATGTTTGAGGGACTAGTTATCCTCCAAATATTCTGAAACTTGCTAGGGTTGATGTCCTCGTAATTATAAAACTGATGGTGGTGTCCATTTGGAATTTGGAAGACCCAAAAAAGAGCACAGCGTCTAGGTCGCTGCGCCTATAGAAAAATTTCTGAGTTGAAAATTATCAAAAATTGCAGAAATTAACATGAGTGAAAAAATGTGCCAAAATTGTTGGATTAATTTCTCATTGAGTGATTGAGGCATGAAGTGACACCTCAGCAAGTACGTCCAAATTTTCTTTCTCCCCTTGCTTGGTCAAACTTTCAATTTTGTCATTAGCTCTTTTCAACTTGGCTAATTAAGTTCTCTCTTTCTATGCATGAAGTTTGACTCTTGCCCTCAGCAAGTCATTATCCTTGTTGGCCTTCTTACGTAACCTCTCCAAATTTAGATTAGCTCTATCAAGCCATGGTTCCCTGTCTTTTCTAATCTCTAGGGAAAGCAACTCACTTGGTGTGAGCTGCTCTGCCAATTCAGCTTCTCTCTGTCTTTCCCGAGCTAAAGCTCTCTTCAGCCCTATAGTCTTTGGTTTTTGTCTTGGAGGCTGATCCTCCTCCTGATCAGTTTCATCAAATATTTCCAAGGTCTCCTAAAGCAAGGAATTAGCCTTTTCCTCCTCTCTTTATGCTTTGATTGTATTTACTTCATTGACGATTTGCTTAGTTTTCAGCTACTGATTTTCTTGCTCAAGAAAGTCAATCACATATTTTTCTCTCTCAAGATTAGCTTGAAGTTTGCTAATATTTGCTTCTTTGCCTTTGATTTCTGCATTGGTGATTTTGTCCTCATTTTCCTCAGCTAGTTCAATCAGCTGAAATTCATGCTCTGTTTCATGTTTTTCCTCCTCCTCATCAATGATTGGCTCTTTAGCCTTTTCCTTGCCTTTGTCCACCTGTTTTGTTGATGAAGAAGGCATGGCCCCTTTCACTCCAAGTGAAGCAAACACATGCCTGTAGCCTCTCTAATAAGTCTTGGGAAATGTCTTAACATCAGCCAAATTAGCCCAGGTTGCCTCAATATCCTCCTCACTGCTTGATGACTCAAAATCATGATGTGATGATAATGAAGGGTTATAGAAAGGTGAAGAATAAAGATCAAAATGAGGTGAATTAAACTGACTTGGTGATGATGTTTGAGCAGCAGGCTGAGATGGAGGAGTGGATATGGGAGGATGAGATGATGAGGGGATGTTCTGATCATGTTGACTAGGTGGGGTAGTGAAAATTTCATTTGCTATGAATGTGTCCCATGGAATTTTCTTTTGCTCAAGTTGATGCATGACTATCATTTTGATAAGGGAGTGGTGAAAGAGGCTTTTCATTTGATGATTATAATCCCTCTTTTGTGTAATGTATGCCATCTTGTCAATGTTGCGGGAGAGGAAAGAGGGTATGTGAAGCATTCTGACACTAGTGAAATGCATAAGAAGCCGAATATGATATGAATAGAGTCGAGAAAACCTCCCCTCACAGGTGAAGTATTTCATGATTATTTTCATCATAGGGACATGTCAGTGAAGATGATGAGAGAAAGGGAAAACGGTCTTTTTTTCATTCTTGTATCTAGGTTTAAGATATGGTTCATAGTAGCTATGATCAAGGTTTCCTTGTTTAAACCATTTCTCTCCCACATTAGGGATCCCTGTAGCAGCTGCAATGGCATTAGTAGACATGGTAAAAGTAACCCCAGCAAGAGTGACCTGCCTATCATGAAGATATGAGATGAACAACCTTGTTAACATAGGGTGATATTGGACCTTTTTCACCTTCTCACAAAATTCAAAGCAACCAACATGTTTAAAACATGACACAGTAAGTGGAGAAGCCATGAGTTATTTTGTGTTTGCTGGTTCATATCTGATGATTTTCCCTCCCTTCTTATATGTCTTCTTCTTTGGTGTTTGCTCCTCACTGACATTTATGTTTTCTTCTTCAGAAATTGTGGATTTGAAGGCTTTGTAAACCCTAGGGTAAATGGAATGAGATGAAGGAATGCAGATTTGAAAGGAGAAGCTGTGACAAATGGAGGAAGTGATAATGTAAATGATAAATTAGGTCTAAGAAAACCCTAGGATCTTATATATTTTATGACTAATATGTGTTTAGGGACATGAATATGGGAAATATGAATGAAAAATGGCTAAAGGAAATGAAAACTAGGGTTTCATAGTAATAAACACTTCAAATTTGCATTAAATCATGATATATTTCAATGAGAAGGCTTGATAGGGTTAACTTACTGTTTGAAGGAGCTGTGAAGAATTCTGTGCAAAAAAATGAGCTTGGTGGGAGTGATAGAACCTCGAGAAACCCTCTCCGTTCAAACATGCAGCATCCTAGAGGAACGTGCAGTGTCTGGGAAAATGCGCAGCATCCAGAGGTAAACGCGCAACATCCATTTTTTTTTTCTCTGCGGATGATTGGTCAAACACACAACACCTGGGCTGAACGCGCATCGTCCAGGAAAACGCGCAACGACTAGTGAAATTTTCTCAAAATGCTCAAAAACTCTGAAATTTTCTCCTCTGCTGGAAATTCCTGATGGATCAATGGAGGCAAATGATTTGTTTGAAGATTTTGAATAGCTTTATATCTTTAGGGATTGTAATTTTATTTTTAATAACCCACTTTCCCTATGTTCACTTTTCCCTTTGGACTTTAGCACTGATACTCTTTAACTTTTTTACTTTTTGGCATTTTGCAGTTTGATCAAGTCATGGAGTTTGGCTTTCTTTGCTCCATTTAGGCTAGAAATGATTGCATTGAAAACTTGGGATGAATTTATTACATATGAGAACATAAAATTACATTTGGAAAAATATAAATAAATTACATATTTGATTTATATCAAAATGGCATCTTGATATAAAAGTCATTAAAAACAAATAATTACAACTTGAAAATATAAAAATTACAAAGTGATGATTTACTATATAGGAAGATAAAATTCTTTTTGAGTCCCTCTCATATCTCTGCTGAATTTATTTGAATGGAGTAATGACCTTGAAAAACAAAAAACCTAATGACCTAATGAGACTCTTTAGACCTGATCTTCATGACTAATTTTGACTGAGACAAATCATGACGAGAAGATCATTTTCATAGGTGTTGTTGTGCTCAAGGAAACATGGGAATAAGTCAGCAAATATGGTCTTCTGAGGGAGAATGAAGTTTTATTTAAGGAAGGCTACCATTAGTGAGAGAATTTTGTGCATGACCTAATGGAATGATATAAAAATTTCAGAATGAGACATCTAATATGAAAAATGAAGGAATGATATCAGTCACTGATGGCAGAATGCATATTCTGACTGTAACAAATCCCACACTTAATGAATTTTGGAGTTTTCTTGTCTTTCCAACATGTTCAACCAAGCACCTATATTTCTTCCTGCTAGAATTGTGCATTGCATAGTCACAAGCCTCATTCAAGCATCCTTTGTCCCCTGGAACTATGCACTGCACAATCACAAAGAATTTTCTCCCTCAAATTTTCACTCTACAATCTCAGAGCTCAATCATTTTCAACTGCACTTGTCCATTGCGCAATCCTTTCCCAACCTTTCCTTCACTACACACTACACACTTTCAATCAACAATGAGGCCATGTCTCATTATTTGCAGTGCTAAAATTCATAGTGCATTGACCCTCTCCTCCCAGAATTGCGCACTATGCAATCACAGTGAGCAAGCCTATTATCTTTGCCTCCCTAAAATCCCCAACAATGCAATAATGTGTGCCTGTCTCTCAGCCATTGCACACTGCGTAGTTACAAAGCCTAGAAACTCACTCCTTACCTCCTACTCCTATGCACTATGCAATCCTAAGGACCTATCCTCAATCTTGCACATTGTCCTAGCTCAGCAAATATGTTGCATGAGAAACGAGATAGACTAGGATATTTTGGGACTGATATCGTCTTGTCATAAGTGAATTCCATTTGTAGGTATTATTATCTAGACATGGAAAGATGATGTTAAAGGAGGATATAAAGGATATGTTACAAGACGATACTTGTGAAGTTGAATACCAAAATAGATCATCAAGCAAAGAGATAAAGGGACACTATATTACGATAGAAGAATAAAGATCGTGATCACATGGAAGGTGAAGTACATCCAAGATCTATCGTTATGATACAAATATAACAGCTGGAAGAAAATCTTGGAATTGATATTCTTTCATTGTTTGTAGTGTATGTTTATGTTCCTACATACTAATGAAAATGAATTATTTTGTTGGCTTTAGTATGCATCTTTGAACTATGTGTATTTGGTTTTCATGATCATTATTTATTTGTGAAATATTTCATAAGATAATTAACGATTATTTTATATATACATATGTGTATTTGTTAGTATATTACTATTACTCTTCTCTTAAATACTCACTTTATTTTTCCCTTCCATAAAAGAGCGATTATACACTTTGTAATTGAATACATCATGAGGCTAACTTAGTTGTTTATCTTGAAATTAAATGTGGTTTCTCTTGTGTCATTTATTGTAGCCAAGGAAAATTCATGAAGAATATGGTATTCAGGTGTTATAATTTATCACCTCTATATAATTTATGACTTATGAATTGACCTTGGGCAGCCCTTCCATTCAGACTTGATCACACTTCTTAAAAAATAGTCTTTTAAAATCCATACGTGACTCTGCCCAGTTTTTTCTGAATGCAGACGCAGGTCCATCTATAGCTGACCTGTCTATGCTATTTAAAATATTAAAAAATATAAAAAATCCCTACTAATGAGGCGGGGTTTATGGGTTTTTACTGTAACTTAACTACCCTAGCCCATGGCCTATATGTTCCCCAATTGAAAAAACTAATTTGAGGAAGTATAAATACACCTCAAGGAAATAGCCTAAGGGAGGAGAGAGAGAATTTGATTGATAGTATAGCCTATTATAGCCCTGATCAATTATGATATTTCCCAGTGCTTGTTGCACTTCCTAGGTTCAGGAAACCCTTATTTCCTTGTGATGTTCACCCCCACTTTATGTGACATCCTTTATGCACTCTTTATAGAAGAAGATTTGTGAGGCTAGGGCCGGATGGATCCAGAGGACGGTTTCGCTTGGAGCCGTGGTAGATCTCAAGTGATTTATCCACTTTCTCTTTACATATTATCGATAAAATAAGCTTTGTTCCGTTCCTGATGTCTTTGTGTTATATGTATCCTATACATGTTGAATGATCTTGTAATGGTTTATTTCATGTTATTTTTATGAGATTATATATGCTAACATGTTGACATCTAGGATATATATGTTGTGCAACTAGTTTGTATGCTTTGCCTTGATTAATTTTCATGTTCTGAAGCACGAGGAGTAGCAGAGGGTTTTCACCGTGCAGGATCGACCCTAAACGTAGGAAAAATGGGTAAGGTCGTCTATCCTCAATTTTCTAGTTCAAGCATTAAAACTGATAATTAGAGTGTTTCTTGTGATGATATGCCATCCAATCCGTTAGCTCCTTCAACCCAGACCTTAGGGTAGCTTTGCTTGTAACAGAACTGGCGACTCCACTGGGGGTTACATCCGTGTAATTCCTACTTTGGGTTTTTTTTATCTGTCTTTTGGGTTCCCTGACAGTTTGATCACTTTTTCAGTCTAGTGGGTTCTTTTCCCATCCAGGCAGAAGTCCCAATCTTCTAGATTAGGCCTAGGTTTTTTCCTTTTTATTTATTGCATTTTCTATACGCTACTTGGTGTGTACACAATCGTGTATACCTATTGTTTCTTCCAAAGGGACCCGCATATACGTGTGTTTCTTTTGGTACAGTTGCGTATACATGCGTGTTTCACACAGTGGATCCATGTATGCCTAGTAAAATTTGAAAAATTGAATTTTGGGACCCTATAAGTCTTTCCTGTCTGTTGTTGGTCATCCCTGTGGAACCTCTTAGGTGTCTGAATTGTGATTCTTCTTGTTGTATGTTAGTTTCTCTCATTTTCAAGTGAAGACCTAGTCATTCTAGGGTTTTACGTGTTTGGTGAAGTTTTAGCTGTGGTTGTAGCACCAAGAATTATTTCTGAATTTCTTGGTTGTTCTAACCTTTCAAAACAGTAAGCCTTTGTCAATTTGCTCATGTTTTCCTTATGCATTGCTTCACTTTTTGGTTTTTTCCTTCTTGACTTTCTTGGTTTTCTTGTTTCTTGGGATCAACTTTCTAGTGAATCTTGAAGTTGCCTTTGTTTGGTTTCTTGAAGTTTTTGTTTGCTGGAAGTTTGTACTATTGTTTTGAATCAGTTTCTTGAGTCGGTTACTTCTTTTTATTTGCTTGAGTTCCGCTATGAAAGTGGCATAGTTGGCCTGTGGAATTGGAAATTCACTTGTTGGCTCAATTTCTTGATTTGGGACCTTTGGTAGTTTCGTGCTTCTCTCATTGAAATTTTGTTGTTTCCTTAAAAAGTGAAAAGCCAAAAAACATTCTTGTTTTCCGTTGCTTTTTCTTTGGTTTTCTTTTCATGGTTTTGATCCATTTTGGAGAAATTTTCTAGTTTCTCATTTTTGGTTCAATTGCTTGGTTTCGAAAGAAGTCCTTGTTTGGATTTATCTCTTTTATATCAAGTTTGTTTTGGCGTTGTTGTGTGCAAAGAAGTCCCTGTTGGGGGCTTGTCTTTGGTTTTCTATCAAAGTGATCAAACCAATCTTATTGAAAAACTCTCTTTTGCTTCCCTTTGAGAGTAGTCCTAGGATTTGCACTTATCATTGGTAGTTTTTGCATTAGTTGCACCGTTAAGCATTCTAGTATTTTTTGTAGTTTTTGAAGTGTGTGAAGAGTGAAATTGAAAAGAAAAAATATTCCTTTTGGTTTATTAATTGCTTCCTAGAACCTCAGTAGAAATCTCTTTTCATCGAAAGGAAAAAAATTTCATATTCATGCAGTAGGTTTTCTATTGATTTCTCTTTTGTGTCGAAAACATCATAAGTTTCATCTCCATCTACAGGTGACTTAAGTAACATCCATTTAAAATCAAGCGATGAACTAAAATGAACTAGAAGTTTTTGCATTGTCATTAATTCTACACCAACTAGTCTAGGTCATAGGGGCTTGCAATAGGTGAGTGGAGAGTTAACTCTCCAAGGCCACTCAAAACTGCCAAACATAGAAAGTTGATTAATGAGTGAAATCCAACTCTGTTAAGTGGACTGGGAAATCTCTACCTCTAGAGAGTTAAGCGTGAGGGATAGTGAAGGCTGAGAAGAGAGATACCCCGTCTCCTATTTTCTAAATCTTGACCTAAGACCGTTCCGCTCAGCTACCGATACAAATTGGTGCCCTTAGTTGCCTTTCTTAGGTATCACATAGGTGACTGCGGGGGGGAATACCCGTGGTACCTGAGGCAGGCGTTGTATCACTTTCATTAGTACTTATGGAGGGTGCCCTTACGAAGCTCAGGTACTTGCACTGGAAAAGGCTTTTGTAAGGAGGTCAGCATAACTGTTTCTGTTATTTGTGCTAGTAGGCCTGGGGCGTAATTACTCCAGACTATTTTGGAAGGTCCTTTTATTCACTTTCTTTTATTTTGGTATCTGGTCCTAATCACCCAGAGCGGAAATACCTGAAGTCTGCTTGATTGTTGTATCTTAGGAAATTTTGATAGAGTGTGCCCTTTTCTCCTATATTTCCATAACTTCTTAATTTTTTGAGTCTAATTAATCTCATAATGATTAAAAGTGGCTGACCGACCGCCTCGTTGATTGAGGAGGCTTGGTGGGATTTCTCCTGCGAGGTCCGAGCCTTATTCAAGAAGCCATAGGAGCAATTCGACGGGTGATTTTCATCCAGTAGTTTCAAACAGATCAGGGAGTGATCCTCTGACTGGGGTTGTTGTTTCTGTATGTGGTCCTAGTACTAGTGGTATTATAGAGAGGAGTACTCCACTCATCTCTAGAGTATTTTTTTCGGTAGAAGAAGTTGAAGTTGAAGAGGTTCCTGAACCTCCAAGTACACCTTCCTCTCCTCTTCCTGCCAATTTTCCAGACGTTCTTTTGTACGTTGGGCCTGCGTCTCAGAGACCAGCTAGCCTCCATCCTTATCCCTTTCTCTCGATGGCCACAGCTGGGAACAAAACTTTGGCTATGAGCACTGCAAGTGTGCATACTCCTCTTTCAGTTGAAGAAGGAGGTACTATTGCTATTTCAAATATCACTTCTAGTGCTACTGTGTTTGGCTTTGCCTCTATTCCGTCTACGAGTAGGGGTACCCAAGAATTTGCTTCCCATTCTGGTCCCTTTTATTTTCGAATGCCATCTAGTGTGATTCCTTCTGCCTCCT
Source organism: Pinus albicaulis (assembly GCA_034641835.2). Taxonomy (NCBI): domain Eukaryota; kingdom Viridiplantae; phylum Streptophyta; class Pinopsida; order Pinales; family Pinaceae; genus Pinus; species Pinus albicaulis. Next base: position 904,948,430 of record CM076581.1, read on the forward strand.
TCACTGTTGCTTCTGCTATCTACACACCTATTCCTTATATGGCTAGTGGGTCAGATTCTTTTCAGGGTTTCCCCTTCGGAAGTGGTCACATTCCTCATTCGAACCCTTCCTTAGGATCTTTTCCTTTCACCTCCCAAAGTCAAGGTTTTAATCCTTTCCTCAGAGGTCAAAGCTCTAATTCTTTTTCAGGTTGAAACCCTGCTTGTATAGGGTTGGGAGCTGGGAATAAATTTTTCTATGGTCAGCAAGGGAATGCACCTTTCCCTTCCATAGGTACTTCTCAGGGTTTCTCTCCATTCGCCAATCCTTGGAACCCTTACCAAAGGGTTTCTTCTTCATTTAACACTTTGATTGGATGAAACATCCATGTTTATGGTAATCCTATGATGGGAGGGGGTCCTTCTCTGAATGCTTCTGAGCCACAAGGTTTCTCTTATGGCTCAACCTTTTCTACCAACAATCTCTGCCAACCTGGTGCGTCAACAAGTCCATGGTATTCTTTTCAAAATGTTGGGAATCCTTCCTTTGGGGGATGGAATTCTCAAGCGCCTCCATGCTTACCTTTCCTAGCAACTTTAAACTTTCCAGATTTATCAACATTAACGAATGATCTGATTCGATATAGCCGGGTTAGCCTATGGTACCTACTAAACTTCCCTCAAATATTCCAAAATTTGAAGGGAAGACCAGTGAGGATCTGGCTGACCATGTTACCACTTTCCACTTATGGTGTTTTTCGAACTCCCTTATCGACGATTTAATTAGGTTAAGGATATTTCAACGCACCCTAACTTGGAACACTGCAAAATGGTACATTGAGCTAATCGGGGGCAGTTTTGATACTTTTGGCAAGTTGGCTACTATGTTTCTGAACCATTTCTAGTTGCCTATTCATTATGATGCTGAGACTGATCTCCTGGCCAATTTTCAGCAAGGCAAGGCAACACACATTTCTGATCATATTCAAGAATGGAGGAGAAGGAAGAGGCTCATCAAAGCCCAGATTCTGAATGAGTTCCTTCTCGAATGGTTTCTTAAATCCTTACAGCCATAAATCTCAAAGGATGTATCCCTTTCTAGGGTATTCTCTGAGGAACATGATATCTTTAGGGCTCAGCAGTTATAATTGATCTATTCTCAGTCTGGAGTGCTTAATAAGATTTTTCTGGATGCTCCTCATTCCAAGATAGATTTAGCCAAAATGAAGCCAGGTCCTCACGCTGACGGGCTTATCGGTTCAATTGATAGTGGCACGGCTAACCTGCTAAATCAATTGCAGTAGTTGTCTTTACAATCTACTCCTTCTGGTCAGGCTACACCGTCGGTGTCGACTCCTTCTCAGCCCTTGACTATTAATGTTGTTTAGGCTTCTAACCCAAAAGGAAATCAATAATCTGATGGGAAGAAGAAGGGATAGAATAATAAGAAGAAAGACAAGGATGGGAAGGGAAATGCGAACAGATCCAACGATAGTGTTGGAGAGGGTAAGAGGGAAAATAAGAAGAAGGTTAAGTTTCCATGCAAGTTATGCACCGGAGACCATATTACTCACCTCTTCCCGAAAATTCAGGATGCTCAGCGCTTGTTAGCTCAGCAGGGTTCCTCTAGTTCCCAGGCTGTACTAACAAACCCTTTTCCTCAAGGGCAGCAGCTGCTTGCTGGCGCGAATGCTAATACTAGAGCTCCCGTCGGGGGCAACTAGGAAAGGGAAAATTCCTCAAATGTATATATGATGAGTGCTCACGCTGATATCGCTATTTGATCTCATGATTATGGTGAATCTAAATATTCGAAAGCTAAGGGTGATCCTAGTAATTTTGAGCCACGCCATATAGAGAGGCCTGCGTTTGAGCCTATACCTCAGATTATGAAAGGGTCTATAAAGCACACAATGATTAATACTAATGCCAAGACTTCCCAGAACTACTCCATTGTAGAAGATCCGGCCCAAGGTCCTTATGCCATGTTTGCGTTGGAGGTACTCTAGTCATTCCCAACACAAAGGAGTGCATTGCTCACTTCCATTGGGGATATTGATCCAAAAAAATCTCTTATGATCACATTTGACATGTCAAATTTTAAGAAGAGACTTCCTCATCACATGGCTTTTCAGATTAAGTCTACATATCGGAAGATCAATATTTTTCGAATAATAGTCGTTAAGGGTGCTTCCACGTGTGTTATGTATATCTCATGTTGGAAGGCCATTGGATCTCCTTCAGCTGTCCCTTCAGCTACTCTTCTTACTACATTTGATGGTCATTCTCACAGGCCACATGGCATTTTTCCAACTTTACCCATCTGTGTTGGGGGTAAAACTTTCAATATTGAGATCGAGATAGTTGATGAAAATTTAGAATACAACCTTTTGTTGGGGCGGAATTGGATTTATGAGATGGATGCTATTGCTTCATCATTATCTCACATCTTATGTTTTCCTCACGAAGGGAGGATTGTCACTATTGACCAGATGGAGTGTTCTCCTGTAGATATAAATGCATCTACTGACTATATTGTACCCTTGGTGAGTGATGCCAAGCAACCTGTTGAGAATTTGGAGGTTGGAATGTATACATTGTTGATGGGTACTTTTGATCTTCCGCCTCCTTCAGTTCATATTCATGCTATCTAATCCTCTAGGGTTCCTACTCGAAGAGAGTTCTTTCGAACTCGTTATTTTTTGGACCCTTGGACCTTGCCTTCTCCTACCTCCACATTAGAGGAAGGTCAAGTTGGTGGAATGGAATTTCCTATGTTTGAAGCTGAGATTGCTTATCAATCTGTTGTTAAATCTATAGACTCCATTCTAGTTTCTATTTCACTAGAGGAGTTGGATGGAGATGTGGCTCCAGCTTTGACTCTTAGTTCATCTTCTGCTCAGGATCACCTTGATACCACTCTTCCATCCGAAGAGGTTATCCTTGAAGCAATGACTGGTGTGGAAATACCGTGGGATGATTTGCATCATCGGTCCTATTTTCTACCAGACTTGCGAGAAGTTGAAACAAGATTGTCTAGCCCTCAGTATTCTAGTCCTGTTCACCCGGTCTTGAACCCCTTAGCTCCAGCACAGGTTTTTGCTGAAGGGAACATGGCTGTCATTTCTACTACTACCCCAATGAACATATCCAAAGATCCCAACGTTATTGAGAATGTCTTCATTGGAGCTAAATGTTCCCCTGAAGAGATTCAGACTTACACCGATCTCTTTAGAGAATTTCAGGATGTGTTTGCTTGGTATTATGAGGAAATGCCTGGAATAGATCCATATGTTGTCCAATATGAGATCAATACTTACGAAAATGTTAAGCCTATAGGGAACAAGCTTTGCCTGGTCAATCCTAGGAAGGCGACAACTATCAAAGCTGAGGTTGAGAAGCTGCTAAAGGTGAGTTTCATATACCCCATTCAGTTAACTGAGTGGGTTTTGAATCCAGTGCCTGTGGAAAAGAAACAAGGAACGATCTGAGTTTGCATTGATTTCAGCGATTTGAATAAGGCATGTCCAAAAGATAATTACCCCACACCATTTATCGTTCAAATTATTGATGAGTGTGCGGGGAATGAGATATTCTCCTTCATGGACAGTTTCTCAGGATACAATCAGATTACTATATGTCCTGAAGATCAGCATAAGACTGCTTTTATTTGCCCCCGGGGTACATTTTCATACAAAAATATGCCTTTTCACACCTTCACACCTTCGGCAAGCTTTTGAATGGTGTCGTTATTATAAAATTTGGTTGAACCCTAATAAGTGTGTTTTTGCCGTCACATCCGGTCGGTTGTTGGGATTCATCATGTCTACGGAAGGGATTCAGGTAGATCCCTTCAAGGTTGAGGCAATACTTTAGTTGCCTCCCCCATCTTCTATTCATCAGCTTCAAAGTCTACAAGGTAAGGCCAATTTATTAAGGAGATTTATCATTAATTATGTCGAGGTGATGAAAGGATTTATGAGGTTGTTAACGAAAGAAGTTCCATTCTTTTGGGATGAATTTTCTCAACGCTCATTCGATGCTTTGAAAAATTCATTAACCTCTGCTCCATTATTGAGTCCACCTAATTATAGCAGAGACTTCCTTTTGTATCTCGCCGCAGCATAATCTACTATCGGTATGTTTCTGGTTCAGGAAGATGACGCTCTTTGCGAGCATGTTGTATACTACCTTAGTCGAGGCTTGGTGGGTCCTGAACTCTATTCTCCCATTGAGAAATTAGATTTGGCAACTATTCATGTTGTCCAACGGCTTAGACATTATATCCTTCTTCACAAAACTTATGTTTTGGCAACATTTAATCCATTTCAATTTGTTCTTAGTAGGTGAGTGATTGGGGGCAAATACAATCGATGGATTGTCATTTTGCAAGAGTTTGATCTCGAATTCCTATCTGCCAGATCCAACAAATCTTTGGTATTTGCGGAGTTGATCTCTGACTTACCCTGTGGAGAAGAGATTGCTTATGAAGAGTCGTTCCTTGATGAACATATTTTCCTCATTTCTTCACAGGATCCTTGGTATGGAGATCTCATTGTTTATCTCTACACTTCAAAGTTTCCCTTAGCTTTTTCGAAAGACAAGCATCGAAAGTTGCGTCACTTAGCAAAAATTTATCTTATTATCAGTGACACTCTATTCATCGCAAGGTCGATTCAATCCTTAGACGTTTCCTGAATATTGAAGAAGCTGAGGTTGTGTTGAATGATCACTACAGTGGAGCTTGTGGTGGTCATTTATCTGGGCTTGCTACAACTCAAAATATTTTGCGTGCCAGATATTTTTGGCCCTATATTTTCAAAGATTATGTTAAGGCGGTCAAAAAATGTCATTCTTGTCATGTATATACTTGGAAGATGTGCACTCACATGGCTCTAATCTTTCCTATTGTCACTGTCGGTCCGTTCACAAAGTGGGGTATTGATTATACTACTTGTAACCCACCTTCGGCAAAGGGTCATAAGTACATTATCGTAGCAATAGGCTACTTTACGAAGTGGGCTGAGGCTATGCCTACTTTTAAGAACAATGGTGAGACGAAAGCCCTGTTTCTGTTCAACCAAGTCATTTCTCACTTTGGTATCCCCAAATATATAGTCACCGACCATGGCAGTCATTTTCAGAACAACATGATGGCTGAATTGGCTCTCAAATTGAGTTTTCGGTAGGAGCATTCATCTTCATATTATCCTCAGGAAAATGGGCAGGTTGAAGCCATAAATGAGTCCTTGAAAATTATCCTTCAACGGAAAATTGATAAAGCCAGATCCAATTGGCAGGTCATGTTGTATCCTGCACTTTGGGCATACCAGATGTCTGTGAAGACAGCAACCAGAATCCCTCCATTCCAACTATTTTATGGGTTGGAATCGATATTTCCTGTTGAATGCAAAATTCCCTCCCTTAAGTTGGAATTTGAGCTTCTTCCTAACACTCCAAGTCTCAAAGAATGCGTTTTCCATCTATAACATCTCTATGAGCAGCGCCAAGATGAAACTACGATGAACGAGGCTCATAAGAAATGAGTGAAGGTTCAATACGATAAGGCAGTCAAACCTAGGGTTTTATATGAAGGTGACCTTATTTTGGTTTATGCCCAAGACAAGGATGCCTTGGGGGCAGGAAATTTCAAATCCATGTGGCATGGCCCTTTTATTGTTAAAAAGGTCTTGAAAAAGGGAGCTTATTCCTTGGTTGATTTCAACGGAAACGAGCTGGCGAAGCCCATAAATGGGCTCTAAGTGAAGAAGTATTATGCCTAGGATTTTTCCTAGCATTTGCTACATACTAATGAAAATGAAAATGAAAATTGGTAGCAGATCCAGAGAAGACCCAGTAGAAAATTAGAGAAGAATGAAAAGAATCAACCCAGGACCATGTGGAAGAAGAAGGAGAAACAACCTGTGAAGTAGAAATATCATCCCACTATGTTGTCCATGATTACTAGATGCATATTTATGATTGATTATAGAAGTTAATGAGAGGTTCTGTTGTCGCTGCTAGAAAAACCTCCAAATTTTGGAATATATTTAAAATTTGGAGCCTCTCTTTGATCATATGAACTTTAGTTTCTAGTTATTAGAGTCATCCCATCCCTGCTTCCTAAGTCTCTAAGTCCCTTTTCGAAGGAATTCCAAGTGTCATATTTTGTTAAGGGAAGTGTTGCTCTTTTTCAAAGGCAATCATGGCACACTTTTAGAGGTGGATCTATTGATATCTCTTGTATTAATCATAGGTATATGCATTGGACTCATTCTCAAGGTATTTTTCACTCCCTTGTTGTAGTCAAAACTTGTGTTGAAAGGTATATCTTAAGCGTCGCAATTGGAGGTAAGTGTCGTTTCAATGGATGCATGTTTCTTTTGGGTATTGAGTGTTTCATTGTCATGTGGTGGTTGTTTGTGATTATATGATCATTTTAAAGTCTTGTTACATGCTCTAGTCATACCTTTATGCCTTACTGATCCCACACTTAATCAATTTTGGAATTTTCTTGTCTTTGCAACGTGTTGCACCAAGAACCTATCTTTCTTCCTCCTAGAATTGCGCACTGCATAGTCACAAGCCTCATTCAAGCATCCTTTGTCCCCTGGAACTATGTGCTGCACAATCACAAATAATTTTCTCCCTCAACTGTGCACTCTGAAATCTCAGTGCTCAGTCATTTTCAACTGCACTTGTCCACTACGTAGTCCTTTAAAAACCTTTCCTTCACTACACACTACACACTTTCAATCAAAAATGAGGCCATGTCTCAATATATGTAGTGCTAAATGTCATAGTGCATTGACCCTCTCCTCCCAGAACTGCGCACTATGAAATCACAATGAGCAAGCCTATCTTCTCTGCCTCCCTAAAATCCACAGCAACAAAATCATGCATGCCTGTCTCTCAGCCACTGCACAATGCGTAGTTACAAAGTATAGAACCTCACTCCTTACCTCTTGCTCCTATGCACTATGCAATGCTAAGGACCTATCCTCAATCTTGCACATTGTCCTGTCTCAGCCATTATGTTGCATGAGAAACGAGATAGACTAGGATATTTTGGGACTGATGTCGTCTTGTCATGAGTGAATTCCATTTGTAGGTATTATTATCTAGACATGGAAATATGATGTTAAAGGAAGATACAAAGGAGATGTTACAAAACAATACTTGTGAAGATAATACCAAAATAGATCATCAAGCAAAGAGATAAAGGGACACTATATTATGATAGAAGAATAAAGATCGTGATCACATGGAAGATGAAGTACATGCAAGATCTATCATTTCGATACAAAGATAACAGTTGGAAGAAAATCTTGGAATTGATATTCTTTCATTGTTTGTAGTGTATGTTTATGTTCCTACATACTAATGAAAATGAATTATTTTGTTGGCTTTAGTATGCATCTTTGAACTGTGTATATTTGGCTTTCAGATCATTAATTCTTTGTGAACTATTTCAAAATATAATTAACGATTATTTTATATATACATATGTGTATTTGCTAGTATATTACTCTTACTCTTCTCTTAAATACTCACTTTCTTTTTCCCTTCTGTAAGAGAATGATTATACATTTTGTAATTGAATACATCATGAGGATAACTTACTTGTTTATCTCGTAAGTATATGCAGTTTCTCTTGTATTATTTATTGTAGCCAAGGAAAATTCATTAAAAAATATGGTAGTCAGGCCTATTTCCCGAATGGGGATCCTAATCCAAACGATGTGAGGTCTAATTGTGAATTTATATCGGGGATACCCCTTGTTTGATGGAAACATCCAACCCCATCAACAATTATGGCACTAGAAGGAGGGCAACCTTTTTATGGCTGATAATTCACCACATTCACATAAAGAACCTTTTGTGCAAGGTAGCAATTGTCTGAGCCCAACTTCCAGTCATATATTTGAGAAGAAAGAGTTATCTCACCAATTTCTAAACATTTACTATGAAGTCACTAACAAGAAACTCCATACATTTTGACCCATTACTCGTGATTTTGCTAGAGTTCTTGGATTACATATTGTCACATCCATTCTTCCTCATAAAAAAACAAATAAAGAAACAACCCATCATGGTGTGTTGGTTACTTAAGTGGAAGAATTGGTTAATCCAACCCTTGAAGTTTTTTCTTACTCTCTTGAAGGAACTTGTCGGCAAGGGGATATTCCACCATCTATTGGGGAAAATTTGGAAGGAGATAGGGAGGATTTCCATTTTTTTGACTAAGAACAACTGAATAATAATGAGAATTTGAATGGTGAAGAAGAAGAGTCTTCAAAATCAAAGACTGAACATGAGGAGGAGAATGAAGACATGGTCGATGACTAATTGGATTGGATGGCCTAAGGGAACCTTTCTCTTCCGATAAATCTAAATTGCTTGCCAAAGTACCTAGAAACGTTGCTTACAAAGTATGATCCTAATAAAAAATCGAAGGTCGAATATCAGATTGATGACTTCTAGCTACATCTATGAATGTTATAGGTACATTTTGATGATGTTGCTTGTAGATTATTTCCGTACCCTCAAGAACGTAGAGCATCAATTTGGTATCATAACCTTCTTCCAAATTTAATCCATAATTGGAGAGAGTTTAAATATTTATTCTTAGAAATTTTTTTTGATGATAAAACTCCAACCATGTTACTTAAAAAACTTAGACACATCAAGATGGGGGATAAAGAAAAGGTTAAGGATTTAAATAAATTATTTACATGTATTTTTAACAAATTCCCCATTGATGTGCAACCTCATGATTCGATTACTAAAGATTATTATATTGTTTCCTTTCCCACTAACATTTATGTCTTTGTCAAGCGTGTTGCGAAAGAAACTTTGGCTCTTGATTTTGCAGAAGAAATCAACGTTGAAAAGGAATTAAGGTCTATTGGGGTCATTTTTTATTAGGAATATTCAAAGGACTCCAAGGACATTGGTAAAAAGTCCCAAACCCCTTCCACTAAAACTAAAGAGAAATATCCTTTTTACATGGACAACTTGACTAAATCCTTGAATTTGTTAACCAATGAAGTATCTAAACTCAAGATAAAGTACTTCACTTAAAAATTTATCAGCGAAATAGAAACAGAAGAGGGAAATTCGACTTAAAGCTTTATCATATCAGCTTGTACATGGTGTGACTTTTTGGAAGCACCATAATGGTGTCCTGCTCATATTCTTGGAAGAACAAGATTCAAAAAGGTATTGAAGGACCTTCATAATAGGCTAGTTGGTGGACACTATGTAGGTGACACTACTACTCATAACTTCATGCAGGCTTGTTATTATTGACCCACACTATTTAATGATTTTGTATGTCAAAGATGTGTTGGTTAAGATAAGAATTCAACCACCCCATTACAACCCATTTATATTTAATATCCCTTTCAACAATGAGGATTAGATGTGATTGGCGAAATTTTCCCACATTCATCAAAAGCAACAACAATATATCTTAACTGCCACATATTACTTTACTCAATGGATTGAATCATTTTTATTGAAACAAGAGAATGAGAAAGAAGTCATCCACTTCCTTAATTAGAATACTATCACCAAGATGGGCATTCCCACATCACTTGTTTTTGATAATGCAACTTACTTTTGATCGCTAAAACTTTATAATTTTGCATTAGAGAATGGTATTGTTTTAAAGCACTCATCTATATACTACCCTCAGGGAAACGATTTAGCCAAGTATAATAATAAGAATTTAATTCACATCATTAAGAAAATTTTTTATTATGAGAAAACAAACTGGAATAATTCCTTGGTCAATGCTTTGTGGGTTGACTGTGTCACACCAAAACCTTATATGAAGACCTCTCCTTACTTCCTCGTGTATGGAGAATAAGTTATCCTTCCTCTGAATATTTACCTCTTGGACCTTCAACTTTCTCAAGAATCCCGAGGTAAACCATGTCTTATTGTTAAGAGCAAGATATACACCCTTCTTACATTATATGAGGAAAGGTGAAAAATAAAAGAAAAGTTTGATATGCATCAAAATCGTATCAAATGTTGGTTTGACAAGAAATTTGTGGGGAAAAATGAGTTCTACGTGGGATATCTAGTATTGAAATGGGATAAATCCCATGAATAAAATGGTAAAGACAAAAATTTCAATCCCTATATATCATAACATTTGTTGTTCATGAAAAACTTGGCTCACCATACTTATCGTCTCCAATACTTATATGGGAAGATGGACTCTCTTCCTATCAATGGAAAAGATCTTAAGTATTATTTCGAAAAGAAACTTAGGGTTGTATTTTAAGCTATGTACTCATTGTTTTCCCAGTGCTTATGTTTGATTTGTTTCGTTTATGTCACGTTTTTTCCTTTCTTGTTTCCTTTTGTATTTGTTAGTCTATGTGAATAACACCTTGTGTGAAAGTGTTTTTCCTGGTTCTGACTAATGTGGATATTTTTTTAAAGGGATTTGTGGCATCCAATAACACTTGGTTAACTTTTAGTTCCTATTATTTTCTTTGGTTTGATATCTATAAGGTAAATGATGTCTGATTGGGAAATACGATCTATCTGAATGAAAATATTTTAGTTAAACCATGATACCCACATATATTTTAGGATCTTCACTCCTTCAATCGATGTTATAACTGAATGGTGTTTTGCATATTGATCCAATCAAGTAGAGAAGGTAAAATGGAAAAATAATGGAAAACATATTAATTTTAGAGGTATATGATAGTCTTTGAAGGAATAACCTCTCTTTCTCGTAATAATTCAGGATCCCTCTTCCACCCTAGCGATATAAGCTTCAATAAAATTCCAATGAGAATATTGAAAATAAAATAAGGGGTGAAAGAAGAGAAAGTATTACTGTGCTGGGAGGTGAAACACACAACTTTGTCGGGGTACTGAACAGGCTCACTGGTAGTAAAGCAATGCTTGTGTTCCTATAGTGACTTTGTGAGGGTACTGAATAGGCTCACTGGTAGTAAATCAATGCTTGTGTTCCTATAGTGACTTTTTCGGGCTATTGAACAGGATTTCTAGCAATAGAGCAACACCGAAGATGGAACTAAAACTCATATGAGTTCAAACTCACAAATACATATTACCCTTCTCCCAGATCGAAACAATTGTGATATGGTAAGCCTTGTAAATTTGTTTAAGCCAAGAAAAGGGTGGGAGATACCACATCCATAACTAGGATAAATGGGGAAGCTAAGGTAATCTATATGCTGAATCAATACTTCCTAAAAGACTAGACCATGTGTATAAAGCTAGAGTCGAACAAAAGAAGTTGGGGTTTCTTCCAGTGAATCGCTAGGTGTTTTTGCTATTACAACGACCTCATAATTTTGGCCTATATTCAATATTTTTATCCTCCATTTAATCATATGAACTTGCGTTTCTAGTTATTATAATTATCATGTGTTTTCTTCCTAAATTTCTAAGTCCCTTTTTGAGGGAATTCCAAGTGTCATCTTTTGTTAAGGGAAGTGTTTCTCTTTGTGAAAGGTAGTCGTGGTACACTTTTAAGAAGTAGCTTTAGTGCTTCCTCTTGAATTAATGGATTTTTTCTATCATAGGGACATGCATTGGAATCATTCTCAAAGTATTGCACACTCTCTTATTGCAGTCGAAACTTGTGTCGAAAGGTATATCTTATGTGTCACACTTGGAGGTAAGTGTAGTTTCAATGGATGCATGTTGATTTTAGGTGATGAGTATTTCATTGTCATGTGGTTGGCCATTTGCGAGTGTGTGATCATGTTCAAGTCTTGTTACATGCTTTGGTCTCATGTTTCTACCTTACTGATCCCACACTTAGTCAATTTTGGAGTTTTCGTTCTTTGCAACTTTCTCGACCAAGTACCTATCTTTCTTCCTCATAGAACTATGCACTACACAGTCACAAGCCTCAGTGAAACATATCCCCCCCCTAGAACTGCGCACTTTGTAGTCACAAAGAACTACCTCCCTCAACTACGCACTATGAAATCTCAATGTTCAATCCTTGTCAACCACACTTTCCCATTGTGCAGTCCTTACCTTCACTTTGAACTGTGCACTTTTAGTCATCATTCAAGCCATGCCTCAATATATGTAGTGCTTAACTACACAATGCATTGAATCTATCCTTCCAGAACTATGCACTACGCAGTCACAATGAGTAAGGATGTATTCTCTGCCTCCCTAACTTCCCCAAATATGCAGTCATGCCTTACTAACTCTCAACCACTGCACACTATGCAGTTACAGAGCCTAGACCCTCACTCTCTGCCTCCTTCTCCTTTGAATTACACAATCCTAAGATCCTCTCCCGAATCCTTCACATTTTCCCAACTTAGTTATTATGTTGCATGAGAAACATGATAAACAAGGATATTTTAAGATTGATGTCATCTTGTCATGAGTGAATTCCATTTGCAGGAGTTATTACTATACATGATAGGATGATGTTAAAGGAAGATACCAAGGAGATGTTACAACAAGATACTTGTGAAGCTGAAGACCAAAAGAGATTTTCAAACAAAGAGATAAAGGGACACTAGATTAGGACAAAAGAATAAAGGTCAAGATCAAATGGAAGACTCTATATCCTGACCAACCTCTTGGAGGATGAAGATGAAATACGTGCAAGATATATCATTAAGATACAAATCTAGAAATAAGAATAAAATCTTGGAATTTATACTCTATAATGAAGTTCCATTTTACCATCGCCACGTCACAGCTTCTCAAACTGTCATCATGAAAGTCACATGTTGTAATTGTATTTTTCCACAAATTTGTGCAAATGTAATATCGTATTTTTGAAAAAAAAAATGTAAGATGTGTGGAAGCTCAAGGGTCACACATAGAATTTGAACAGTTATGTAGAAGCTCAAAGGTCTCATCATAATTCTAAAAGTTGCATGGGAGCTTAAGAGTCATGATGAAATCTCACGAGTCACAAGGGAGATGGAGAGTTACCTCAGTTGTTATATATACACCCTCATAGCTCAAGCAGAGGACTTTTCACCTTGGATTGTATTATGGTATAACAACAACCCCCCACTTTTACTTTATTATCTTGATAATAATAATTGGGACACTCTATGTAAATTTTGGTCATATCATTACCTTTAAAGTTTTGGCTTGGTTAATTTTGCGGGATTTTCACTTTATTCGTATTTGTGTTTTGATTGTTTCATTAAGTGCGGTTTCTTGCCAATTTTCCAATGTCTCTGATTTTGCTGAGTTTGGACTTACGGTTTGAAAATGAAACTCATTCAAAATTTTGGTTAATTTTTAATGCTTGGGCTTAAAAATGTACAAAATGTACTTTACTTTTGTAAATATAATTAATTTTATAATTTTTTTTTCTTTTGACAGAAACGGTTATGGAGTATTTATATTCATCTTGGCCTGAATGCCGAAAATCTGATTACATTGAGGATGTCTAAATCCTGTTGCATCTCACTGCTAAGAATGAGAATGTAGCTAGAGCTTGTAGACTTCTTCCATGATAAGAAATCTATAAATTCGATTTCAGAGATTTTTCCCAACTTGAAGATACAAACAAATTTATTTAAGAGCAAGCAGTAAAACATGACAACAATCAGAGTATGGGATGGGTTCCCATGATTCTTCTTCGTCTTTCATATTGACCCCGGCAGAGAGGAGGGCAGCTTTGTTGGCTTCAATGTCCACCTCTTTATTATGAGTTCTCAGCACATGGTAGTAATTCAACTTCCGAAAAACGTTTTCCAAACCCTTAATTCTAGATATCAGCCTTGCTAGTTTGAGATCCAAGGCTGGGGAGTTGGAAACCATTGCGTTTATAATGATCTAGGAATCACCTATGACATTAGCTTCTCTTATATTTAAATATTTGAGGATCTTGAGGCCTTGAAAGAGGGCCAAAGCCTCAGCTTGAATGCTGGATGAAAGTCCAAGCCCCCAAGCAAAGGTATGAATTTTTTCCCCACTTGGACTTACAATAACACCTCCTGCACCAGCTTTGCTCGGATTGCCCTTTGCTGCCCCATCAAAAAAGAGAGAGTGCCTTGAGTGCGATTTGAGCTAGTCTTGAAAGTCAGGTTTAGATTTCCTTATTTTCCAGTCTTTGAGAGGAGGGACGTTTCTAACTGCTGATTGAAATTGCAAGTTAAGGGATGATCCCCAAGCAATGTCCTGTTGGATAAGATTGGAATCATCTTTTATATCAGTCAAGCACTCCTTTAAATTACATTTTATCTTGATTTCTAAGAACTTGTGATTCTGTTTAATATTTTTGAAAATTCTTCTGTTTCGTTCTAGCCAGATCTGCCAACAAATAACCTTTGGAAGGACAGCCCATGCAGATTTGATTATCTGATTTTTAGGAGGAGGGCTAGGATATCTGTTTGCCCAATTAGAAAAGAGATCAGCGGTGGAACAAGGAAGAAAAAAGTTAGGATCCAAATTGTGGATAAAGGAGAACCAAATCTGCTTAGAGAAATTGCATTCAAGGATTAAATGGACTGTTGTCTCTGCATTTTCGTTACACAACGAGCAGATGGAGGGACTGTAGAACCCTTTTCTCTGCAGGATTTCATACGTTAGGATCTTGCCATGGCAGAGAAGCCAAGAAAAGAAGTCGACTTTGGGCCATGAAGGGAAACGCCAGACCCCCTGCCAACGTGCAGGGTCAGGGGGGACGTATGGCCTCTCTTTCAGCTTGGCATATCCCATGGAGACAGCATAACCTTTGGCATTCGACCCCTAGCCTTTTGTATCTCTTTTCCTCATGCACGTGGGTGCCAAGCCATGAAGGAGGTCAAGCAGCGTGGACCATTCGTTGGACAGATGAGTCGACACCTCAATACGTTTCCAACCTGCCCAGACAGAATCGCTCCAAAGAGAAAGATCCCACAACGAACACAACCCCTCTCTATCCATCCAGCATCGCAGTGCTCTAATGGAGGCTCTGTCTTCAATTGGGTCCTTATTCATGATTTTATTAGTCCAGATATTGATCTTTTTGCCGTTTCCTGGTATCCAATAGAAGTGCGCATTGATTAAGGGAGCAACTTTAGCATACAGTTTGAGAAAAGATGAATTAGGCAAATGGATTACATTGTCTAAACAGGTAGAACGAGGACCTCTGAAATATTTTTTCTAGAGAGCCAATTGGGCCCAGCCAGGCTTGGGCGCAATGATCCTTCAAATAATCTTAGCTGCCATGGCCACATTTTGCTGACAAAGATTTTTGAAATTCAAACCACCCTCCCACAGTGGTTTGGAGATGGTTTCCCAGCTGATAAGAGGAATCTTGTTTTCATTTTGTTTGCCTCCCTTCCAAAAAAACCTCCGCATGAACGCTTCCATTTTTTTTAATATGCTTGCCGGAGCGAGAAGCACAACAAATTGAAATAGAGGAAGGCTGGTGAGCACAGATTTAATAAGGATAGATTTTCCAGCAGTGTTGAGCCAGGAGAAGCCCCAGGCTTGGATCCTAGTCTTGAATTTTTCAAGCTAAGGGAGCCAGTCTTTGCTTGTAGATCTCTTATGAAAAACAGGAAGGCCCAAATATTTGAAGGAGCTCCAAGTGGAGGAGGCTGCAAACCCCAAACATCTAGAAATAGCGGAGAGCAATCTGGGCGAAGTGTTCTGCTGAATATATGACATTTGTTCTTATTTACAATGCTGCAGAGGCTTCACTGAAATCATCCAAAACTGCTTTGAATTTGGAGGCAAAGGAGAGAGAGGCAACTCCCAAAAACAGAGTGTCATCCACAAATAGGGCGTGGTTTATGTTTTTGATCCCTCTTGCAATACACAGTCCATTGATATCTTGATCTTGCATCTTTTTGTCTAACAGGAAGCTGAGGATAGAGGCTTGGATGACAAAAAGTAGAGGGCAAAGAGGACACCCCTGTCTTAGCCCTCTTGAGGCTTTGAAGAAATCAGTGGCTCTACCATTTACAAGAGGATCAATCCATGGCTCCGAGATGCATGCCTAGATCCATTTGATGAAATTTTCTCCAAAACCAAACTTGCTCATGACTTTTAAAAGAAAGCTATGATTTACTCGATCAAAAGCATTTGCTAAATCAAGTTTAATCACCATACCTTGTTCTTTTCGAAGAAGACTTGAGTGAATTGCCTCTTGAACAAGGGTAAAGTTGTCCACGATCTATCTTCCTTGGATAAAGCCTCCTTGATTCTCCGGAATTATTTTAGGAAGAATGAGCTTCAGTCTATTTGCAATTACTTTAGTGATTAACTTGTACCTAGTATTGCATAAGGAAATCGGGCGGAATCTGCTGAAATTGTTGGCACCTTTTTCCTTTGGAATGAGGGCTAGGAAAGCGGAGTTTGTGCTGCCTCCTATTTTCTGAGTATTTTGAGACTTTTGAACCATTTTGAGCAGATCCTTTTCAACAATTGGCCAACAAACTTGAAGAAATCTGGCAGAAAAGCCATCCGGCCCAGGGGCCTTATCCGGATCCATGTCAAAGAGGGCATTTTTGACTTCGTCCTTGGTGACTTTGGCCTCAAGGATCTCGTTCATACGAGAAGAAATTGCAGAAGGAAAAATGTCTAGCAGATCTGAGAATTGGTCCGAGTCCTTATCCTCGCTATACAAGTTTTGAAAGTGAGAAGAGGCTGCTTTTTTTATGTCTTCAAAATCCTTGTAGGTGACGTTATCCTCCTTAATCTCAGAAATGGTGTTGAAGAATTTCCTGGCCTGGGCTTGTTTGTGGAAAAAGCAGAATTCCTGTCCCCTGCTTTGAGCCAGAGATTTCGAGATTTTAATCTCCAGTATTCTTCTTCAGCTAGGCAGGCCTTATGAAAGCGATGTTGCAGATGAGCCTCTTGGTCTAACAGCTCCTCTGTGACTATAGCGTGCTCCATATGAGTTTTATGAGAGGCAAGAGAGACTTTAATGGCTTTTCTTTCAGTAGCTGGGTTGGACAGGGTTTTGACCCATCATTTTAGATCGCCTTTTACCCTTCTAAGTTTTTCCTCCCAGATATAGAAAGGAGATCCATTGACAGGCTGACTCCAACAATCTTTGACTATTTGCATGAAGTCTGGTTCCTTGACCCAGAGGGGACTAAATCTAAAAGGAATAGGACCCAGATCTAGATGGGCCAGGAGCTCAAGCTTTATAGGCTTATGGTCCGAGATGCTGTTAGCAAGGATGTGCATTCTGGGTTCTAAACCTAGTAACAGATAGGAGCTTCAAATGAAAAATCTATCTAATCTGGCAGCAATATGACTAGGCCCACTCTTTTTTTAGACCAAGAAAACTTACCGGAAGAGGGTTTGATATCCAGCAAGTCCCAGTCCTGCAATAGATCCTCTGCCCATTCCCTTTCCGGATCTTGGACAGTGCTGCCTCCTCTTTTTTCGGACGAGTGGAGAGTGAGATTGAGATCTCTGACAATAATTATATTTTCCAGATTTGTCAAGTCTGCTTGGTGCCTTATAGAATCCCAACAATCCTTTTTTTCCCCGACATTGACTGGAGAATATACATTGAAGAGGCAAAATATTTCCTTAGTATCCAGATTCTACATTTTCAGCAGCAACTAGTGAGTATTTCTAGCCTCAAAGGTGACTGCAAATTTTCTGGGGTTCCACAGAGTGCCAATCCCTCCCGATGCGCCCCGGGCAGAGATTTCTCTTGCTTCACTCTTGAACCATAGTTTCTTGCTTGCTTGCAGGAAGACTACGTCTTCTAGCTTAGTCTCCTGGACGAGAAGTATGTCTGGAGTTTCTGTTCTTATTAAGCTTCTCATGGCTTCTTCCTTAACATTACTCCCCATACCTCTACAATTCCAGGAGATGACCTTCATTTTTTATGTTTTTGGTGGGCTCCCTTGGAGCCTTGGGGCTGATTTTTCGACATCCTAAACTTTGAGGCTAGCATTTTTTCCAGAGTTGGCTGGCTGCCCTGTAGCTTATCTTTATAAGTCTCTTGCTCTCTTTTTTCCTTATCAATTTTGCAGCCTCTTGTAGATCTTCGTATCGAGGTTTGGGATTCTCCTATTTATCCTTCCTCCTCTGACTCGTATGTTTCCTGCTCTTCTTCCTCATATTCTAAAGTCATATCTTTGGGATCTTCGGCACTTGTTCCTTTGAGGGAGGCTGAGGGAGTACCTATGCTTGGAGAAGCTGGATTTTGGGTCTCGGTTTCCTGAATAGCTTCTGTCTACTGGCTTAGTGGGTCAAATTTGTTTTCTTGCACCTTTTTGGAAGGGGGGCGTTGAACATTAGCCTGTAGAGGGCCTTTTCCAGAGGGTCCTCCCGGTTTTTTCCCTTTGTGATTGATTTTTGCTCGCTTGACTTGGTTCCAACCCTCTTCAATCCCTTTCTCTGGCTCTGTGTTGGACGGACAGTTTCTAGCAAAATGTCCATGAACATGGCATTTCCTACATTTGAACGACAGTTGCTCATAGTCCAAGATCTGCACATGAGACCAGCTGTCGACTTTGATTTTGATAGCCTCTGGAAGACCCACCTCTAGATCTACTTCTACGTAGATCCTGGCACAGTCGTATTGGTCCTTGTTGTTTTCCCGATCTATGAATTTCCTGAGAGTGTTTCCAATGTGTTTCAAGGAATCCCAGTTCCAGCAGTGAACTGGCAGATTTGGAAGACGAACCCACACCGGGACAGCCTTGGGAACATCGACAGCTGGATCAAAGTCCGGAGTCCATTTGTTCAGATAGAGGCCTTAAGAACCCATGAAATACAGCCCATTTTGAAAGATCAAATCTTTGTCTTCTTTGGAGGAAAATTCAAAGAGGAAGTACCCTCGCCCCAGAAAGTAAGAGGTGACATTTTCCTTGATCAGAGGAGCCCAGTTCCTGTTAACCCATTGCTCAGTAGTTTTCGGAGAAGGCCACAATCCCGTGAATTGGCCAATGAGACCATGATCAGCCAAAGATAAAGCTACTTGAATGGGGGCCTCTGGAGGCAAAGAGATCTCAGGAATTTCATCGAGCTTCTTAACAAATTTGGATGCTTCGTTTCTTTTCTTCTGAGGCAAACCAGCAAGAAGCTGGTTGAAAGCGTCGATGGCAGGAGAAGAAGGTGGATCCTTAGAAGGACCCAACGTCTCCATAGGAAAGGGCTGAGGCCGGCTACCGCAGGGGCAGCCACGCAGCAGAAACCCTAGCGTAACTCAAAACGCGCAGAGAGTCCGTCCCAAAAAGAGGTGGGGCATTCCCATGAATGTTATAGCATGAAAAATTTTATATTCATTTTAACAACAACAAGGGGCATTCCCATAATTAATTTTATAATTTTAGTTATTAGTATTTAATTAATTTATTGACCTCGATTAATTAGTTAATTGTAATTATTTAATTTAATTTGTAAATAATTAATTAATTATTGATTATTATTTTATTAACTAATTGTGCTACAAAACCACCAGGTTCAAGAGAATTGTATATATGTTAACCAAATATAACACATTACATTATACAAAATTAAAACATATTTAAAAAATATACATAGTAAAAATTATATTTAAGTTCCCAGAGCTTGGAACTAATTTTAGTTTAAACAAAATTTACGGGGTCCCAGGCTTGTCGGATCCCCCTCACCTCAAGATATAGTAATATATAATGGGCTCTGCTTCTCCACCTCTCCTTCATATTCAACCTTCCTCCCTATCGGGCCCCAACTCCTCCTTATCCATCATGTCTTATATGCCGACTCCCCTCCCATCCTACTTATAACTCCCTCTCCCATCATACATCCCACCCAATCCTATATACTAACTCCATTTCCCATTTTTAAATTGACAGGCTCATAAATGGGACCCAAAAAGCCACCATTGCATATTTTTTATTATTATTATAGAAACATGTAGCATTTTATATATATCAAAACTAGAAACAAGCCAAGTCCATTAGATTCAAGTATTTATCTAGTTTAGTTCTTTCCAAATTCAAAGGAGTACTTATAGCTACCCTGGCTAGTTACTACTATCCTTATTACTGCATGTAAATTGTATTTCCTCCAAAAGACTCCACAAAATTTGGAAAAACAAAAAAACATAACACAACTATATATAAAAGAACCAACTACCCATTGCCTGCCAGCTCCTCTGGTGGGTTTTCCTCCTGAACTGTGTGTTCACCAGTTCCAATAGAGATATTAATTCCTACCCTGCAACATTCCTGTATCTCTTCCTTGCTATCTTGAGTATCGGGTAGTGTCATTTCCCTTAGCCCAAAGACTTCCTTCGGCACACTAAATGTTATCGCTTCTACCTTGACTTCCATGTTGTCAACTTTGAAATTCAGATTGATCATTTTTCTATTCAGATGGTCCACAGAATTTTTCAACAGCTCCAAATCCTTCCTTATTCCAGTGATTTGATAAATCACAATTGTGAATTGGTCAAGTACTTCCTGGGTGATTTGCTCCCTAATTTTCACTAGCATCACCACAATATCCTCCTTAGACACTGACCGTGCTCCTCCACAATGTCACCACTTGCACTGGTTCTGGAGGATGCCATGTTGAGTGTAATCTAGCCCTGTATGCGAATAACCTTTAAGTTTAATTGTTTCATCCATCTCCTGATATTACTATACTGATCCTTGTTAAATGCGGTTAACATCCTATTGCATTGAATGCAATTCCCCAGTCGATGATTGTAACCACCCCTCCCAAATTTACTATTGAAATTTTCAACAAGAAACATTGAAAATGGAATCCAGAAAATGGCATCGAGAAATGGCACCATATGAGGCTTTTGATTTAATTTCCCCTTAATTAAATTGGAAGAGAAATTTTAATTTCATCTCATGACAATTTGTATTAGTTAATTGAGTTAGGATGACTTAGTTAGCTTAGGAAATTCGAGTTAGAGGTTAGAGATGAGGCATGTGAAGTTCTCCCATGATTTTAGGGGGTCCGGTTACAATTATTTGTGAGTTGTAATTAGTTAACTCAATTAATTGTGTTAAAATTAGTTTAACTAGTTCCAACTGAGAGATGAGCTAGTGGTAGGCCCAGTGAATTAAATATGATTTAATTCACAACTAGTGATCAATCAATTAACTGATAATTCACTATAAATATTTGTTGCATGTCATTTCTAAGGAAGTCCCAGTTGAGACTGAGGTTAAAGGGAAGAGATCTATCGGTTGCACTATTAGAAAAGTGTACAGTTCATGCATGAGGTCATCGAGAAGGCCCTGAAGGATTGCGCAATCATTAATTTGTATTTTCCTAATTAATAAAGGCTCAATTATCCCAAGAATGCATAATCAAGTTAGGCCAGGAAGAGGCAAGCAAAAGGTTAAATACTTGACTGATTTTGCTTAGATCGAAGCCATATCTGAGCTAGATCAAATTGAGACAGTCAACGAAGTGCAGAGGTTTCTCAGTGGAGGAATAACATTGTATTTTTTATGATCTTGACCATATGAAATATAGATATAGAGGGGTTTTGAGCAGTTACTTTCCTAGATACATATTGTGTTGTTTTATTGATTATTTCTTTCTCTTACAACTTGTTATGTGATTGTGCGATCGAATTTTGTTTCCGCAAATTGTAGAAGGATTTAATATTTTTTTTAGTACATTACAAGATCAGTTTAAATCTCGCTGATAGAATTTTTACATTTAACTAGTTTCATCGGTCTTCCAAGGTAAAAATGAGAGGAAAATATACTATGACATTACCCGACCTCATAGATCCCATTAAGGAAGTGGGGTTGACTGTTGAATACAAACTGACATAACATGAAAATCCTACAGGGGCTACAGGTCACTCAAAGGCTGAGTAACCACCCAGGTGGCCAAAAACTAAGCTAAACACCCTTTTGTTTCTAACCTGGGTCCCAAACCACACTCACAAAATTCCCTCCATGCGGTTGGAAGCCTCCAACCACATGCACGAGCCTACATCCATGTAGTTGCAACCAATTTTTCCTAGTTTTGAGCATGCGGTCCTAGGATCAGTGCCACCTTTTCAGGCCTAACTCCAAACCATTGCCTAGAAATTCCTGAGAATTTTCAGAATCATTTTTAACATGCATACGAAGCTAACATTCAATCTCAACTCAAAAATTGGTGTAAACTGGCCAAAACATAATAGGAATTTTGTCAAACACATGGAAAACATGTAAGCTAAAAGTCATAAATACATATCTAATAGTTAAAGTTTTAGATTCATGTTAGAGTCATCGAGAAGGCCCTATGCCTTCTACACATAACTACAACACCACTGATTGGTCCATACATTCATTACTCATAAATCGCTAAGAAAATCATGACAAGAGCCATAGAAGATACAAATAATATAAACAACATATAACCAAAAAATAACCAACATATAAACATTGGAAACTCAACCATAATATCTTTAAAACACTACCAATAAATACACATGAATCATAATAGAAGAATAAATCTTATTAACATAGGAAAATACCAACCTAGTTAGGGACTTGCACGTACCACCCGACTATAGATTGGGTTGAACCAAATCTCTCTTTTAGCCAATCACCCCCGCACCATATTCAAAGCATGACTGTGGGATCTCATTGAATAAACCAAGCAAAACCAAACCAGGGATTACAAATGCCAAACCACCTCAACCCTCAACCAATGATTCCACCTCATGACCGAACATCACTAACACCAACCAGATCGGTCTCTACCCAAGTTTTCCAGGGCTCTAAGAACTAGTAACTCAACCCACAACCTTCCAAGGCTCTAAATCGTTTGTTTAACTCGACTCCAAGACTAGTAACTCAACCCACCAAGGGCTCCAAAGAATTTTCCAACCTAGGATCCAATATTATTAACTCAACCCAACGTTGGAAATGAGCTCACTACTGAGAGGGGGGGTGAATCAATAGTGCGAGGGTTAATTAAATCTAGAATTATTTTTACCAAAAACACCCAGTTGTTAGAACAAATAATTTAGTCACATATGTAGAATGTTAAATAAAACTATAAAAAACTCAAAAAGACCATGAAAAATATCAATCATGCACCCAAGGGAACACAAATGTTTCTGGCGGAAATCCCCCTCCAGGGAAAAACACCACCTGCTTCTATTGTTTCTCAAATATTCTATTATGTTGAACAAATTTTTACATGGAAGAGCTAACATCCATTAGCTGTAAGAATCAACTACTAAGATAGTTTTGGTAGCAACAACAGATAAAGAGAATCTTCTCTCAAAACTATATGAACACCCGTTCACTGGAAGCCACCATGACCAACGAGCCTAGCCCAATACCACCGGACTCTAGAGAAATATGTTTCTCATTCTGATTTGTTGGCTAGAAAACCCCCACCTTCTCTACATATTGTCTACTATGAACCTGAATTCCCTCAACACCTCCATGTGAACCACGTTTCATGAATTTTCAAAATGGGCTCTCAAACCTGCTCAACATGAGCAACCTACTAGCTTCACTGATCTGAAAATGATAAGCTGATATAAACACACTACTCAACATAGCTACAAATGTATAATTATCTTTGAAAAAGTACCGTAGCATTGATTCACTCCATCCATACAGTCACACCATAAATCAACACACTCACTAAAAATACTCACAAGAATATATGTCAAAATATCCTCAAAATCCTCCAATCAATACCTTGGGAAAATACCATGGATATCCCAATACCATGGACACCTATACCATAGTAAACTCCAGGTCAATACCACGGGTCAATACCATGGTTATGAAAATACCAAGTGCACCTGTACCATGTTAATTTCTAAGCCAGTACCGTAGGCAGATGGCATGATAATACTAATAACTATCATGCCAATGCCAAGTTCCGACTTGCACCACACACAAACCAATACCAATGTAATGATACCATAGTAATACCAATACCTGTAATTCCAATAACAAGGTAAACATCCTGCAACTAACAATCCAAGCAACATAATCATCTGCAATACATGCCCAGGTTGACATTAATGCCAACCATCAATGACTGCAACCAGCAAATGCACCATCAACTACATCATCAATGCCAACAATATCCACCTTTGGCATTGATGGAAACCCTTGTTAAACCATCAAACTAACACTGTCCTCTGAACAATTGATCTCCTCAAGCACTCGCCCTTTGACATCAATGGAAAAGGGTTAAAACACAACAATGAAATCATTACTCCATCGATCATCCACTGGGTCATGAAAAACTCCCCCTAGACACTAAATGGGTCTCAACAAGCAGAAATATCATATTCTCCATGTCATGATAGTAGCAGTAGCACAAACAACAACTCAATCTATCAACGACAATAACACATCATAACTACTAGCAGGAGCAAAAAATAGATATATCATAGAAACAAAAAACTCAGTAGCACCAACTATAGCAACATATCTCTCAACCAAAACAACAACATAATCATCAATAACAACATAACATGATCTCTCTTTCTCCTAAGGTAGCAACAACAACATCTGCATGAAGACAAAACCAAAGCAATCAACAACCAAAGCATCAACTAAACACCAAGCGGATTAACAACCACACAACAAACATTCTCCCCCTGAGCACCATCACCACTGCAATCATGACTGTATCATATCAGAAAGTACACAACATACATGCTCCCCCTGAGCTCAGCTTGAAGTCATCATCATTAACCTACAAACAATGCCTTCTCGTTAAATAGTATACCTCATGTATCAAGAGATTGAATCCATATGACTGCTACAGTGACTCTTACTATCACCAAATACTGACATCATGAACTCAACATTTACATCCTTCACCTAATGCAATGGAGCTATATCAATGACAACCAAAGATTGACTAGCACTGAAATGTGCATACATGACTGAATGATTCCTTTTAATGGATGGCATAGTTCACATGCACCTTTACAATGCTTCATCATTGAGTACAAGACTATGACAATCAAGCTCACATATGACCAAAAAATAAATGAATGTCCTCTTTAATGTGCAAGGAATCATGGCTCTCTTTACACTTATGCAATGCCAAAATAATACAGTGATATCATCAGCCCATGAAAGGAGACTTCATTGTAAATATATGAACACCTTCAACCATGTATAATTTTACCACTCCTGCAATAAAAAATTGTTAGCCAACAAAACCAATACATTTTCAAGCCATAATTTTCATCACTTGAGCTAGCTTTTGCTTACACGAAGAGAAAAATTTCATGCACTAAAAAAACAAAAATTCACACAAGTCCTTTTATCCCCCTCTTATCATTGAACTGTAGTCCTCTATCTATTCAAGTAACAAAAACATTCAAATCTGCAACTCCAAGGATTCCATATATCTAGCATCATCATCTCCATATTAGAGCAATTTCACATTTGTCTTCACAAAAAGGATTACACCAAAATAGAGTGTCATCCAATTGCTTCCTTGGGCATCAATACATCAATGCTAATCTCGTAAGCTTCATTAAAACCCATGCAATACAAACTCTATCAACATGAAAAACGCTCTACATGACTTCCCTCAGGTCATGCTACCGAGATACATTGATTCCACTCCTGTCAAATTGGAATCGAGAAATACAAGGCCCATGTCTTTAGAAAGACAGGATCACGACTTTATGATTTACGGTGATGCCATGAATTTCATATTTCAATAACATATAAAATGAGATAAATGTTAATCACAAGAAGACTTGTCTAGAATGCTCCATCATAAGCATATCTCCATCACAAGCAGATCTATCCAGGAAGCTCCAAAGAGGGCATCATCTCCCGCTACCCAACCAAGGTGGCCACCATTTAGTGTCACTACGAGCAAGAAAATAGGATTTTTCTTGATATCATCTCGAGGGATACCACGAGAGGGAGCTATTCGATCATTTTCAACCTAGATTCATAATAAATAAGTTTTGACATATTTAATAGAGAGAGAACTATTTGAATTGTTGTATTAGTCATCTATTGTTTTGTACCCAAACGATATCCTTGGTAAGCCTTTATCAAAATCCCTTACAGACCTTACTTTAGTCACCATGGATATATCATATTCTCCAACACTTTTGGATATATAAATGTCATTGTTGTACATTCCATCAAAAAAATGGGTCTCTGAAATTCTCTTGAAATTTCACGATAGATACATTGTATGTCTATATATATATATATATATATGCTCAATGAAGAATAAATAATCGTGCTTCACTGACAATGAGATCTTTGTTCCATTTGGATAGCAATGCATACATCTGGTTTGATATTTCAATGACGATTCCCTAAGTTATTGAGGTTGTGACATGTTACAAAGATCATAAACATGTATACATTGAGCCTACCACCAATTAGTAACCAAATAGTGACACACACTCTAGTTGTGCCCTTTCCAATTCATCAAATTTAAATTATCTATCTATATGATGATGATAATGATGAACTATTAGGTATCATAAAAGTCCAGGGATTCTATGACCAGAAATTGACAAGAACTATTGGCAGCTTCCCTTACCCAAATCATGACGACTTCATCTTTGCCACTGTCACCTTGGAAAATGCATCCTTGAATCTGATGGTAAAACAACTTAATATCATAGATTTTCATATTTTTTGTTTTATCAGAACATCATCGTCATTGTCATTGACATTGATGTCCAACCCTTTGTTGGATCTCTAGATTACTTTCAACAAATTCACGTCATACTTGATCCTAGTCTGAAAAATTGTGCGCACAAATACTTCCCACTTCAGGGAGGAGGATGAAGGAGGAAGTTGGCGTTGAAGATACATTCCCCACACACATCATCTCATAACTACACCTAGACAATCACATTTTTAGTATGAGTAAGATAATGACTTCCTATCTGATAATTGTCGAAATTGAAATACATCTCCACGTTGTATTAAAGGAAGGCATCATCCATCCTTGAGGCCCAACCGCGTGATACCCAACTCCACTTAACAAAAAATTATCGATGCAAACATGCCATATGTCTCTGGTCTTATTTTTCGTAGGATCAAATGATGTCTCCTGCATTCCGCTTTTGATAACTCCCGTGATCATCCAGAGATTGACAACATTTTATAATCATCCTTTTTAGGTTTAGGTAGAATCATTGCATTCCAATGTAATTCTATCCACAATCTTGCCTGGAAAAACCACATCCGATAACCCTGAGAGAATCGCCCCATTTTTCCAATATAAAAAATAGAGTGAAGGAAAATATGCTCGTGATGTTGTATGATTGGGATTTGGATAGAATACCACAAACCACTAGAAGAGGAATCAGGGAGGCAATCCAGAGGGTTCAAGAGAAACTAGGGACCTCGCCATATGACGCAACACTCAAATTTGAGCATCCTCGTGAGAACAAAAACAAAGGTCGAAAAAAATACCTGCCACAAAAATCAAAATGAAGCAATGGCCAAGTGCACAACTCACTCGTACATTAATAGGATCAAGAAACATTTTTTATAATGACCCCCTAATCCTTGCGCAAAAGTAGATCCGAGAAATTTTCTTCTCTCATCATACACCAAGCCCTAAGGATTTCCTCTTCCAACTTCTCAACCTTGTGCTTGTAAATAGAATCCTTCTCCAAATTAGATATAAGAGGAGAACAAAACCTTTTTCCACTCTTTGATGACCGCGATGGGTAATTTTCTCCACATCACATAACTTCTCAGCAGTTCAATGTGTTCTGACCTTTTATTTCAATGCTCTCATGTTTACATTCACACTGTGGTGGACCAAATCATTTAATCTTCGTTTTAAGACTGGATCAATCCAATCAACCAAATTAAAATTAAATCAAAATGCCCAATGCTTTTAAAATAATTAATTGATGATCACAACAACAACCACACCAAGGCCAGTTGCACCATTACAAAAATTTTAATGTGTTTATATTTTTGCAATTAACACCACACATCTACAAAAAGACTAGAACAATAATATTGAAGATAGCTAATGATTCAATATTCATTGCAGTGCATCCAAGAAAAAAAAAATTCACATTTTTTAGCATAATAAATTATTGTGTCATGAGAATGATTTATTAACCCCCTTGACCAAAACTAGTATTGTATCCAATGCACTCGATTCTTCATTTCCCATTTATTTATTTATTTATTGACACCATCGCACCAACAATTTATGAGATCCTATATTGAATTCTTCCCAATTTAGCTTTTAAATTTCTTTGCACTTAGCCTTTTTGCTTCAATTTTGTGTTTCTCATTTTACATATTTTTTTATTTAGAATGCTAATAATAGATCTCCTTGTGAAGAGACTTAGTTGCATCAACGCTTGCTGATTTTTCTATAATTTTATTATTTACATGTACACACCATGAGATTCATAGATTATTTTTGCATGGAAATCGTTGAGCTAGGTGGTCGATCTCAACTCATATATCATAATTAATGCCAGGCGAAAAACATATTAGATAAAAAGAAAACTTACACCAGTTGCTGAGGGGACATTTCTTGGAGGATCTCCCCCTCAATCTATGATATTTTGCTTCCTGCTTCCCCTGAGGCTAAGTTGTTATCAAATTTCTTTATGCTCCTTTCTCTTCTAGAATTTAGCATTTTGGTCTCTTTCTTTTGGTGGTTTTTTTGTTGTCCATATTCTTTTGGAGCTCACCTGCAGATTGCTTTGATGCATGGTGGAATAACTCACACCAGGACTTATTTTCTTCCATCTAGACTCCATGATGGCCAAGGGAAAATTGCAGTGTTTGGCCATATGGCCTAAATTATCACAGAAAAAACATATAATGTGCTGACAAAATGGCAGAAATGGCTCAAAATGCTTATTCATCTGCTTCCTCCATTCAAAACATTTATGCCTAAAATTATTACACCTGTAACAGTAACAATGAAATGAAATTTTATACCTGGCCAAGGATGAGCTTACATGATGTGCCCTTTTGTTCAATTCCTTATTTTGCTGCATGCTTTTGCAGTTTGTAGCAATATGCCCAAGATTTTGACATATGGAGCATTTAATTGATCTTCCACTCTTGTTATTTTCAAGGTTGGTACCATATTTTTCTATTGGTTGTTTAAATTTTTATTTTTATCTCGTTTCTCCCTTATGAAGGCTAGGATCTGGGGATTTTTGGTTGATCTTCAGTTAAGTGGCTTTCTCTTTTAAATTAATTTTCAATGCATCCACTTCTGCCTCCAATGTTTCACATTGAACTTCTTTCTCCTCATAGTGCTTTCTCATTCCTTCTTCAAATTTCCTTGTTTTGTCTAATTGAGTTTTTATTTGATGATTTCTTCTCTGTAAATATACTCATCAAGTATTTTTAGTCAATTTTGCTGGCTTTTATTTTTTGTTGCAATATTTCTAATTTCCCCCTCTAGGATAGCTATCTTGCATGGCTCTTCATCTTCTAAATTTTCTGGGAAAACTTTACCTCCATTTCTCTCCAAAATATTAAACTAAATTGATTTGTTATCATCTTCAGAATCATCGATCTCTAGAATTTCATCATCATTATAAGGAAATGTACAACTAGATATAATATGGTCACTACATTTACCTTCATCATTTTTAACCATCAAGAAAAGGGGTTCTTCTGAATTTGAAATATTCTTCACTTGTTTGTTGCACTTTATTTTCTAATAATACTTTCTCTTATTTTTTTCCATGCCCCACGATCTTCTCTCAAGTGATCAAGCTTCATCGAGAGAACCCTGCTCTGATATCAATTGCTGGAAATGAGCTCACTACTGAGAGGGGGGGGGGGGCGGTGATCCTCACAAGGCGAGGGTTAATTAAATCTTCAATTCTTTTTACCAAAAACACCCAGTTGTTAGAAATTCGTCATTTATTCACATATGTAGCATGGTAAATCAAAAGCTAGTAAAAACTGAAACACCATAAACAATATCAATCATGCACAAAAGGGAACACAAATGTTTCTGGTGGAAAACCCCCTCCAGGGAAAAAAACCACCCGCTGTTGCTGCTACTAAATTCTTCTATTGTGATGAACAATTTTTTACATGGAAGAGATAACACCCATTAACTGGAAGACTCGAATACTAAGAAAATTATTCTAGCAACACCAGATAGAGAGAATCTTCTCTCACGACTCTAGGAACACTTGTTCACTGGAAGCCACCACGACCAACGAGCCTTGCCCTATACTACTAGACTTTGGAGAAATTTGCTTCTCGTTTTGATTTGTTGTCTAGAAATCCCGAACCTTCTCTACACATTTTCTACTATGAGACTAAACGCCCTCAACACCTCCATGTGAACCACGTTTCATGCATTTTCAAATTTGGATCTCAAACGTGCTCAACATGAGCAACCCATCAGCTTCACCAATCTGAAAATGATAAGTTGATATACACACACTACTCAACACAACTACAAATGTATAATTATCTATGAAAAAGTATTGTATCACTCACTCACTCCATCCATGCACTCACACCATAAATCCATAGATTCACTCAAAATACTCACAAGCATATATGTCAAAATATCCTCAACAATATCCAATCAATACCTTGGAAAAATATCATGGATATCCCAATAGCATGGACACCTATACCATTGTAAACTCTAGGTAAATACCATAGTTATGCCAATACCAAGGGCACATGTACCATGGTGATCTCTAAGCCAATACCATAGGAAAATACCATGGTAATACTAATACCTATCATTCCAATACCAAGTGTCGACCTAGACCACACACAAACCAATACCAAGGTAATGATACCATTGTAATACCAATAAATGTAATGTAAATACCAAGGTAAACACCCTGAAACTAACAATCCAAACAACATAATCATCTACAATACATGCCCAGGTTGACATCAATGCCGACCATCAATCACTGCAAACAACAACTGCACCATCAACTACATCATTAATGACAACACCCAAGTTGTCCCAAGGATTCTAAAGCATTTGTTCCAACCCATAACCATAAAGAATTATGCACACCAATTAGAAAACAATCAAGTGGAAAACCCACAACACCATGGATATCCAGGAAATGACAAGGCTAAGCTAAAACCATTGTCAATCTAGGAAATCCTCCATGCCAATGATATATCATAACCAAATGATAACATGCATCTACCATGTATCAAGGAAATAATACATGCAACTTGTTACCTGCAAAGCAATCCAACCATAGTTGTTGATCCTCTTGTTCCCTTACACTCTCCTGATTTCCTTTGCCTTCTTTCTCCAAACCCAATGTATGCCAAAGTGCTCCAAGGATACTCCAAGAAAAGTCTAAGTTTGCAAGAGTATGAAGGAATAGAGAGAATAGAGAGAGAGCTCCACCAAAGAACTGCCAAAAGCTATGAACTTATCCTCATAATATTTTTTTTATCATTGAGGCCTCTATTTTCTTTAATTTTCCTTGATTTTCCTTCAATTTCCTCCTCGTACATTTCTATGACCTTTCATCTTCCTTTTCTCCAATTTTCCATTATTTTCATAAATAAAATGCCAATTATTTTCACTTTTCCTTTCCCAATTTCCATAGCCACTAATTAATCACCAGTGATCCCCATCATTATGTTTTACCCAACATTAAGATTAGAATACATGTCCCATGACCTTGGTTATTATTTTTATTTACATAGGAAATCAACCAGGGGTTGTTACAAACGTGTCCCCCTTGGGGGAACACCGTCCTCGATGTTAAATGACACTTATAAAGCAGAAAAACACATGTTTCCTATGGAGATTTATAACATAACTCGATACAACGTTTACATCATATCATACAACTGAAGACATAACCAACATATCATGAACACCATACTGCTTATTGGATATTTGTAACATAGCTCGATGTGATATGTACATACACATGCATAAAAAGACAACCAAAACACAACATCGAAACATATATCAAAATACGCCTGCTCAACTAACGAATAGAGAAGGATACATATCTCGCATATGATCAACCATCTCCCATGTAGCTTAATTGAGCTCAAAGTGTTTCCACTGCAATTTAACCTGCTCAATTTCTCGATTCTGGAGCATGAGCATATTTCACTGCAAAATGCACTGAGGTTCCAGATGGAATACTCCTTCTGGTTCCACCTGCAATACAGACCAATCAATCACATGATCAAAACCTTTCTCATACTTCTTAAGCAATGACACATGGAAAACATCATGGAATTTCACTATCAGAGGCAATACAAGTCGACAAGCCATTGGTTCAATCCTATCAAGAATCTTGAAAGGCCCACAATACTGAGGTGCCAACTTGGCACATAATCCAATCCTCAAGGAGCTCTTCTTGGGCTTCATGAATAATTACACATGTTACCCATCTTGAAACTCCTTAAACACCATATTTTGATCTGCATAACTCTTCTACATATCCTGTGCCACCTTTAGATTCTTCTTGATCACCTGCATTTTTTGTTCCATCTCTACCAAGATATTCGGTCCAATCAACACCCTCTTCACTGGATCACTCCAACTAATTGGGGTCTAATA
Organism: Pinus albicaulis; assembly: GCA_034641835.2. Classification (NCBI taxonomy): domain Eukaryota; kingdom Viridiplantae; phylum Streptophyta; class Pinopsida; order Pinales; family Pinaceae; genus Pinus; species Pinus albicaulis. The sequence continues at coordinate 904,980,859 of CM076581.1, forward strand.
ACTCCGCCCGTAAATTTCCTCAAATGGACTCATCCTAAGAGACTCTTGATACCCATTGTTGTAATCAAACTCAACCAGCGGAAGATACTCTCCTCACTTATGTTTTTGATGCATAAAATGTATTCTAAACCCGTCCTCAAGAATTCTATTGACCCTCTCTATATGTCCATATATATATAAATGATAAGATGTACTAAAGACCAACTTTGTCCCCAAACCTAAAAACAAATATTTCCAAAACCTGGAATTGAACTTGGCATCTATGTCTGACACAATCTTCGTAGGAATACCATGTAACCTCGCTATCTCCCTGATGAAGACCTGGGCTACCTCACTATTTGAAATCATAGACTTCACTGGAACGAAGTGAGCTATCTCGTCAAATTTTCAACCACAACCATAATGGAATCATGTTGTTTGGATGTCCTCACAAAACTTGTAATGAAGTCTATGGATGCTTACACTCTACTTTTACCTATTGAAAATGCAAACATCTCGCAACAAAATCTGCCACCTCTTTCTTCAAGTTTGGCCAATGATAGAAATTCTTAACTGTTTTCAATTTCTGATATCTCAGATGACTTGAATATGGCTTGACATGAAATTCCCTCAAGATAATCTTCTTTAGCTCACTGTTTTCTGACACATAGATCCTGTCCCTAAATCTTACCATGCCATCTACTGTGAGATGATATTCCAAATCATGTTCACTTGTACCCTACTATTGTAACATGTGCTTAAGTTGATGGTACTTGTCATCCTATTGTCAAGCCTATAAGACCTGATCCTGTAAATATTTCCCATATGAACTCATAGTTGTGATGTGATTTACTTGCACTCTTTTGGTAAGAGAATCTGCAACCCGTTTCTCTTTACCCTTAATGTACATCATCTCGAAGTCAAACTCACTGAGCATGGCCAACCACATAGATTTCCTGTCATTCCGATTAGGTTGGTAAAAAAAATACCTCAACCCACTGTTATCACTCGTCAAAATGAACCTCCTACAAAGAAGATAGTGTCTCCACATATTCAATGCATGTATGATCGTTTCGAACTCAAGATCATGCGTCACGTAGTTATGCTCGTGCTCATTCAATTTCCTTGACGCATATCATACTACATGTCCTTCCTGCTCTAGGAATCCACCGAGTCCCCTCTTAAAGCATATGTACATACCACAAACTATTTATTTAAATATGAAATCTTTAGAACTCGAGTGTTTTTAAGAAACTGCTTCAACTGCTTAAAACAACTTGCACATTCCTCTATCCATTCAAAATTCTTTCCTTTTCTCTGCAATGATGTAATAGGATAGGAAATCAGTGAGAAATTCCCGATGAATCATCTGTAATAACCTGCTAACCCCATAAATGATATGAAATCATCCGCATTCCTAGGATTTTCCCACTCCATGATAGCTCTGATATTTTCTGGGTCTACTTCTATACCTTCCTTGTAAACCATATGTCCCAAGTAATGTATCTTCGTCTGGAAGAAATTGTATTTACTGAGCTTGGCATACAACTGATGCTCTCTTGGAAGTATTAACACTGCTTCCAAATGTTTTTCATGTTCTTCCTCATTCTTAAAATATATCATATTTTCATCTATGAATATTATCACAAAATTTTCCAAATAAGGATGCAACACACTATTCATCAAACACATAAAAGTAGCTAGAGCATTAGTCAAACCAAAAGGAACCACAACAAACTCATAATTGCATACCTGATCTAGAAAGCAGTCTTGTAGATGTCCTCTTATTTGATGTGTACCTAATGATATCCTGATCTCAAATCAATCTTTGAGAACATTGTTACTCCCTTCAACTAGTCAAACAAGTCATCAATCTGTGACAAAGGGTACCTGTTCTTAATTGTCACCTTGTTCAACTGCTTGTTATCAATATATAACCTAAGAGTACCATCTGTATTATTCATAAACAACATTGATGCACCCCAAGGCGACACACTTGGCCTAATGTATCCATTTTCAAGAATTTCCTTCAACTACAACTTCAGTTCCACTAACTCTGGAGTGCTCATCCTATAAGGTGCCTTCGATGTTGGTGCTTCTCCCAGCATCAACTCAATAAAAAATTCCACTTCCTTATGTGGTAGTAACTTTGATATCTCTACTGGAAAAACATCCTGGAACTACTACAAAAATGATTACCTCTTCAATAATTCTACATCCTCAACATCCTTACATTTGTCACTAGAAATATGAGTTGCAAACAATACACATCATTTCCTGCTACTGCACTTTTCCTGCATAGTTGTAACCATTCTCATAGATGTAGGCTTCTTCTTACCCTGCAATATTCTCTTCACTCCATTGTCATCCAAGCACTCAATAGCCTTCTCATAGAAATCCATCTTAGTCATGTGAATGTACAACCAATCCATACCCATAAACATACTGTATGATCCCAATGAAAGCACATTTAGACACGCTGATGTAGACATACTGTTTAACTCAAATTCACAAGATATTACCCAATGATGAACTCTTTTCTTAGTATTTGTAACCAAATGCACTAACCAAGACTCAATATGCACTTCTTTATTCAAATCACACTTATCCACTAGCTTAGGACCGATATAACTACAGTTAGATCAGGGTCAATCAAAATAGAAACAACTTGATCACAAAGCTTACCTTCCATCTTGATACTAGATGCATGATGATCAACCTTCCTATTATCCAATGTTGCATAAATTCGATGAATACTCTACCCAACATCCCCAACTGTCTATGCCTCTTGAGCACTGTAAATCTGCAGTTTTCCACCCTAATGTTGTGGATAATCTCTCCTGCAATGATCCTTGCTACAAGTCCAACACTACAAGGGATTCCTGCCATTAACCTTGTTCTATTCCTCAGACTGAAGTCCCTATCCTATATTAGTTGTATCGAACTTATTGTATGGTGTTTCATTCTCCTTGTCATTTGTATCCTATGTTTTTCTCTCTTCTTATCCCACTTTCCTTTTTTCTTATCGTGACCTTTCCAATCCTACTTAGTCTCGATCTTGTGTTTCAATTTCTCATAAAAATGCTTCAACTTTATGATGGCTTCCTTCATTGATATAGGCTCATCAAAATCAATCATGTCTTTGAATGATACCAACAACCCACTAATGAATCTTTGAATATTTTCTTTCTCCTTATTAATATAAAGCACATATCTCAGCAACTCTAAGAAACTACTAGTATACTCCTCATCGGTCATAGATCCCAGCTTCAGATCATAAAAATAATTTTCCCTGCTATCTTCGTATCTTTCAGATAGATACTTCTTCCTGAAAAGTCTCCAAAACTAACTCCAAGTCAACTCCTCTTCCTGAATGGCTCTGACATTATTCACATGTTCCCATCGAATGTTTCTTTTTCCTTTAATACTGAAAGTAGTTATCATGGCTTTCATATTTTCTGAATAATCATGTAATCTGAAAAACTTATTCATCCCAAGTAACCAAGCTTCTTCATCCCATTACTTCTTCATTTATCCTTAAAATGTAGGAAGCTTTTATTTCTTGAATTCCTCTAGAAAGTAATGCTTCTCACTCCTCCTATACGGATGGTGACGATGATGACAATGTTTTCTCTCTGAACGATAATTCTAATAGAACCCACAATCATTACCCCTCCTGTCAGGTGTATCCAAGAACCTACCATCTCTGACTGTATCAACCTTGTCAAACCTGTATCTTGATTGAGATCTACTTCTATATGCCCCATTAGTCCTTTCCTCCTGTCCATGATTGATACTAAGTGTTCCTTGTCTCTGCAAATCTAATAGACTCTGAAGAATAACTTCATTAAATTCTTCTTGATTTTCCCATGCCCTGACAAGTCTTTCCTATGACTGAGTAATCCTAGCATTATCCACCTTACAAATTATAATATATGCTTTCAAACTTCTCATTGTGTCTGATATGTCAAGGGAATACTCATCACCATGTTGTTCATTTTATCTATAGGGAGAATCACGTGAACTGTAGTCCACCATTTTGCTGGTTATATTTGATTCTCTACTTCATACAAACATACCATGTAAGATAAACCAATATAGACATAATTAACATACCTCAGTGAATTTTAAGGGAGGCTATCTCATTTGCAAGATCAATCCGGATAAGCAAAACATATGTATATATAATGAAATCAAAATATCAATCATCTCAACGTCAACATCATCAACCTCTACATGATGACACAACTACAACAATAACCATCATAATGCATACATGAAAAACACATCGAAAACTTGCATGCATGGATGACCAACACATTCCACCCATCCAATCCAAGTGTTGAACTTGGGAGCTTTGATACCATTCTGTAACCATCCCTCCTACATTTACCCAGTTTCACCGGCTTTCCAAGGTAAACATGAGAGGAAAAACTACTATGGCATGACCCGATCTCCTAGATCCCATTAAGGAAGTAGGACCGACTACTGAAGACAAACTGGCATAAAATAAATATCATATAGGGGTTACATGTCACTCAAAGGTTGAGTAGCTAGCCCAGGTGGCCAAAATATGAGTTGGACAACCTTTTTTCTGACTTGGGTCCCCAACCACACCCATAATAAGCCATCCATGCAGTTGGAAGTCTCAAAATACATGCACAACCCTGCATCCATGCGGTTGCAACCTAATTTTCCCAGTTCTCAGCAAATGGTCCTAGGATCAGTGCCACTTTTTAGGCCTGTCTCCATACCACTGCCTAGAAATTCTTGAGAAATTCCATAATAATTTCTAATATGGAAACAAAAATAAAAATTTAATCTCAAATCAAAACTTTACATAGACTGACCAAACATAACAAGCATTTTGTCAAACACATGGAAAACATGTAAGCTAAAGGTCATAAATGCATATATGATCATAAAAATATGAAATTCATCTGAGAATCACCGAGAAGGCCCTATGCCCTATCCACATAGCTACAACACCACTAATTAGTCCATATATTGATTACTCATAAATAACTAAGCAAATCATGACAAGAGCCATAAAAGATACACAAAATATAAAAAAACATATAACCATCATATAAACCATGGAAAATCAGCCATAATATCTCCAACACATTGCCAATAAATATAAATGAAACACAATAGAAGAATAACTCTAATTAACATAGGAGAATACCAACCAAGTCAGGGACTTCCACTTACCGCCTGACCATAGATTGGGATGAACCAAATCTCTCTTTCAACCAATCACCCCAACACCATATTCCAAGTGTGAATGTGGGATCTCATGGAATAAATCAAGCAAAACCAAACCATGTATTTCAAATTCCAAACCACCTCAACCCTTAACTAGTGAGTCCACCTCACAGTCAGAAACCACTAACACCAATTAGATCGACCTCTACACAAGCTGTCCAGGAATTAGTAACTAAAACCACCAAGGGCTCCAACCCAAGTTGTTCCAAGGCTTCTAAAGCATTTTTTCCTACCCAGAACCATAAGAAATTACAAGCTCCAATCAAAAAAAAAAAAAAAAATCAAGTGGAAAAACCCACAACACCATGGTTATCCAGGAAATGGCAAGGCTAAGCTAAAATCACTATCAATCCAAACAATATTCCATGCAAATGACAGATCATAACCATATGACAACATGAATATACCATGCACCAAGTAAATAATACATGCAACCTATTACCCGCAAAGAAATCCAGATGTAGCTATTGGTCCACTTGTTCCCTTGTGCTCTCCTGCTTTCATTTGCCTTCTTTCTCCAAACCAAATATATGCCAAATTGCTCCAAGAAAACTCTAAGTGTGCAAGAGTATGAGAGAATAAAGGGAGAGCTCCACCAAATAACTGTCAAAAGTTGTGAAATGATCCTCAAAAGCCTTTTTTATCATTGAGGCCTCTATTTTCTTCATTTTCCCTTAATTTTCCTTCAATTTCCTCCTCATGCAGTTATGTGACCTTCCATATTCATTTTCTCCTCGTAGGCTTTAACCCTGTACAGAAATTATCTAAGAATGAATCTTTAAAGTAGAAAATAAACAATAGCAAGAGCATAAAACATAAAACAGATAAACACAGATATTTTCCCCTGGATCCCAAATCGAGACGACTAGCTTGATTTTTCATTATATTCCTTTTAGTGTTACAACACATATATATACATGCCGAAGCATACATAAACCCCAATCCATTAACCCTGGATTAGAACATAACCATAGTTCCCTTGACAGGATCTACAAAATACCAGGGGTTGAAAACCATCATGCCCCAAAACCATGTGCAAACCCATGCACAAAACCATGGGCGGGTCCGCCCACCGGAAAATAAGGACCAAATTTTTTTTTCGGGGCATTTCCGCAGACCCCGATAAGGGGGGCTGCCGCCCCCCCTGTGATCCCCCCGTACATTGCGCCCAACACAACATATAGGGGGGGCTATCACCCCTCCCCCCGCCACGCATGACTAGTCGTGGAAAGAATATAACACAAACCCAACATTCTCCCACTTGTTGTTTTCTTTCGGCAGGGGGGCACAGGAGAGTTGATTCATTAGCCCAGCTTTGCAACACCCATTGTTTCTCTACACCAAGAGAACTTCTGAGTACTCACAGACTTTGTCAATGCATCTGCAACATTCTTCTAAGTGTCCACCTTTACTAGCAACACGCTTTTAGCCTCAATCATATATATCACAAAGTGATATTGAACATCAATGTGCTTTGTCTTTGAATGATAAGTAGGGTTCTTAGCCAAGAAAATTGCACTTTGTCTATCACAATCTATCCTTATAGCTTGCTTCACCAACCCCATACTTGAACACAATCTTTGCAACCAAACTGCTTCCTTGCTTGCATGAATGGCTGCCATGTATTCTGCCTCTGTAGTTGAAAGAGCCACTACAGACTGTCTTTTACTCACCCAACTGACTGCACCTCCAAATAGGCTAAACACATACCCACTTGTAGATCTTCTTTGGTCCAAATCTCCAGCCCAGTCAGCACTAAAAAAACCACGAATGTCCAACACTCTTTCCAATCCTGGTCTTCCCTGGTAGCACAAGCCATAATCACTAGTGCCACACAAATATCTAAAAACCCACTTCACTGTTGTCCAATGCTCCTTCCATGGGTTTGACATAAACCTGCTCAATACTCCCACTACATGTGCAATGTCTGGTCTAGTACAGACCATTGCATACATCAGGCTACCCACTGCACTTGCATATGGAACACGGGACATATCCTCCTCTTCTTCTTGTGTCTTGGGACACTGTTCAGCAGACAGCTTTGTTCCTACAGGAATGTAAACATTCACCAATTTACTATCCTGCATATTGAACCTTTTCAATATAGTCTCGACATACTTCCTCTGGTTTAACTAGATCTTCCTCTTTGCCCTGTCTCTCTTAATTTCCATGCCCAAAATATAGTTTGCAGCACCAAGATCCTTCATGTCGAATTTGGAGAACAACTAGGTCTTCAAATATTGGATTATTTCTTTGTCATTTCCAATCAACAACATATCATCCACATACAAGACCAAATAAATAAGACAGTCACCAATTAATTTAAAATAAACACAGTGATACTCCTTGCTTCTGGTGAAGCCAAGTCCCCGTATATAGGTATCAAATTTCTGATACCACATCCTTGGTGACTGTTTTAACCCATACAGAGATTTCTTTAACCTGCATACCAGTTCTTTCTTCCCCTTCACCATAAAGCCTTCAGGTTGTTTCACGTAGATCTCCTCTTCCAGATATCTGTGAAGAAATGTTGTCTTCACATCGATCTGTTCTACCTCAAAATCAAATGCAGTAGCAACAAATAAAAGTAATCTAATAGAAGTAACGTTGGCGACAGGAGAAAAAATATCACCAAAATAAATTCCCAGCACCTGGGAATAACCTTTTTCTACCAACTGAGCTTTGTATTTCTCCACCTTGCCTTATACATTCATCTTCTTCTTAAATACACATTTGCTCCCGATGGGCTTCCTTACAGCCGGCAACTCCACTAGATCCCATGCCTCATTTTTATGCAAGGATGCCATTTCATCAACCATGGCCTCCTTCCAGAGTTTTCCATCCTCTGAATCTACTGCCTCCCTGACGGTTCTGGGATCATCATCAGTTATAGTAAAAGCAAAATTTGAAGAGAAAGCAGATGGACTATACCTTTTTGGTTGTCTTCTTTCTCGAACTTCTCTTCTCACAGCTGGAGTTTGTGGCTCTTCCTCTTCTGAGTCTTCTTTTGTTGTAGAGTCTGATTCATCCTCTTTTAGCTCAAACTCTATCTTCTCAGGTTCCTTTGGTAGCACTTCATGTTTAACAATATCTTTCACCTCTCTAAACACCACATCTCGGCTGTACACAACCTTGCTTGTTTCCGGGTTCCAAAGTTTGTAACCCTTTAAACCATCCTTATACCCAATAAAGATGCACCTTTTAGATTTATTATCCAACTTTCTCCTTTTCTCCTTTGGAACATGTACATATGCATCACATCCAAATACCCTCAGATGTAAAAGAGAGGGTTTCTTACTAGTCCATACCTCATGTGGAGTCTTATCCTCTAACGCTGATGAAGGTGATCTGTTAACCAAGTAACATGTAGTATCCACTGCCTCTGCCCAGAATTCTTGTCCTAAACTGGTACCACTGAGCATGTTTCTTTCATTTTCCATCAGTGTTCTGTTCATTCTTTTTGCAACTGCGTTTTGTTGAGGTGTGTATGGAGTAGTTTTCTTGTAATGTTCCCAAAATTAGCATAGAGCTAATTGGAACATTAATTTTTCCTATATCAGCTAGGAGGTGAATAAATGGGTAAGGAGGCCCATGAGTAGAAATAAAATCCCTCATAATGTGAAATGGATCATCAAAGTACCTCTATTTTTCACCCTCAAATGTGAAAAGGGGCAAATGCATGAGGACAAGGTCAGGTTTGACCAAGTCAACAGCGCTGCCATTAGAGGAGTGGATCACTTTGAAAGACAATGCAGTCTGAATGAGGAAGAGGTCATTTGGTGGAGGAAACCCTAATGTGTGGGGGCCAAGGCAAGGATGCTTTCATTTGTATAAAGGGAGGACAAGGCAACCATAGATGGATATGTTATTGAGTATTGATTTTGGTCTGCATGACTGTTTGCTTTCTCCAGTTGTTTAACTGAGATTGTTGTGCTGCTTAGCACAAGGGATTTCCTGTTTAAGAATCCTTCTCCCTTATTGAGAGGCCTCTTGAGGAATTTTACTTCATTCTCCACATTTTAGGCTCAAGGCCAAGCCACCTCCTTCAGCCACAGCGTTATTCCTGAAGCAGGAAACGTTGTGTTGCAGGGTGTTGCACTGGAGGTTTCCACAACACCATTTCCTTGGCTCATGTTTCAGAGGAGGGAGATTCTATTCCTCTAGGAGGTTAGTGAGGGAGATTTCAGAGCAGATTTTACATCTTTGGCACCAGGACAAGCACTTCCTATCACCTACAGCGCAGTCCATCTCCTTGACTGCGTTATTTCTGAGCACATTTGCAGTAGGGACTTGCTCCACTATTTTGGAGGGTGAGATCTTCAGGGATTAGATCAGCCTTTCACCTGAGAGATCCATTGGATGATATCTATCCATCATATGCAACATCATCATCTATCTTCATCCATTCCTAGTTTCTGAGTTGCAGCTGCTACCCAGCAACTCCGACATTTCTGCATATTTTCCATTTTGTGCATATTTCAGCCAATCCTTTTAAGGATTGTTGTATTAGTGTTTCCAGGGGTTGAGAGATTTGATCCCCCACTTATTTGAGCTAGAAATTTTCATATCCATGTATTGACATTATTTCTGTAGTAGTGTCTCTTATAAACTGCGCAGTCATAGCTTGGCTTTATCATATGTAGCAGTGCATTTCATGTTTCTTTTACATGTGCCTTTGATGGTGGATTTGCCTAAGCTTGAGTGATTATCTCCTCAAGATATTGTACATATTCTGCTGCTATAACATTAATAAGATGGCTATGAGATCTTATTTCATTTTTTGAAGTTGATGTATCACTACTACTCCATGGGTATGTTTTACATATTGTTGTGCTCCACATTTGGAATATCTTAAGATATTCCCAATAGTGTAGAAATTCCCTATTTTGGAATATTACAGTGGTTTCAGAGCATGATCTTTGGCTCAGCCTGTGAGTTTCAGCCATAAGAAGAAGAAGAGATCAAGATGATGAAGAAGATGAGCTTGTTCTCATCAGTTTTCAGATCCAGAAAGGACCTCTCCAAGGAGGTCAAGAAGATGGAAGAAGGAGAAATGGAAGGACCATGCACTTCCTATTCTCAAAAAGAAGAAGACATGAAGCATGAATAGAACTTGGAATTCGAAATTCTAAGTGAGTACCTTGCTGAATACCGAGCTAAACCTAGAGACTTCCAAGAGACTCTAGCTTTACCACAATTTATTCACCTGAAAGAAGAAAGAAGACCCCACAGTTATGGGATGATGAGAGGCAATAGATTTCTATTGTCCACATTTGATGGATCACTCACATGTGTAGCAGAGGTTTTGGTGAAGAAACTAGAGGCTTTCTTCTTGCTACACCCTGTAGTAGATAGAGAGGTTTTAGAAATTGCAGTGCTGTACCTTGAAGGTGAAGCAAGTAATCAGTGGTTCAGCCATTAGAGCCATGCAAGGGTATATACTCTTGCTGAATTTTCTCAAAAGATGATCAGAATATTTGGCCAAAGGAGGGAGGAGCCCTCAACACCAGTTAAAGAGGCATATACTAGTGTTGTCACAGTCATGGAGCAGCCTTCATCTTCAGCATTTGGTGAAGCCAACACATTGGAGGGGGAATCCCTTACAGTCATACAAGATGCTTCCAATATTTCCAAAGGTATGTCGGAATTTCCATCTCTTATCATTTCAACAAACATTATGAATGGGTCTACATCATTACATAATGTTGATCTAGAGCAACAGAATTGCACTGCGCTGTGTAACCTTGAATCAGTCAAGGGAGAGATGAAACATCATCCTCATGAGCCATTCTTGATTTTCACACCACACTTGAGGTTGGGGTTTGAAGGCTTGGAGGAATAAGAGATATATGGTAGACATATTGAAGTGAGAAACACTTTCTCCTTTCAAGATGACACTCTCTCAATGAGCATGCCACGGCTCAAAGAGAGACTTCTACTTGCAGCAGATCCAAGGCCTCTCAGGTTTTGGAAGGCCATGCATAAAGAGGAGATCTCATGGGGAGATTTCATTGGAGGTGCACTCCCACACATCATGAAGTGCAAGATTCTTCAACAGTTTGAGGAGGTTCTTCCCTCCTCACACTTGGATCTTTATGGATTCAAGGAGGAACAAACAGATGATGGAGGACATCTTTAGATGGATAACATCTCTCATGATTGTAATGGACACTTATTGAGCCATACACATCATGATGAGAGGTTTTTTCCTACCACCTATTTGGGTCCTTATGGGATCAAATTGATCCTTGTGAAGATTGCATTTCAAAATCCCATCAAATGCAAAGACAAAAATATGATTTGGGATGGCGGTAGCCCTCATGGGAGGAGTACCAAGATGGAGGATGGAAGAAGACATCCACAACTGATTGAGTGGATGTGGATGGAGAGAAAGAAGTTGGTGATCTACTTGCAAATTTATGATACCGTGCAGTAGGAGGCTTGGCTGCGCTAGTTACTCTTGAAGGAGTTTGGCCATCACTTGGGCATATACTCTTCCTAAGGGTATGGGGATGGAGAAGATGTGGCATGATGCTTGCATCATTGAGCAGCAAAGAGTATGGATGCATGGTGTTGATGTGACATTCATATCATTCATTATGTCTTCATCACATTATTTGTATGATGGAAGTATGAGGAGGCAACAAAATCTTTTGTTGCTTTGGTTGTTCTTGGGAAAGCAAGGGCATATTTTCTCTCACATATTGTATGATGTTGCAGGAGTAGGAGATGGCACTATTATGGTACAAAGGGGCTACTCCTTGGCCTTTGATGATCAGGGAGTACTTCCATTTTGGGAGGAATTTCCAAATTACAACAACATTGTTGGAGTAGTCTTTGACAAAGATCATGTCAAAGAAATGAGCTATGGGTTGGCAAGAGCCTATTTGCATAGGCCAACAACGCTGTTCTTTTGGAGCATGGACTTATTCATGTATTCATGCATCACTTTAATTTCAGCACATGGTGAGAATGTTGTTTTTACATCCATTATTTATGTAACACAGTATTTGCATCTTCTTACCATTATCATACAGTGCATTTTTCCACAAGAGGGCAAGTTTATTGTTGAGCCCAATAAAAAAAAAATTTGCCAACTATTATGATGGAGACAACCATCCCTTGTATAACCATGGGAAATTGTTTGATTATCTCTTGTATGCCCAGTTGGCACATTCTCTCATTTACTATTCACTAGTAGATGTGATGATTCACACAACTAGCCATTTGTCAAAACATCACTTGCCATATTATTTTCTGAAGTTGCAGTGGGAGAGAATATGCTATGTCCACTTGAGACATTGTTTGTACCATGCAGCATCATGTAAAACTTTCAACAAACTTCTCATTTGGATACCCTATGATGATCATGTCCTATTCATCATGGATGAGATGTTTTGGGCCAACTTGTTCTTCAATGTTGGAGAGGAGATCCTTGAAGGATTTTTCTTCATGTTGCCACTTGAGGGCAATAATTTTATAGCCCAAGATCATCCCATACTATACACCTATCATGAGTGGAGAGAAGGACAACATGGGGTAGACTACCTTGTCTGCCATGATCAGATTTTCAGCCCACCTACATTGCATGAGCCAAAGGTGGAGGAAGACTTTCAGGAGTTGCCATGTTGGAGGGTAACTCATTTTGTTTGGATGGTTGCTTGGGGATGGGAGATTCATATGGGGATGGCGGATCCCAATTCATTTCAGCCCACATGCCTCAAGAAGGCCCTTCAGTTCTATCCTTGCAGTTACTTGAGGACAAGCAACATTTGGGAGGGGAGGACTGTAATGTTCCAAAAATTAGCATAGAGCTAATTAGAACATTAATTTTGCCCATATCAGCTAGGAGGTGAATAAATGGGTAAGGATGCCCATGAGTAGAAATAAAATCCCTCATAATGTGAAAGGGATCATCAAAGTAGCTCTATTTTGCACCCTCAAGTGTGAAAATGGGAAAATGCATGAGGACAAGTTCGGGTTTGACCAAGTCAACAGCGTTGCCATAGAAGGAGTGGATCACTTTGAAAGACAACGCAGTGTGAATGAGGAAGAGGTCATTTGGTGGAGGAAACCCTAATGTGTGGGGGCCAAGGCAAGGAGGCTTTAATTTGTATAAAGGGAGGACAAGGCAGCCATAGATGGATATGTTATTAAGTATTGATTTTGGTCTGCATGACTATTTTCTTTCTCCAGTTGTTTAACTGAGATTGTTGTCTTTTGCCTTAGCACAAAGGGTCCTCTTTTTGTTTGGGAAGTCTTCTCCCTTATTGAGAGGCATATTGAGGGATTGTACTTTCATTCTCCACATTTCGGGCTAAAGGCCAAGCCACCTCCTTCGGCTACAACGTTATTCCTGAAACGAGGAAATGTTGTGTTGCGGGGTGTTGCGGTGGAGGTTTCCACAACACCATTTCCTTAGCTCATAAAAGGAGGAGCTCGGAGCTTCTATTCCTGGGAGGTTAGCGAGGGATTTGAGAGAAGATTGTACATCTTTGGCACCGGGCCAAGCACTTACTATCACCTATAGCACTATCCATCTCTGACTACGTTATTTTACGAGCACATTTGCGGTGGGGACTTGCTCCACTCTTTTTGGAGGTGAGATCTTCAAGGATTGGATCAGCCTTTCACGAGAGATCCATTGGATGAGATCTATCCATCATATGCAACATCATCAACTATCTTCATCCATTCCCAGGTTTGAGTTGCATTTGCTACCACGGCAACTCCAGCATTTACGTAGATTTGCCATTTTGTGCATATTTGACGATCCTTTAAGGATTGTTGTATTAGTGTTTCCGGGGTTGAGATCTTTGCTCCCCCACTTATTTGGTAGAAATTCTCTATCCATGTATTGACATTATTTTTGTAACGTGTCTTTGATAAGCTGCGCGATCCTTAACAGCTTTATCATATGTAACGGTGCATTTCATGATTCTTGTACATGTGTCTTTAATGGTGGATTTTCCTAAGCTTGAGTGATCATCTCCTCGAAGATCTTGTACACTCTTTCTTGCTATAACATTAATAAGATGGCTATGAGATCTTATTGCATTTTACGAAGTTGATGTATCCTTTGCTACTCCATAAAATTGTGTTTTACATATTGTTGTGCTCATTTGGGATGTCTTAAGATATTCCCGATAGTGTGAAAATTCCCTATTTTGGGATATTACAATCTCTAACTCCTATCATATGTGTTGACACTCCACTATCTATATACCATATTCCCTGTGAAGCTAAGCTAGATAGGCAAGCCGACTGAGAAACCTCGTCCTCCAATCTGGAATATAATTTTGTGGCTCCCTGAATATCAAATCTGTCTACTGCCATACTAGAAGATTCTGGAAAATTTACTAAAGACATCCTAAGTATAATTTCATGTGCCTTTCCTCTTCCACCCAGCATTGATTTTCTACTGTTGTTCTAGCTGCAAACCAACTGCACCCAGATATGCTCAACGAAATATCTGATCTGCTCACCGGAACCCTCTATCCAGCAAATCCACTTCCTGCTGGAACTACTACTAGGTTATTCGAACTTTTCATGCACCTTCAACAGGCAATCAAACCCGTTCCCAACAATTCACACTACCTAGTTGGACCTCTACGCAGACCTGGAAAAAATTTGCTCACTCCCTTTGAACTGCGAAATTTCTCCTTCTTTGCTACTGACCTCCTAATGTGTTCAACACTACTCTGATACCATGTGGAAATTTCCTTGAAACACAACAACTAGAAATTATTCTTCTAACTAATTAATTATGAATTTTGTTTTGTTACAACAAAATAATAAATAAATCACAATGCGATTTCTTTAGAATAAAAAAATTGTGGAAAATAAACTGGAAACTGAGAAAATATACAGCACACAATTAAAATGACACCATTGTTTTTGGACAAATGTCCCCGGAAAATCCCAATGTGGGAAAACTGGTGCAACAAATGAGGGTTTATTTTATTATATGTAGCAGTGGAAATCTGAGTACAATCTAGATGCCACACTAGCAAACCGCAATCCTTTGCAAAAGAATCTGGCCAAAACTTAGTGAGACAATTTTTTGCCTCACCTCACACTGATCCGACTCCAAATATGGCAAAAACTAGCTACTCGAACTACCCCTGTGTCAATCTCTATCCTCTGCAAAATAATCTGGCCAAAATTTAGTAAGACAATTTTTTCCTCACCCAATACTAATCCAACTCCAAATCTCGCACAAATTGGCTACTCAAACTGACCCTGTGTCAACCTCTGTGTTGCCTCTGCGCAGTCCAAACTCGCACTGCCTAGAAGTTGCTTTGATGTTGTCGTTATGCCTAACTCAATGTCTGAGAATGACTCACTTGGCCTCTTCTAGAATTTCTCCCGAACTCTAGCAACTGAATCAACCCTCTCTTCAGCTAAATCAAACTCCTCCTATTAAGTTTCCTACGCAGCCTCACTGAGGAAAACTCGACCCTCCTACTACTGACTCTCTAGAACAGGAATATCCTCTAGAATCATTATCTCTACTCCCTCTTTGTCTTTGCGTCCCTTCTTGCTCGAACTTCTCTCCCTTGCTCGATGTTTTGCAAACTCGGGTAGTTTAATGTAATATCCCCAAATATCAAAATTCTAAATAAATCAACACATCACACATTACCACAAACATAAGAAATTGAAGCTCAATTGTGAATCCTGAATGGATTCACCAAATAAATATTACCGCGGGGGTTTTCGTCCGGGATCAATAATAGGCGGCCGGGCCCAGAGTTCTCAACCCAAAAATAATAAAATAGATAATCCAGAATGCCCTAAATGCCTATCTTCTCTCCCTTTTTATAGGCTTGATGGGTCAATATTAACAAGAAATACCATGGGTCAATACCATGGGAAAATACCATCAAGAAATACCATGGGGAAATACCATGGGTTAAAACCACGGGTCAATTCTATCCACTTTGACGGGATCAAGAAAGGGAATATTACAAATCCTCCCGCCCAAAGATTGCTTGTCCTCAAGCGATCCACTTCTATCCACAACGAAGCATTTGTACATTAATACCGGGATCCCATGCAATCCGATGTGCCCTCCATTTTGAATGGTCCCGAATGGATCCTTCAATACCGGATCCCAAACAATCCTTTGACCAATCCTCCCGGAATAGATCTACCTGGATCCCAAACAATCCTTTGGCCAATCATTTCCCCAATGGATTCCCTTGGATCCCAATGCCACCTAAATCCCGGGACTGTGGAGTTATGGTACCATTTTAACCCTCCATCGTTGTCCGCACCAAAGGGCCCAAGTCGCAATATGCCCTCGGATGTGAGTATCCTCCAAAGAATCAATCTATCGATAGAATACCAACTCATAATCTCTCGCCAATCCGAGACTTGGGGAGGGATGAATATCTGCAAATCTACTATGTTGATGTTGTTCGATGCTCAATTCATGCTTCTCTCATTTGGGTTACCCATCTTGATGCACCTTCCCAATGTATAAAGGTGGGTTGTTGGTGTTGCAAGCCTTATCTATGTGTTCCTGTAGAGTGCTGTTATGGGACTCCCGATTGTACTCCTCATGCGGCCTTGTGAGGGACTTGAGTTTTTCCTCAATACTAGACAGCTTGGTCGATGATTTGGCACATTTCCCTATGAGTTCCTCAATTTTTCTGTTCTCCTGTAAGACAGTGTCTCGGACTATCCAGACTCTTTACTTCAACAACATAAGATCTGTCTTGAAATGTGTGATCCTCTCCTCAAAATGCATGATCCTCTCCTCATTTGATTCTCCTTGAGTGTATTCATACTGGACCTCTTCACATGTGAGGATGAGTTTTCCATCCTTTATGGTTGTCAAACATGGATGTACTGGTGGACTGTTGTCTATACCTGATTGCCCATACTCTTTATGGATGTCCTCCATTGTATTTATAGATTCAACTACCACATCATCAGGAGGAATTGCATCTTTCCTTTCGTCATGTACTTTTTCAGGTTGACTGATCAGCTTGTCCTGCAAGTTTCTCTGAAGAGCATGGTGTTGTCGTTCACCATTTGTATTTGACTGCTCAGATCCTTCATAAGCCCTCTCCTGAAAACCAATGAACCCATCTATGGATGAATCCCCATGATCTGAAGAAGTCTCTAATTTTGCTATCCTTGTTGCTTCCTTATTGTCTGGACAGGAATGGTCAAGTGCCCAAACTCCCTTGCATACAAAGCATAAGCCTTTCCTCCTTAGTTCATTCTTGCTGTCTCCACAAATCTTTGTTAGTTCCTCCTTGGTTAACTTCTTTCTAAGTAGTTTGATGTTCTGTTTGATCAACCCTTCAACTAGTTCATAAGCAGCAGGTGATGCAATTAGCTCCTTCCTCCAAATGGCCAACAATTTGGATCTCAATTGTTCGCAGATGGCCCTATCTTCTCCTAAGATCGGAGACATGATCTTTTTCATTTCTGTTTTGATGTAGTTTGGATGAGACGTTGTAATTCCATTGCAGAAGTATTGGAGCATCTGAAGGATTAAATCATCACACTCTAGATCCAGCATAAGCATACCAAATCTGAATTTCACCATGCGTTCCAAAATTGTGCGCTTCTGGAAAAAAAGTAAGGATGGTGGTGTTGTGTTGTCCAACCCTTGGAATGCTTCTACCATTACCTGAAAAGTCCTCCTCATGATGTCATCATTGTAGGGAAATAGCGGTGTTGTTAAGGCTATGATTTCACTGAGACAAGAAGCGACGGTGAGTCTAACATTTTCACAAGAATGCTCCAAGAACCTAGGTTGTATTAAGGCAAGCATGGATGGCTTCAAGGCCCAACTTGACCCTTCCCATTTTGATTTCTCTATCAAGCTCAAAGTCGCATCTAATGTGTCTAGCTGTAGGAGAACATCTTTTGACTTTGTACCCTGCAATTTGGATCCAAGTTCAAAGAGACACTTGCTTGTTACATCTTCCTTCCGGATATCTTTTGACTGCTGAAGAATAACATGGACCTTTCGAGAGAAAGGCCTGTCGCTCTGTTCTTGCTTCTGATTTGTATGTTGTTGCCATCTTTGATCCACAGAAGTATTGTGGCCCAAAGAATCGACTGATATATCATTATGTTGATTCTTGTGGCGTTTCCAAAAACAAAATGATGACATTGGCATCAATGGATCTCAATACTTAGCTAATGAGAAACCTGAGAATGATCCCTGTCTAGCAATAGCTTCCCAACCTTTCAACAATGACCATATTTACAAGAAAGACATGAATAAATATCATGGGTACATTCATAATATTCCATACAAATGAATAAATATCATGGGTACATTTATTCATAAGAGGCCATATACAAGCTATAAATGATTTTTTTTTTTTTAATCATGCCTTCAAATATTTTCACAAATTTAACCCACAGACATATAAATGATTTTTCCTTCACTGATATCTCCCAATAAAATAATTTACTGTAAAATAAAAATCAAACTAGGGTGATAAATATCACCGAAGTGAGAAATACTGGCTAGGGTGAAAAATAAATTTCACCGAAGTTCCTTGCGTAAAATTCTCAGGCTGGCAGGATGCACAGCTCTGATACCACTGTAATATCCCAAGGATCAAAATTTTAAACAAATCAACACATCACACAACACAACAAACATAAGAAATTGAAGCTCAATTGTGAATCCTGAATGGATTCACCACATAAATATTACCGCGGGGTTTTCGTCCCGGGATCAATAAAAGAACTGGCCAGGCCAGGTTCTCAACCCAAACATAATAAAATAGATAATCTAGAATGCCCTAAATGCCTAGCTTCTCTCCCTTTTTATAGGCTTGATGGGTCAATACCAACAAGAAATACCATGGGTCAATACCATGGGTCAATACCATGGGAAAATACCATCAAGAAATACCATGGGGAAATACCATGGGTTAAAACCACTGGTCAATTCTATCCACTTTGACGGGATCAAGAAAGGGAATATTATATTTAATCATCGCTATGACCGACTTTCGTTTGTTCTCCATTCACTCATCGAGTTTTTCTATAATCTCTCACAGAACCAACGACTATGATTAGATCCCCATCAACAACTAAGATAATCTCAAACTCGATCCATGTGAGTTTCTAGAGAATTCTCACCTTTCTCAATTAATTGTTATTAATTAATCACTTTTCCTAAGTTAGACTTAGGAAATATTTCGTTATTGA